>JAUPFR010000001.1:184219159-184626880 GCA_036925125.1 Oreortyx pictus | reverse complement strand
AAGGGGGCGAGTGCGGGGGGGGGTCCCGCTCCCGCCCCCCCCAAAGACTCTGTCTGCCCCCCCCCCCGCCCCCCCTCCCCCCCCCCAGCGGCCGGCTTGGCCCCCCCCCGCACACCCCCCCACCCACGGAGTCACCGCTCACTTGCACCGCTTCCCGGGGGGGGGGAGGGGCAACACCGTGTGCAGGGATTGGGGGGGGGGATGTGGGGGGCAGGGTCGGCCGCCCCCCCCCGGGTGAGAAAGCGATGGAGGCACAGAGTTGGGGGGGGGGGGGGGGGATGGGGGCATCGGGGTCAGTGGGATGGGGAGCGGGGCTGCCCTCGGAGGGGGGGGCACAATGGGGGGGCACAGTGGGGGGGAAATGTGGTCGGGGGTGGGGGGCGATGGGGATGTGTCCAGGTGTGGGATGCTGGGAAGAACTTCACCCCCCCCCCCCACAAAAAGACCCCCCCCTGGCTGAACCCCCCCTTTCCCCCAACCTTACCCAGCCCCCCCGCCCCATCGTGGGTCTGTGCCGGGGGTGGGGGGGGCCGGCACCAGGACCCCCCCCCCCGGCCTGAATGTATTCACCCCAAGAGAGGGAAACCCGCAGGTTGAAGGGGATGGGGTGTGGGGTGCTGGGCCCCCCCTCCCCCCCGCTCCCCCCCCCCCCCCCACTGCTGTGCGTGGTGATCTCCTTGTCCTGCCGGCCCCCCCCGCCCCCCCGCCCCCCCCAGACAGTGCTATTTAGTGGCCGTCACTCCGCGCTCGATGTACCGATATTTATCTCCCACCGCGAGGAGTCCTCAGTTACAGCTCTACAAACCACCCCCCCCCACCCCATAACCCCCCCCCGGCCCCATCACCCCCCACCCCCCCCCCCGGATAAAGGACCCCCCGCCCCCCCAGCCGCCCCCACCCACTCAGTCTTTCAATAAAATATATGCTTGGTGTGAGCGGGGGCTGCGGGCGCTGCCTGGGGGGGGGAGGGGCGGGGGGGGGGGGAGGGGAACCCGTGGGGTTCCACAGGGCACAGCGGGGTCCTACAGCGCGGTGGAGGCGGTCCTACCCCCCCCAAATCCCCCATATCCTGTGGGGTGATGAGGGAGGGGGGTGGGGGTGGGGCCCACGGAGCGGTGCAGGGGGATATGGGACGCCATGGGGTGAGGGACTCTATGGGGTAAAGGACTCTATGGGGTGAGGGACCCTGTGGGGTGAGGGACTCTATGGGGTGACACGTTGAGTTCATTGTAGGGCGCCATGGGTTGTAGGACCCCCGTGGGATGTGGGACCCCATATGTTGTAGGACCCGTGGGGTGAGGGACCCCCATGGGATGTGGGACCCCGTGGATTGTGGGACCCCGTGGGATGTGGGACCCCCGTGGGTTGTGGGACCCCACAGGTGGGATCCCTGTGACCGCGAGGGGGTCCGGACCCACGCGGCCGCTGCTGTGGGGCCGCTGTGGGGCCGGGGGGGGGACGCGGGGTGGGGGGGGGGGGGGCACCGAGAGGGGACCCCGTCCCCGTTCCCAAACCCCACGGTGTGGGGAGGGCTGGGAGCGGGTTTGGGGTCACGGGGACGGGGTTTGGGGTCGGCTGTGCTGGGGGGGGTTGTGCCGGGACCCCAAAACTTCACACACACACACAACCGGGGGGGGGCACTGTGCCGGGGGTCCCCCCCCACCCCCCCACCCTCGTGTGGGGCAGACGGCGGCGGTGGAACAGTGGGGTCACCGCAGCGCCATGGGGAGGGGGGGGGAGGGGGGGGGAGCAGCGAGCGGAGCGGAGCTTTCTTATAAATTTATTCCATAATAATAATAATAATAATAATAATAATAATAATCGTCGTCGTATAATATAAGAAACATAGATCTCTGTGGGGCGCGGCATCACGACGGGGCGGGCGCCGCGCCGAAGAATCTCCGTACAAAAAAAGGGCGAAGTCAAAGCGACCCCGAAGGAGAACCAGAACTGAATCCCGCGGGACGGCTCGGCCACGAGGGGGAGCTCCAGACACGCGTGGGAGCGGGCCGCACCCCACGGAGCTGCGGGGCTGCACGTGGGCGCGCACGCGCGCGCCTCTGCACGCGTGGCGGCGATGGGGACAGAACCGCGCCGCGCCGCTGCCGACACGCGTGGGAGTGGGGAACCCGACGCGCGTGGGAGTGGGGACCGCGCGGCAAAGGTCACGGCCGCGGGCACCCGCGCGGCAAAGGTCACGGGTGTGGGTATCCACGTGGCAAAGATCACAGCCGTGGGCACCCACGTGGCAAAGATCACAGACACGGGTGCCCACGTGGCAAAGATGACGGCTGTGGGCACCCACGTGCCAACGCTCGTGGCCGTGGGCAGCGTGGACCCAAAGCTCGTGGCCGTGGGCAGCCAAGTGTGAGAGCTCATGGCCATCAGCCACAGAACATTTGGGGTCCGGGTACCCACATCCATCAGCCACAGAACATTTGGGGTTTGGGTGCTCACATCCATCGGCCATGAACCATTTGGGACCGGGTACCCACATCAGCCATATTCCATTTGGGGTTCAGGCACCCACATCCATCAGCCATATTCCATTTGGGGTTCAGGCACCCACATCCATCAGCCATATTACATTTGGGGTTCAGGCACCCACATCCATCAGCCATATTACATTTGGGGTTCGGGCGCTCACATCCATCAGCCATGAACCATTTGGGGTTCGGGTTACCCACATCCATCAGCCATATTCCATTTGGGGTTCGGGTACCCACATCGGCCATGAACTATTTGGGGTTCGGGTACCCACATCGATCAGCCATATTCCATTTGGGGTCGGGTACCCACATCCATCAGCCATATTCCATTTGGGGTTCGGGTACCCACATCGGCCATATTCCATTTGGGGTTTGGGTACCCAAATCCATCAGCCATATTCCATTTGGGGTCGGGTACCCACATCGGCCACGAACCATTTGGGGTTCGGGTACCCACATCGGCCACGAACCATTTGGGGTTCGGGTACCCACATCCATCGGCCACGAACCATTTGGGGTCGGGCGCCCACGTGGGCGCCGCGCTGCGTGGGTCTGGTCCCTTTCCCCCGGTGTCGGAGCTGCAGAGTGGGGGTGACGGGCTCCGTTCGGGCGGAGGAGTCCCCCAAATCCCGCGGCTCCTTTTGTGTTCCCCGTTCCAAAACAAATCCCCTCCGAGCCGGAAAAATAACCCCAAAAACCCCCAAAAGCCCCGAAAATGAATCCAGCCCCGGAGCGCGCCCGTCCGCACGGAGCGGCACTGCTCCTCCGGCTCCGCCCCGCGCCGCTCCACGCGTGGGACCGCCCCGCGTGGGACCCGGGACAAAGGGCCGCGTGGGAGCGGCGCGAACATCGCCGCGCGTGGGGACGGGGCCGCCCCCCCAGAACTGCGGGCCGTGGGAGAACGGCCCCACGGGGCGGAACCGCTATGGGGCAGCGGGGAGGGGGGGAGGGGGGGTCGTGATGGGTCAGGGGGACATGGGGGGGGGTGGGGGATGGGGCGATGGGGGACATGGAGAGGACATGGAGGGCACCGGGTTTGGGGGGGATGGGGTTTGGGGGGAACATGGAGGGGATGGGATATGGGGGGGATGGGGGACATGGAGAGGACATGGAGGGGATGGGGAATGGGGGGATGGGGGGGACGTGGAGAGGATAGGGGACCTGGGTGGGACATGGGGGGGTCATGGAGGGGGTGGGCACTGAGGTGGAGGGGGGAGGGGGGGGCACTGAGGGGATGTGACGCGGGTGGGGGGGTTGGGGGGCACGGCCGCGGTCGGACGTGGCCTTCTTTGGTGCTCTCCTGAGCGGGACGCGCCGTGGTGCCGTGGGGGTCGGCGCGCGCCGTGGGGTCGGCACGCGCCGTGGCGCCGTGGGGTCGGCGCCCCACGGTCACGCCGTGTTTTCCAACACGGGAACGGCTGCAGCCGCGTGGCGCGGTGGGAGCTGGGGGCGGGGGGGGTCCGCCGTCCGTTTCCAGCCTCGGGGGGTGGGGTGGGGGAGGGGAGGGGGGAGGGACGGTGGGGGGGGGGGGGGGAAGGGGCGTTGGGGGAGGGACTGGGGGTGGGAAGGGGCGGTGGGGGAGGGGAGGCTGCTCGGAAACGGAAGAAGGCGCCCAGCTTCCCGGTCCCGGGCCGAACTGCGCGGAGCGCTCCGACCCCTCCGGGGGTGGGGGGCGGCGGCTGCAGGCGGGGGGGGCTCCGAGGGGCGCCCCAAAAGAGGCTGCGGAAGGGGACGGAGACCCCAAACCCCCGGGGCGGACCCGAGGGGCCGCCTGCACTCAGGGGGACGCGGAACGCTCCGACCACGGGCCGTGTGGGGACGGAGGGGGGGGAATGGGGTGGGGGTGGGGAAAGGGGGCGGGGGGGGGACGGATATGGGATATGGGATAAGGGATAAGGGGTGGGAAAAGGGGGGGGGGGGAACAGTGATGGAGACAGAGATGGGAATATGGATGGGATTGGGATGGGATGGGGATGGCGATCAAGAACCGGAATGGGATGGGGTGGAAAAGGGACTGGGATGGAGATGGAAATGGGATGGGAACAGAGATGGGAATAAGGATTGGGATGGGATGGGAATGCAGATGGGATTAGGGGTCCAATGGGGGTGGGAATAAGGACTGGAATGGGAATAGGGATGGGAAAAGGGATGGGAATGGGGATCGGGACGGAGATGGGGATGGGATTAGGGATGGGGACAGAGATGGGGATGGGGATGGAATAGGATCAGGGATGGATAATGGGAACATTGGTGGGACTGGGGATGGGATGGGGATGGCGATCAAGAATGGGGATGGGGTGGGAATAGGGATGGGAATACAGATGGTGACGGAGATGGGGATGGGATGGGGGATGGAATAGAGATGGGATCAGGGATGGGGATGGAATGGGATCAGGGATGGGGATGGAAATAGGGACATGGATGGCGATGGGAACAGGGATGGGAATAGGGGCAGGGATGTGGATGGATTAGGGATGGGGATGGAAGAGGGATGGGAGGAGGGATGGAAATGGAGACAGGGATGGGAGTAGGGATGGGATGGGAGTAGGGACAGGGATGGGAGTCGGGATGGGAACGGGGGGGGGGGGGGGGACGCGGGCACGCGCAGCGGGACGGGCGCGGCGGCGGAGGAGGGGGGGACGCCCGCCCCTTCTCCCGCTGTGGGGTGGGGGTCCGGGGTACCCCGTGTGTGTGCAGCGGGACCGCCGCTCGCGGAATGAGGAGAAGCGGGGAGACCCCGCGGGTACACAGAGCCCCACGGAGCAACGGGAACCGGGACGGCACCGCCGCCACCGGGACCCCACGAGGGGGAGGGGCGGCACAGCTCAGCCCCGTGCGGTGGGGGAGGGGCGGCACGGCCCACGCGCGGCCCTTCCCCGGCTGGAGGTCGAACGGCCGCGGACGTGTGGGGTCAGAAGGAACTCCGCGTCCCTCCCGTAGCACCAAAGAGTCAACGCCGGCGCGGGGAACCGGGGTTTGGGGGGCACCGCTGAGTGTGGGAGCAGGGGGAACGGGGACAGGAATGGGGACGGGGGTACGGGGATGGGGGAACGGGGACAGGAATGGGGACGGGGGTACGGGGACGGGGGAATGGGGACAGGAATGGGGACGGGGGTACGGGACGGGGGAATGGGGACAGGAATGGGGGGAAAGGGGACAGCAGGAATGGGAATGGAGGGATGGGGTAAGAGGGATGGGGGGAATGGGAACGGGGGGAATGGGGAAGGGGGGAACGGGAACAGGGATGACAGGGACAACAGGAATGGGGAACAGGGATGCGGGGAATGGGGACGGGGGGAATGTGGATAATGGGAATAGGGGGAACAGGGACGGGGGGAATGGGGGGGATGAGAACACGGGAATGGGAATAGGGACAATGGGAATGGGGGAATGGGAATGGGGGGGACGGGGACTGGGACAACAGGGACTGGAGGAATGGGAATGGGGAGAATGGGAATAGGGGGAATGGGAATGGGGACAATGGGGACGGAGGGGATGGGAATGGGGGGAACAGGGACAATAGGGGACAACAGGGACAGGGACAATGGGGACAGGAACAATGGGAACGGGGACAATGGGAATGGGGATAACAAGAATGGGGGGGGATGAGAATGGGGACAACAGGGATGGGGACAACAGGGACAGGGACAACTGGGATGGGGACAACAGGGACGGGGACAACAGGAACAGGGACAACGGGAATGGGGACAACGAGGACAAGGGGAAGGGGCTGCTGCCCCCCCGGCACTGGGGCCGCGGGTCGGCGGGCTGCCCAGCACGGGATGGGGCAGCGGGGCGGGGGGACGCGGCGCACCCCAAAGCCGCGCGCTTTCCTTGCCTGGTTCTGCCTGCGCTCCCCATCTCTGCGATCCGCAGCGCCCCAGAGGAGCTGTGGGGTTTCGCTTCCTTCCTTTGTTTTTAAAGGTTTTTTCTTTTGTTTTTTTCTTTTTTCTTAAAAAGACTTCGTTTTTTCCCCCTTTTTTTTTTCTTCCCCCCTTTTTTTTCCTTCCCCCTTTTTTTTTTTCTCCCCCCCTCCTTTTTTTTTTCCCCTTTCCCCCTCCCCCCCCCCCCCTTTTTTTTTTTTTTTTCTCTTTTTCTTTTTTGTTTGTTAACATTCGTTCGGTCGCGGTCGCTAAGAAGTGCCACGAGCTGTGGGCGTTGGGGGCCGAGTCCGGAGAGAGGAGACCGTAAACCCACGAGAGAACCGTGCGGGCGGAGCGGGGACGGACGGACGGACAGACGGACGGACGCGGGGACCCCGAGTGCCGGGATCGCCTCCTGGAGCTCAGCAGCTGCCCCTGGACAAATGCACGGAGATTATACACCGCCACCAACACGGCCCCCTTGGGAACAACACCCCGACCCGAGGGGACCCCACACACCTCCCCCCCACCTCCCCCCCCCCCGTTGGCAAAGCGTTTGCTGCTGACCCCGCCAGCCCCCTCCGACCCCACAAACATGCTCCGCTCCGTGCGCTGCCGGTCCCTCCTCTCCCACACGGCTCTGAGAGACGGGGATGTGGGGCTGGGGGGGGTGGGAGTGGGGCTGCCGTTCTAGGGCCCCTCCCCCCCCATACCCCCACCCCACAGCGCCCGCACGCCTCCTGCAGCGGCCCCGCACCGCACCGCACCACACAGCACGGGACAGCACGGCACGGCACGGCACGGCACAGCATGGCACGGCACGGCACAGCACGGCACGGCACAGCATGGCACAGCATGGCACGGCACGGCATGGCACGGCACGGCATGGCACGGCACGGCACGGCACGGCACGGCACGCCTCCATGTGCCAATGGGACCACGTGTGCCAGCAGGGCCAGGCTGTGCCAGCAGGGCAGGAGCAGCACCGGGACTAACACCACCGCAGCCAGGAGCAGCAGTAGCCGTGCTGCCAGGTCTGGCTGTATTCCCAGGCAAGCTGTACTTCCATCCCCAGCCGTGTCCATCCCAGCCGTGTCCCATCCCAGCCGTGTCCCATCCCATCCGTGTCCCATCCCAGCCGTGTCCATCCCAGCCGTGTCCATCCCAGCCGTGTCCATCCCATCCGTGTCCATCCCAGCCGTGTCCCATCCCTAGTTTTGTTATACTGCCAACCCGTGTTGTACTGCTGGACGCGGCTGCCGTGCTGCTCCTGCCCGCAGTGCTGCGCTGCACCCCAGGCCCCGCTCGGGCTGCCCCCCACGTGCCACATGAGGGTCCCGCAGGAGGGGGGGGGTCCTGGTGTGGCAGCGGAGCCCCCCGCCCCGTCCTGCGTCCCCGCCGGCACGTGGAGCAGGAGGAGGCCGGGCTGCGGCGGGGATGGATCTCATGCAACACCGGTGGTCCCGAAGGTGCTGTGGGGCCGAGTGGGGCCGTGCGGGGCGGTGCGGGGCCGAGTGGGGCCGTGCGGGGCCGTGTGGGGCCGAGTGGGGCTGTGTGGGGCCGCGTGGGGCCGTGCGGGGCCGCCCGGGAGCGGACGGGAGCCGTGGGGCTCCGCGCCCTTCAGTGCAGTGCTCGAGTGGGAAGGGGACCCACAGAGGTGGTCCGAAGGGCTCCGGGAGCGGCGTGCCCCCCCACCCCCCCCCGCCCCTCCCCCCCCCGGCTCAGCTGTCCGCCAGCTGCTTCAGCGCCCGCTCGATGTTCATGCGGTGCCCGACGCGCGTCACCCCCAGCTCCACGAAGTCCTCCTTGGTGAGGGCGGGCAGGTGCGCGCCCTCGATCTCGTGGTCCTCGAACTTGTCGCGGTGCTCGGCCAGGTTGATGCTCTCCAGCCAGTCCCCGACGTCGTACTTGTTCCACAGCTGCAGCGGTTTCTGCACGAAGGGCCGCGGGGGGTGCAGGGCGTGCAGGGGCGGCCCCGGGGACGGGGACGGGGATGGGGAGCGGCTGCGGGCGCTGACGCTGCGCACCACGAAGCGCACCTCCTTGGGCTCGTGGGGGATGGACAGGCTGGAGGACTTGAGGATGGTGGGGGGGGTGAGGCCGTAGGGCCGCACGGTGCTCAGCGGCTCCGTCCGATCCAGGGTGGGCTTCACGGGGCTGGGGGTGCGCCGCGCCACGGGGTAACGGCCGCCGGGCCGCACCGTGAACGCGGCCCCGGAGCTCCGCTGCGAAATGGTGCTCAGCTCTCCTAAACTGCTGAAAAGTCTGCGGAGAGAGCGGCACAGCGGGACGGGGGGAGGGGGGAAAGGAGAGGGGGAGGGGAAGGGAGAGGGAGAGGGGAGGGGGAGGGGAGGGGGAGGGAAAAGGAGAGGCGGAGGGAGGGGAAGGAGAGGGGGAGGGGGAGGGGAGGGGAAGGGGGAGGGGAAGGGAGGGGGAGGGAGGGGAAGGAGAGGGGGAGGGGAGGGGAGGGGGAGGGGGAGAAGAGGGGGAGGGGAAAGGAGAGGGGGAGGGGAAAGGAGAGGGGGAGGGGAAAGGAGAGGGGGAGGGGAGGGGAAGGAGAGGGGAAGGGGAAGGAGAGGGGGAGATGAGGGGGAGGGGAAAGGACAGGGGGAGGCGGGGGGAGAGAATGGAGCATGGGGTGAGGCCGCGTCCCCACACATGGCAACACACGCGGATTTATCGGAGCGCCGGGATCCCGTCCCATATGGGAACAACCACAGGATCCCGTCCCATATGGGAACAATCACAGGATCCCGTCCCATATGGGAACAACCACAGGATCCCGTCCCATATGGGAACAATCACAGGATCCCGTCCCATATGGGAACAACCACAGGATCCCGTCCCATATGGGAACAACCACAGGATCCCGTCCCATATGGGAACAGCCGCCGGGAGCTGCGCCCCATCGCCCTCAGCCCCACCGACCCCACAGCGCTCCGGGAGCTCCCACCGCCGGGAGACCCTACAGACCCCACGGGTCGGTGCTGCCCCCCCACTCCAATCTGTGGGATTTTCCCAATGACCGCTCCTCCCCAAATCGCTGCGTTGGGATTTTCGGACCCCTCTGTTATATGGGGAACGGGGACCCAACCCAACCCACCCCAACCCAACCCAACCCAACCCAACCATCCCACAGCTCTGTGATCTTTAAGGACCCCTCGGCCCAGCCCTTCCATGGGGCCACCGCCATGGGGCGCAGTGTGGGCCACGGCCCCGATGGGCTCTGCAGACGGGGGACCCCGAACCACTGCAAACAGCGCCGAGCCCGGGAATGCAAACAATGTGGGGCCAGCAGCCACACTCAGCCCCACAGCTGACCCATAGCGCTGCCCACATCACCGAGCTGAGACCCACAGCGCTGCCACACCAGTACTGAGCTGTGACCCATAGCACTGCCCGCATCACCGAGCCGAGACCCACAGCGCTGCCACTCCAGGATGAGCTGTGACCCACAGCGCTGCCCCCCAGCCGCAGCCGTGGGCTGCACCGCCTCTGCCCCACATCCCACCCCACTCCTGGAGCTGCGGTGCTGCACGGTGTGGGGCGGATCAGAGAGAGGCGCAATCAGACAGGAGCTGCCCACAGCTCTGGGTGCTCCGTGCACGCGGATGGAGCTACGGACAGACACACCACGGGTCAAAAGAAAAGCAGGACGGACAGACGGACGGACGGACGGACACGGAAGGAGCACGACCAACAGCAGCCAGCCGGCCATGCACAACGCGGAATCCGTCTGCAGAGCGGGCGGGGCAGGGAGCGCGTGCCCCGGGGGAGCCCCACGGGAAGAGAGGGACCTCGGGGCATGGGGAAGCACAGAGAGGGGGGGAAGGGAACTTATAGGGTCACCGAGCCACAAAGCAGGTTGGGTGGGGAAGGGCTGAAAGATCACAGAGATGGTTGGGTTGGGGTGGGGTGGGATGGGATGGAAGGGATGGGATGGGATGGAATGGGGTGAGATGGGATGGAAGGGATGGGATGGGATGGGGTGGGATGGGATGGAAGGGATGGGATGGGTTGGGATAGGTTGGGTTGGGTTTGGATGGGGTGGGATGGGATGGGATGGGACGAGTTGGGTTGGGATGGGATGGGGTGGGATGGAAGGGATGGGAAGGGATGGGGTGGGATGGAAGGGTTGGGTTGGGGTGGGGTGGGATGGGATGGAAGGGATGGGATGGGATGGAAGGGATGGGATGGGATGGAATGGGGTGAGATGGGATGGAAGGGATGGGATGGGATGGGGTGGGATGGGATGGAAGGGATGGGATGGGTTGGGATAGGTTGGGTTGGGTTTGGATGGGGTGGGATGGGATGGGATGGGACGAGTTGGGTTGGGATGGGATGGGGTGGGATGGAAGGGATGGGAAGGGATGGGGTGGGATGGAAGGGATGGGAAGGGATGGGGTGGGATGGAAGGGTTGGGTTGGGGTGGGGTGGGATGGGATGGAAGGGATGGGATGGGATGGAATGGGGTGAGATGGGATGGAAGGGATGGGATGGGATGGGGTGGGATGGGATGGAAGGGATGGGATGGGTTGGGATAGGTTGGGTTGGGTTTGGATGGGGTGGGATGGGATGGGATGGGACGAGTTGGGTTGGGATGGGATGGGGTGGGATGGAAGGGATGGGAAGGGATGGGGTGGGATGGAAGGGTTGGGTTGGGGTGGGGTGGGATGGGATGGAAGGGATGGGATGGGATGGAAGGGATGGGATGGGATGGAATGGGGTGAGATGGGATGGAAGGGATGGGATGGGATGGGGTGGGATGGGATGGAAGGGATGGGATGGGTTGGGATAGGTTGGGTTGGGTTTGGATGGGGTGGGATGGGATGGGATGGGACGAGTTGGGTTGGGATGGGATGGAAGGGATGGGATGGGATGGGATGGAAGGGATGGGATGGGACGAATTGGGTTGGGATGAGGTGGGATGGGTTGGGATAGGTTGGGTTGGGTTTGGATGGGGTGGGATGGGATGGGATGGGACGAGTTGGGCTGGGATGGGATGGGGTGAGATGGAGTTGGGTTGGGATGGGATGGGATGGGGTGGGATGGAAGGGATGGGATGGGTTGGGATAGGTTGGGTTGGGATGGGATGGGGTGGGATGGGATGGGATGAGATGGGTTGGGAAAGGTTGGCATGGGATAGGATGGATGGGTTGGGTTGGGATGGGTTAGGTTGGGTTGGGTTGGGTTGGATTGGGATGGGTTGGGACCTGGGATGGGTTGGAATGGGTCAGGATGGGTTGGGTTTGGTTGGCATGGGATGGAGTGGGATAGGGTGGGATGGGATGGGAATGGGTTTGGCTGAGATGGGTTGGGTTGGCATGGGATGGAGTGAGATAGGGTGGGATGGGATGGGAATGGGTTTGGCTGAGATGGGTTGGGTTGAGTTGGGATGGGTTGGGTTGGCATGGGATGGAGTGGGATAGGGTGGGATGGGGATGGGAATGGGTTTGGCTGAGATGGGTTGGGTTGAGTTGGGATGGGTTGGGATGGGTCAGGATGGGTTGGGTTGGGTTGGGAAGGGATGGAGTGGGATAGGGTGGGGTGGGATGGGTTGGATGGGCCTTATAGACCCCCCAGTTCCAACCTGCCCAGCCCAGGGCTGCCAGGAGGGACGGGGCCATAGAGCAGGATGCCATAGAGCGGGATGAGGGCACCTCCTGAGCTGTGCTTTCCCCACGGCCATCCCACAGCAGCCGTAACCGGGCTGTCAGTCCGTGCATCCCCCTGGGCTGCCATGAAGACCCCTCAGAGCTCAGCTCCGGGCCGTGCGGGTCTGGGGGCAGAGGAGCACGAAGGGCCTCTCTGTGGGGCCGCAGCTGTGGGGCCGAACCGTTCCCATGGGGCCGGGGCTCAGTGGGGCACGCGGTCCCTCCCGGGCGCCGTCAGAGCCAGAGGGGATTTCCTCAAGCAGCAGCACAGAATGGGGACGAGACGGGGACACGGACACCACGGGGACACACGGGGACACCACAGGGACACGTGGGGACACACGGGGACACCACGGGGACACAAATGGGGACACGACGGGGACACACGGGGACAACGTGAGATCGCTATGGGATGAGAACGTGCTCACTTACACAGCTCGCCCACCCTGCGGAGGCCAGAGGCGGTTCTAGACAGAGCAGCGCGGGCATGCAGATGGAGAGCAGGAAGAGAGCAATGAGAGACAGTGTTAGCGGGGCCGGAGCGGCAGAGCACCGGGACGGGTGGGGGGCGGCTCGGGGCCGGGGGGGCTCGGGGCCGTGGGGGGGCTCGAGGCTGGGCGGTGGTCAGCCTGGGGCT
This sequence comes from Oreortyx pictus, assembly GCA_036925125.1. Classification (NCBI taxonomy): domain Eukaryota; kingdom Metazoa; phylum Chordata; class Aves; order Galliformes; family Odontophoridae; genus Oreortyx; species Oreortyx pictus. The sequence goes on along the minus strand of JAUPFR010000001.1, from coordinate 184,614,237 downwards.
GTGTGGGGCGCGGGGCCGTGGGGGGCTCGGGGCCGTGGGGGGCTCGGGGGCTTCTGGCACCTTCCACGCTCGCTGAGGTTTCGCTGCGGGTAATGGGACATTGTGAGGACAGCAGCCAAAGCCCGAACAGATCCACAGCGCCATCGGAATGGACGAGAATGGGGGGAGGGGAAAGGAGCGGTGGGGGGAGAGGGGTCAGGGACGGAGCGGGGGAGGGGAAGGAGGAGGGGGGGAGAGAACGGAGGGATGAGCAAAAATGGTCCACAGAACAACGATGGGAGCGGCAAAGACGGATCGACATCACCTCCGCGTGATGCGGCGTGGCCGCAGGGGGGGTCCGAGGAGGGGATGGGCACCGCTACACACACCCCAATGTGCCCTCAATCCCAACCAGTGTCACATGGGGGGGGGAACCGCTCAGGGATGGGTCCTGGGGGAGGTGGGGCTCAGCCACGGCTCCCCCCACTGCCGCGGTGCCTCCGGGGGACGCGAGCGACCGAACGCGGGGACACCAACGGCACCACACACTGCGTGGCTCGGCTCAGCTCAGCTCAGCTCAGCCCAGTTCTGTTCAGCTCAGCTCAGCTCAGTTCAGTTCCGTTCAGCTCAGCTCAGCTCATCTCAGCTCAGTTCATCTCAGCTCAGCTCAGTTCTGTTCAGCTCAGCTCAGCTCAGCTCAGCTCAGCTCAGCCTAGTTCTGTTCAACTCAGCTCAGTTCAGTTCCGTTCAGCTCAGCTCAGCTCATCTCAGCTCAGCTCATCTCAGCTCAGCTCAGTTCAGTTCAGCTCAGCTCAGCTCAGCTCAGTTCAGCTCAGCTCAGCTCAGCTCAGCTCAGCTCAGTTCAGTTCCGTTCAGCTCAGCTCAGCTCATCTCAGCTCAGCTCAGTTCTGTTCAGCTCAGCTCAGCTCAGTTCAGCTCAGCTCAGCTCAGCTCAGCTCAGTTCAGTTCAGCTCAGTTCAGCTCAGCTCAGCTCAGCTCAGCTCAGCTCAGTTCAGTTCAGCTCAGCTCAGCTCAGCTCAGTTCTGTTCAGCTCAGCTCAGCTCAGCTCAGCTCAGTTCAGTTCAGCTCAGCTCAGTTCAGCTCAGCTCAGCTCAGCTCAGTTCTGTTCAGTTCAGCTCAGTTCAGTTCAGCTCAGCTCAGTTCAGCTCAGTTGAGCTCAGTTCAGTTCAGTTCAGTTCTGTTCAGCTCAGCTCAGTTCAGCTCAGTTCAGTTCAGCTCAGCTCAGCTCAGCTCAGCTCAGCTCAGCTCAGTTCAGCTCAGTTCAGCTCAGCTCAGCTCAGCTCAGCTCAGTTCTGTTCAGTTCAGCTCAGTTCAGTTCAGTTCAGCTCAGTTCAGCTCAGTTCAGCTCAGCTCAGCTCATCTCAGCTCAGTTCAGTTCAGCTCAGTTCAGTGCCGTGCCATGCCATGCCATGCCGTGCCGTGCCGTGCCGTGCTGTGCCATGCCATGCTGTGCCGTGCCGTGCTGTGCCATGCCATGCCATGCCGTGCCGTGCCGTGCCGTGCCGTGCCGTGCTGTGCCATGCCATGCCATGCCATGCCATGCCGTGCCGTGCCGTGCTGTGCCATGCCATGCCATGCCGTGCCGTGCCGTGCTGTGCTGTGCCGTGCCGTGCTGTGCCATGTCATGCCATGCCGTGCTGTGCTGTGCCGTGCCGTGCTGTGCCATGCCATGCCGTGCTGTGCCGTGCCATGCCGTGCCATGCCATGCCGTGCCGTGCCGTGCCGTGCCATGCCGTGCCGTGCCGTGCTTTGCCATGCCGTGCCGTGCTGTGCCATGCCATGCCGTGCCGTGCCGTGCTGTGCCATGCCATGCCATGCCGTGCTGTGCCGTGCTGTGCCATGCCATGCCGTGCCGTGCCGTGCCGTGCCATACCATTCCATGCCGTGCCGTGCCGTGCTGTGCCACGCTCAAGGAGCGACCAAGAACAGCGAGGTTCTCCAGCCCTGCTCCCATTGCTGTCCCCTCTGTTTCCCGTAGCGCAGCGGCTCTGCCCGCGGCCGCTCCTCCTGGTTAACACAGCGCTGAACCAACACAGAGCTGAACCAACACAGAGCTGAACCAACACAGCGCTGAACCAACACAGAGCTGAACCAACACAGCGCTGAACCAACACAGAGCTGAACCAACACAGAGCTGAACCAACACAGAGCTGAACCAACACAGAGCTGAACCAACACAGCGCTGAACCAGCACTGACTGAGCTGAACCAGCACTGAGCTGAACCAACACAGAGCTGTGCTGAACACACACAGAGCTGCGCTGAACACAGAGCTGTGCTGAACACACACAGAGCTGTGCTGAACACAGAGCTGTGCTGAACACACACAGAGCTGCGCTGAACACAGAGCTGTGCTGAACACACACAGAGCTGCGCTGAACACAGAGCTGTGCTGACCTGGAGCAGAACTGACACCAAGGATGGACAGCTCCAAGGCACCATGGCACCCCAAGGGCCGATGGCACCGAGACACCGTGGGATCCCGGGGATGGACAGCTCTGAGGAACTGCGGGACCCCAAGGATGGACGGCTCCAGGACTCCGTGGGACCCCAAGGATGGATGGCTCCAGGACTCCGTGGGACCCCAAGGATGGATGGCTCTGGGACACCACAGGACCCCAAAGAGGGGCGGCTCCATGGCACCGCAGGACCCCAAGGATGGACAGCTCTGAGGGCACCATGAGAACCCAAGGGGTGACAACTCCAAGGCACTGCAAGACCCCAAAGATGGACAGCTCTGAGGAACTGCGGGACCCCAAAGAGGGACAGCACCGAGGCACCACAGGACCCCAAGGACAGACAGCTCTGAGGCACTGTGGGACCCCAAGAATGGACCGCTCTGAGACACCACAGGACCCCAAAGAGGGACGGCTCTAAGGGCACTGCGGGACCCCGAGGAGTGATGGAATGGAGGCACTGTGGGACCCCAAAGAACAACAACTCCAAGGCACTGTGGGACCCCAAGGATGGATGGCTCTGAGGAACTGCAGGACCCCAAAGAAAGGCAGCTCTGAGGCACCGTGCTGGGACCCCAAAGAGGGACGGCTCCGAGGCACTGAGGGACCCCGAGGAGTGACAGCACGGGGGCACTGTGGGACCCCAAAAAGTGACCCCAAGGAATGATGGCATGGGGTCACTGTGGGACCCCGAAGAGGGACTGCTCAGAGGCACTGTGGGACCCCAAGGATGGATGGCATGGGGACACTGTGGGACCCCAAGGAATGGCACTGTGGGACCTCAAGGAGGGACAGCATGGGGACACTGTGGGACCCCAAAAAATGACAGCACAGGGGCACTGCAGGACCCCAAAGAGGGACAACATGGGGGCACTGTGGGACCCCAAGGAATGGCACTGTGGGACTTCAAGGAGGGACAACATGGGGGCAACGTGGGACCCCAAGGATGGATGGCATGGGGGAACCATGGGACCCCAAGGAATGGCACTGTGGGACCCCAAAGAGGGACATCACGGGGGTACTGTGGGACCCAAGGACAGACGGCACAGGGACACTGTGGGACCCCAAAAAATGACAGCACAGGGGCACTGTGGGACCCCAAAGAGGGACAGCATGGGGGCAACGTGGGACCCCAAGGAATGGCACTGTGGGAGCCCAAGGAACGATGGCATGGGGTCACTGTGGGACCCCAAAGAATGGCACTGTGGGACCCCAAGGAGGGACAGCACGGGGGCACCATGGGACCCAAGGACAGATGGCATGGGGACACTGTGGGACCCCAAAAAATGACAGCACAGGGGCACTGCGGGACCCCAAAGAGGGACAACATGGGGGCAACGTGGGACCCCAAGGAATGATGGCACAGGGGCACTGTGGGACCCCAAAGAGGGATAACATGGGGGCAACGTGGGACCCCAAGGATGGATGGCACGGGGGCACTGTGGGACCCCAAGGACAGATGACATGGGGAACCATGGGACCCCAAGGAATGATGGCACGGGGGAACCATGGGACCCCAAGGAATGACGGCACGGGGGAACCGTGGGACCCCGAGGCCAGACGGCACGGGGTCACGGCGATGCACGGCGTGTGTGACCGTGGGGAGCAGCGCCAATGAGAAGCGAACACCTCTGCAGGTTCACGTCAGCTTTATTGTCACGGCCGCCCCACAGCTCCGCGGTCAGCGAGCGGCCCCACAGCGCTGCGCACGGAGCGGGGACGGAGCCGGCAGAGCGTGGGGCGCGGCCGTGGGGCCGTGGGGCCGTGGGGCCGTGGGGCCGTGGGGCTGGGGAGGGGGCACGCGCTCCTCCGCGGGTCCCGGTGCCGTATTTGTGGGGCTCTCTCAGTGCCTCTCCTCAGAGGTCCTCCGGGGCCGCGCTGCCCTGGAAGGAGACGCAGTGATGAGTGGGGGGAGGGGCACAGAGCTCCGGAGCACAACGGGAACCGCTCCCGAACCAACGGGACGGGGGGGGGGGGGGGGGAGGGGGGGGGGCCCGCTCAACACTGCTCAGCACCGCCGGGATGGGACCGCTCAGCACCGCTGTGCTGTGCCATACTGGGACCGCTCAGCACCACTGTGCTGTGCCATACTGGGATCGCTCAGCATTACTGTGCTGTGCCATACTGGGACCGCTCAGCATTACTGTGCTGTGCCATACTGGGACCACTCAGCATTACTGTGCTGTGCCATACTGGGACCGCTCAGCACCACTGTGCTGTGCCATACTGGGACCGCTCAGCTCTGCTGTTCTGGGACCACTCAGCGCTGCTCAGCACCGCTGTGCCGTGCCGCATTGGGACCGCAGCAGTGACCGTGACGGATGGCTCCAGAGCCGTGCCAGCTCCAGAATGGTTCTGGCTCGAGGACAGTGCTGGCTCCAAAATGGTGCCAGCTCCAGAACAGTGCTGGCTCTAGAAAGGTTCTGGCTCCAGTACGGCACTGGATCTAGAATGGATCTGGCTCCAGTATGGCACTGGATCTAGAAAGGTTCTGGCTCCAGTATGGATCTGGCTCCAATATGGCACTGGATCTAGAATGGCTCTGCCTCCAGTATGGCACTGGATCTAGAATAGATCTGGCTCCAGTATGGCTCTGGCTCCAGTATGGCACTGGATCTAGAATAGATCTGGCTCCAGTATGGTTCTGGCTCCAGTATGGCACTGGATCTAGAATGGATCTGGCTCCAGAACGGCTCTGGCTCCAGTATGGCACTGGATCTAGAAAGGCTCTGGCTCCAGTATGGCACTGGATCTAGAAAGGCTCTGGCTCCAGTATGGCACTGGATCTAGAAAGGTTCTGGCTCCAGTATGGATCTGGCTCCAATATGGCACTGGATCTAGAATGGATCTGGCTCCAGAACGGCTCTGGCTCCAGCCTGCTCTGTCCGCAGGCACTGCATTTCAGCTCAGGGCCCATTGCGGAGCAGCACAAAGTCTGACAACATCGGAGACACTGCAGCACCGCACAGCCCCACACCGCACCGCATGGCACAGCCCCACACCGCACGGCACAGCCCCACACCACACAGCACAGCCCCACACGGCCCCACACCGCACAGCACAGCCCCACACGGCCCCACACCGCACAGCACAGCCCCACACGGCCCCGCTGCCCTCACGCACCCGAGCTCTGCTGGCATCCCATCCCTGCACCCACCCCACAGCCCCCGAGCGGCTCAGGGCCGTGGGGTCCCCTCTGCCCCCCACCCCACAGCAGTGGCAGTGCCGGGGAATGCTGCTCCGCCCCGGATGGGGCCGGGGGTTGAAATGGGTTCCCCCCTTTATCCGTCCGTCCTTCGTGTCACCGTCTGAATGTACGGTGGGTGCACAACGGGGAGGGCACGGGGGGGGATGGGGGAAGGCAAACCCCACAGCGCCGGGGGGAGGGGCAGAGCCTCAGCACTGGGGGGCAATGCAGAGCAACACGGATGGGGCAGAGCTTTGGGGGGGGGGGGGGGGGGGGGGGGGGGGTGGGAGAGGGGACACAGCACTGCGGGGCCGGCGGTGGTCTGCGGGCACAAAGGAGGGGAAGGGGGGGGGGCAAAGGTCCCCGGGATGGGAGGGGGCTCAGCAGCACCATGTGGGATACAGGAGGGCTGGGGGGAGGGGTGGAGGGGTGGGGGGAGCAGGTCCCACAGCGCAGGACCCCCTGGCCCCATCCGAGCAGAGCACTGCGGACCCACATTACGTGGGGGTCAGAGCCAGCGCAGCGTGAGGGGGTCCCCTCTTTGTGACACCAACCGTGGGGCGGTGGGGGGTGGGGGGTGCTCCTCGGGGGCTGTGGGGCACCGTATCCCCCCTCCCCCGCTCCGTTCCCAAACATGAGAGCACGGCACAGCTCGCATGGTCACACCCAGCGTGGCACGCACGGCTCCTCCGAGTGGGGCTCAGCCCCACATCGCCGCTCGCCCCACGGCGCCGGGGTGGGCACAGCTGAGGGTCCCTCGCTGCCCCACAGCTCCGGGCTCTGTCAGTCCCGGTGTGAATCCGTGTGGGAAACAACAGCGCACGGAGCACCGCCAACCAAAGCACCGGGATGGGGGGGAGGGGGGGAACACATCGCCATCATCGCTCGGGAGGAAACAGGAGGGGAAACCACAACGGAACAAAACCACAATAGAGCGCAGCAATGGGAGCACAGGGACTGAGGGGGGGGTGCAGGGAGGGACCGCGGGGCAGAGCACGCTCCGACATGGGGGGGACTGCTCCGATCCAGGGGGGACTGCTCCGATCCGGGGGGGACTGCTCCGATCCTGGGGGGACTGCTCTGATCCTGAGGGGAACTGCTCTGATCCTGGGGGGGGACTGCTCTGATCTGGGGGGGGACTGCTCCGATCCTTGGGGGGGACTGCTCCGATCCTGGGGGGACTGCTCTGATCTGGGGGGGGACTGCTCCGATCCTGGGGGGACTGCTCTGATCCTGGGGGGACTGCTCTGATCTGGGGGGGGACTGCTCTGATCCTGGGGGGACTGCTCCGATCCTGGGGGGACTGCTCTGATCTGGGGGGGAACTGCTCTGATCCGGGGGGTACTGCTCCGATCCTGGGGGGACTGCTCTGATCCTGGGGGGACTGCTCCGATCCTGGGGGGACTGCTCCATCCCAGGGGAGAACTGCTCCATTTCAGGGAGAACCGCTCCACCCTGGGGAGGACCACTGTGTTCTGGGGAGGACCACTCCGCTCTGAACTGTTCCATTTTTGGGGGAGAACCGCTCCGCTCCAGGGAGGACTGCTCCGTTCTGGAGGAGAACCGCCGCAATCCCGGGGTCCATTCTGGGGGAGAATCACTCCACCCTGGGGGGGACCACTCTGCTCCAGGGGAGCACCGCTCTCCTCCGGGGGAGAACCGCTCCGATGTGGGGCAGAAGCGCTCCACAGTGGGGGGGGACCACTCTGCTCCGGGGCAGAACCGCTCTGTTCTGGAGGAGAACCGCTCCGTCCCAGGGGAGAACCGCTCCGCCGCTCCCGGCCCCGCGTGGCAGCGCTGCCGCCCCCAGCCCGCCCCGGCCCCCCCATCCCGCATGGCCCCGCTCGGCTCTTACCGTGCCGCCACCACCGGCGACTTCTTGCCGGGGTCCAGCGCGGAGCCGGCCGGCTCCTCCCCCAGCGAGCGCGTGTCCTTGTTGAGCTGCTGCAGGCGGGAGCTCAGCTCGCTGATCACAGTCGGCTTGTCGTCGTCAGCCCCGTGGACGGGCCGGCTCTCCATGGGGTCCCCCCATAGCTTGGACCTTCTCTGAAAGAGGTAGCGTGGCCGGCCGATGCTGGCTGACGCCAGCGTGGCCGCGTGTTGCTGGGAGATGAGCTCGCTGTCCGAAGACTGCTTCAAAAGTGGGTCCCTGAAAGTAACTGGCCCCTTGCTGAGCTGGGACTTGAGTTTTGGCTTTGGAGGCACTGGTGGCTTCTCGAGTATAAAAGTTTGTCCGTCCGCAAAGGAAGTGTACGTGTCGGTGGGCTCGCCGCTCTCGGAGGACAACGTGGACATGCTGGAGACCGTGGAGATGGTGCTCGTGGTCTCCAGGTGGTGGTCGCTCGAGCTCCTGGTGTCCACCTCTTCCACGCCCGAGTCCGCCGCCGACTCCGGGGCTGCGGGGGCATCGGAGGGCTTCCCTGAGGGTGTTCCGCCCGCGGGAGGAGGAGGAGGAGCAGCAGCAGCTCCTGCGGCCGCGGACGGCGTGCCGGGGGCCGCCAGGTGGCTGACGGGGGTGCCGGGGGTGGTGACCAGGACCCCGTTGGCGAACTCGTCGGGCGGAGGCACCAGCCCGATCTTGGCCAGCTCCTCCCGCGTCTCTTCGTCGCTCGAGGACAGCTGCGCCGGCGGCAGCGCCACGGCGAAGGGCTCCACCTCCTCCTCCGAGCTGCCCTGCCCCAGCGTCTTGTCGGCGGGGGCCTTCCCCGCGGGGCTGGGCTGCGCGTCGGGCTCGGGGGGCTGTGCCGGCTCCGCCAGGGCCTCGGGCAGCGCCGCCTTGTCCTCCTTCAGCTCCAGGGCCAGCTCGTCTTGGCCGTTGCTCGTGGCGTGCACCATGATGAGGCCGGCGGTCTTCTGCTGCGACGTGTCCACGATGCTGATGATCATGGACTTCTTGTCCTCGGGCTTCTTGTCGTCCTTGGCGGGCGCCTCGGCCCTCGCCTCGGCCTCCTTCCTCAGCGTGGCCGGGGTCCCCCACGGGCTCTTGGCCGGGGCCAAAGCCACCGCCGCCACCGCATCCGCCGCCGCCGCCGCCGCCGCCACCGCCCCTTTGGCCCCGGGCGAGTACGCGGGGGACACCAGGCTCTCCAGCTCCACCCTGTCCGGTTCTTTGGTTTGGATGTCCACGAACAGCGGCGCCGCTCTGTCGGAGTCGGGGCTGTGGATCGGGGTGGGCGAGCGCGACGGGACCTGGGTGGACAGCGCCCGCTCCCTTGCGGCCAGCGCAAGCGCCAGCGGAGAGTTGGGGTCCAGGGGCTTCCCCGTCAGGGGGTGGATGAACGTCGAGGACGAGCCGCTCATTAATGGCTTTAACGCGGAGACGGGGGAAGGCAGTAGCACGTCTCGGCTTCCCAGGAGCCGCTCGTCGATGGACCTGGACTGCTGCAGGGATGGCATGTCGCTGCTGGGGGGGGTGCCCTCGATGGCCCCGACCGAGAGGAAGACAGTGGATTTGCGCTTCTCGTCCAGACGCCGCTCTCTGTCCTTCATGACCCCGGCGATGGCGGTGGCGAAGGGGATGCTCGTGGCCTCCACCTGCGCCACGCCGGCGTGGTGCTGGTAGTCCGTGCCGCTCAGGCGATGGCTCCGGCGCGTGGGAGAGGGCTCCCGGGCGAAGCCCCCGCCGACGGACAGTGCCGCCCTCTCCTGCGCGTCCTCCACCTGCAGCTGCTTCACCAGAGGGCTCTTCTTCCTCTGCGGCTTGGTGGGGGCGAACAGGCTGACGTTGAACTGCCCCATGTTGGCGTAGGGGTTGTCGATCGCCCTCCCCTTCCTCTTCAGCTTCTCCGGGGGGGTCGCGGAAGGGCCGGGCCGGGGGATGTCCGTCGGCTCCACGGGGAGGTGGGAGGAATCCTGCAGGATGATCATGGATCGGGCCCTCTTCTGCCGCTCGGGGTAGGGGATGGACGTCCTGGCCGGGTCGTACATCTCGGCCGCGCTGATGACCTGCGGCAGCCCGTGCAGCTTCGCCTCCAGGCTGGGCTTGAAGCTCGACCTGATGGTGTCGTAAGCTCTTCCCGGGGGAGGAGGCGGAGAGAAGGATGGGGGGGGGCCCGTGTCGAAGTAGTACGGAGAAGGAGGCGGGGGAGGGGCCGTCTGGGGGGGCGGGGGGATGCCGTGCCCTTCCCGGACCGTGTCTTGCATGGACGTGCTCCGCGGGAACTTCCCATCCAGCAGAGAAGCGGCGAGCTTCTCGTCCTCACCTGGGAAACCACAGCGACAGCGGGCTCCCACGGGGCTCCCCCACAGCGCCCGGGGCCCGGCACTGTAGGGCAGCACGGGAAGGGGCACGAGACCCCTTCCTCCCCCTGCCCGCCTCCTCTTCTTCCCTCAGCTCAGCTCAAGTGGCCGCGGTTTGGCCCTTGGCTCACACTGACTCATGGCTGCAGAGCGGATGGGTTTGGGGGGGGGGCCTCGCAGACCACCCATCCCCTCTGTGTGGCTCTATGGGGTCTCTATGGGGTCACTAAGGGGCTCACCGGGGACACTATGTGCCTCTATGGGGCTCTGTAAGGCACTCTCTATGGGTTGACCTGTCCTCCCACTGCACTGTGGGGCTCTCTAGGGCTCCCCGGTCCCTATGGGTTGACCTGTCCTCCTGCTGTACTTGGGGCTACAGGGCTCCCTGGTCCCTATGGGTTGACCTGTCCTCCCACTGCACTCTATGGGGCTCTCGAGGGCTCTGGTCCCTGTGGGTTGACCTGTCCTCCCATCGCTCTCTATGGGGCTCCATGAGCTCTTCTGGATGCTATGGGGTGTTACGTTTGACCGGGTCTCCTGTGGGCTTCCATGGGGCTCAATGGGGTCACTATGGGGCTCAATGGGCTCTCTCAGGTCCCTGTAGATCTCTATGGGTTGACCTGTCCTCCCATCACATTCTATGGGGCTCCATGAGTTCTTCTGTGGACACTAGGGGGCACAAAGCTTCACCTCCTCTCTTGTGGGTCTCTGTGGGGCTCAATGGGGTCTCTATGGGGCTCCATGGGGTTCTCCAGGGCTCTCTGGTCACTACAGGTCCCTATGGGTTGACCTGTCCTCCCGCTGCTCTCCGTGGGGCTCTATGAGCTTTTTGGCGGATGCTATGGGGACAAAAGGTTGACCTGCTATCCCATGGGTCTCTATGGGGTCACCATGGGTCTCTATGGGGTCACGTCACCCAGCACACTGCACCCAGCCCAGAGCACCCAGCACGCTGCACACTGTGACCCCATGAGCCCCCCTCCCCCCCCCCCTCCCCGTTAACATTAATTCACTCCTCTGTTCTCTCCCTCAGTGTCCATCTGCTGCAAAGGGGCCCCGACCACCAGCGCCCCAAATCTTCCGTGGGGCTCAGGGACCCCCGAGCACTGCACGGAGAGGGACACTCCCTCTGGGGTCCCCAGATCCTATCAGGACCTCGAGGTCGTTCCCCCACCGGGACCCCCAGGTCCCTCTGCACAGTGCTGCTCTCCAGCAGCTCATCCCAACCCGTGCAGACCTGGGCGGTTATTCATCCCCTACTGAAGAACCCCACACTTCTCAGGACCCCACACTTCGCAGGACCCCACACTTTTCAGCCCCCCCCAACCCCCCATTTCCCCTCGTTACCCCTCACCCCATCCTCCCTGCGCAGCTCCCACCCGCCCAGGTCCCTCTGAGGACATCGCATCCCCTCCTCCCTTCCCACCCTCAGCAGCTCCGTCCCCACACCACGTGGGCCCACCCCACATGGGACGGACCCACACCGCAGTCCCCGGGCAGCCGAGGCCGCCGTGTCCCCACCGTGCCCCATAGTGCCACCACCCCATGTCCACACTGCCACCTCCGGTCCCCCCCCCCACGCCCCGTGTCACCGCCCCCTCCCCCTCTGCTCTGTGCGGTGCCTCCGTTCCCCCTTTGTGGACCCCACACAGCAGAGATCCCCCCAACTCCACTGCTGTCCCGTTCCAGGGGGGGCCGTGGGGGGCTGTGGGGAGTGGGGGGCCGTGGGGGGTGGGGGGCCGTGGGGGGCTGTGGGGAGTGGGGGGCCGTGGGGGGTGGGGGGCTGTGGGGGGCTGTGGGGAGTGGGGGGCCGTGGGGGGTGGGGGGCCGTGGGGGGCTGTGGGGAGTGGGGGGCCGTGGGGGGTGGGGGGCTGTGGGGGGCGTCGCGCTCCCGTCGCTCCTTACCGACGGATTTGGTGCGGGGGATCCCTTTGCGCAGCGACACGTGGGGTTTCTCCGCACCCGCCAGGACCCCCGCGTGGGCCGCCATGCCCTGCCGCTCGAGCAGCGACTGGAAGGGAAAGCGGGAGGAGTTCCCATCCTGCGGGCAGCAGCCGAAAGGAGACCCCCCCCCCTCCACCCCGCAGACCACCCCCCCCCCACCCCGCAGACCCCCCCCCCCCACCACCCCGCAGACCCCCTCGACCTGCGCCGCTCTGACCCCCCCCCCCCCGCCCCGCCCCGGCAGGGGCCGCCCCTCCTTCCCCCCACCCCCACCTCCGGGTGTCCACGCCGGGGGCCGCCCCCTGCCCCCCCCCCGCTGTCCGTCCCCGCCCCCCCGCGCAGCCCCCTCCCTCACGCTGATCTCGGCGGGGGTGATCCGTCTGCTCGTGGGCCGCTGCTTCACCGTGGCCGCCCGAGAGTCCGCCTCCACGATGTCCGCCCGCAGCGTGGGCTCCGCGGCCGCCAGGATCTCGTCCAGTTTCTCTGCAGCCCCAAAACAGACGCGAGGCCGTGAGCGGGGGGAGGGGGGGGGCAGACCCCCGAGACGAGCCCACCCCCCCCCCCCATTCCCGGTGGGGAAGCGGAGCTCGGCCGCCCCCCACCCCCCCCCCCGCCCCGCAGCTCCGTGCGGCTCAGGACTCCCACGGGCGGGGTCCCGGTGTCACGAGTGGGGGCCGCCGGGGGCGGGGGGCCGCCCGCTCCCGGTGATGGTGCAGCGGTCGCTCCGAATGAGACCGAATCCCACGGACGGTCCGCGTGGGACCAGAGGGGGGAGGGGGGGCTGCCTCTGCCTCCGCCCCGCCCCAGCACTGTGCCACGGGACGACCACCACGCGCAGCAGCGGTCCCGCGGGGGCCCGGAGCCCTACGCCAGGGCCGGGACCCACGGCGTGAGCGTGGGGTGAGCTGTGTGCCGTGGGGCTGTGAGCCGTGGGGTGAGGGGTGAGCTGCGAGCCGTGGGGCAGCCCCGGCCCCGCTGTGGCTGAGGTCCCCGCGCGACGTTCCCGATCCACTGCGGCACAGCCCCGTGGAAGGGCCGTGGGCGGAACTCCGCGTGCGGGGAACGGCGGAGCTGCGGGAACGCGGTGTCCGCGGCAGCGACGAACCCCCCCCGCCCCCGATCCGACCCCGCTCCCGTCCCGCAGTGCGCGGGGGGGACCGCTCCACCTCTGGCATAGGACCGCCCCGGGGCGTGGGGACCTGGCGGCGTGGGGACCTGGCGGCGCGGCCCCGGTGGGCTCCTGCCACCCACCAAGGTGGGGGGGCACCCGCAGAGCCCCCAGCTGATGCTGCGGAGGAGGAGGGGGTCAGGGAGGGGTCCGTGGGAGCCCCGGGTGGCCCTGACGGCAGCTCAGCACTCGCGTGGGGCTGAGAGCGGCCGGGGTCCCCGTCCCTGGGAGTGCTCAGCACCGCGGGGACGTGGGGGGGGTGGGGGGTGGGGGTTGGACCGGCGACCTCAGAGGGCTTTTCCAGCCTCGATGACACCGCGGTGTCCTCCCCGGGACCGCTCATCCCCCCCCAGCGCCGGGCTCCTCTCCCCGGGGTTCCTCTCCCCGACCCCGCTGTGCCTCCTCCCGATCCCCCCCCCCCCCCCCCCCCCCCCCGGGGGCGGTCCCGGTGCTCGTGGGTCCGGGCCGGGCCGAGCCCCGGGATGTGCGCTTTCACTCACCCCCTTTTCTTCTCCTCATGGAGGCTTGGAATCAAGAGACAGAACAACACGTGAAAGGCATGCACGGATCGCTCCCTCCGTCCTGAGCCGAAACCCATCGCTGCGAGACCCCCCCCCCCCCCCCCCCAAAACTACAGCTCCTCCGGACCCCGGGGCCGCGGGGGAGGGGCGCAGCTCGGGCAGCTCCGCGGGGTCGCTGCGGGCACGCAGGGCAGGCGGGGTGGGCTTCGGGGCCACGAAGCACTGAGCGTGCCCCGCCTCTCCCTCCAGCGCAACGCGGACGCGTCCCCGCACCGGCTCCGAGCAGCCCGCACCCGCACGGCGGAGCAGCAGCAGCAGCAGCAGCAGCAGGAGGAGGAGGAGGAGGAGGAGGAAGAGGAGGAGGAGGAGGAGGCGGCAGAGGGAGCGGTGCCGCGGGTGCCCGGCTCCTGCGGGCTCAGCTCTGCCACGGCGACGTGAACGCGCCGAGGGGATCCCCGCGGCTCGGCCGCTCCCGCAGCGCTGCGGTTCCTGCACCGCCCCTTCCCCCGCAGCCGTGGGGAACCGCTCCGGGAGAAGGAAGCGGGGGTCGGGGAACGACCCCGGGGGTAAAAAGCGGACCCGGGGGCCGCGCCGACGGAACGGGGAAGGACGCGCCGCGCGGCCCCGCTCGACGGCCGCAGCCCCAGAGCGGCGCTTTTGGGGTCGGGGACGCGGAGAGAGGGGGACACAGAGCAGCGGGGGCAGCGCGGAATGAACCGCGGCGGACCCTCCTCATCAACCGCGGACGGGGGGGGGTGGGGGGAGGCGGAGGCTCCAGGGGTCTCTGCCCCCCTCGCCCCCCACCCCGCAGGGCCACGTGCACGACCACGCACAAAGACCTCAATGCGAACAGCGGAGCCGGGGCCGCGTCCCCACGGCGAACCCACGCGCGTTGCAGCCCTGGGGGGGAACCCCCCCCTTTTCCCGCCCCCCCCCCCCCCCGACATCGCTCAGTGCCAATAGGAGGACGGCACCGCACCCTGCAGTGCCGTGGGGTGCGAAGGGGGGAGATGTGAGGATGGGGGAAGGAGGGGGGGGTCCCCCGGGGTGTGTGTGGGGGCCACCAACACGAGGGGGAGCGAGGGGTTTCGTCACAGTGTGCGTGGACGTGGGGACGGAGGGAGGGGGAGGAGAGAGCGCAGAGCTGGAGCTGTGAGCGGCGGTGCCGGAGCAGCTGGAGCCGTGGGCAGCAAACGTGTGAGTGTGAGTGAGTGTGTAAGGGGGGGCGGCAGCGGGGCGGGGGGGCTGGCACACCACAGCCGCGTGGGCCCCCCACCCCTGGAGGTGCCCGAGGCCACGGACGGGCTCTGGGCGGCCTGAGCTGGGCAGCCACCCCACGGCAGGAGTGGGGCCGGGGGAGGGGGCGTGGGGGTGGGGGGGGGGGGTCCCTCCAACCCGTCCACGCTTCGGACTCCCGTGGGGCACACACCGGCCCAGCTGTGCCGCGGCTCGGAGCTGGCACGGCACGAGCGGCACGGTGCGGGGCCAGGCAGCCCCGGCTGGGACCCCTCCGTCCCACCCCAACGTGCTCCGCGATGGGGCCCCCCCCACGACCCGACCCCCCCCGACAGCACAGGGGGCGGATGCTTCGCGTGCCCCCCACCCCACCCCGCTGCTCACCCAGCTCCTCCAGCTCGGCCGTCATGGACTTGGAGCGCAGCGTCAGCGTGGTGCTGGGCGCTCTCTTGGGCGGCGGCGGAGCTGAAAGGAAAAGAGACGGCATTTTGCACTTCTTGTCCAGGAACTTCCGCGGCGCGGCCAAGTGCAGGTGCCACTTCTTCTCCACCGCCTGGATCTCCTCGTACTCGCGGGACGAGGAGTCGCACTGCTGCAGGATCTTATTGAGGCTGCGCGTGGAGGCGAACTTCTTCATGGTGCCGGCGGTGCGGGGCGGTGCGGGCGGGCGGGGCGGTGCGGGGCGGTGCGGGGCGGTGCGGGCGGTGCGGGGCGGGCGGGGCGGTGCGGGCGGTGCGGGGCGGTGCGGGGCGGTGCGGGCGGTGCGGGGGCTGCAGGCTGCCCGGCTGCGCGGCCCTCAGCGCGGTGCGGGGCGGCTCACGTCCCCGCGCTGCCCCACGCGGAGCTCCGCTCTCTGCTCACGGCCGCGGCGGCCATGGGCGGTGCGGGCGCGGCGCGGCCGTGGATCCCCGGAGCCCGGCTCAGCCCGCCGGCCCCGGCTCGGCCCCGCTCCGCTCGCGGCACCCGCCCTCCTCCGGGCTCCTCCGCCCCTAACGCAGCTCCGGGGGGGTGGGGGTGGGGCGGCTCGGCGCTGGGGGTCCCCCGTCCGGGTCGGGAGCCCGCGGGCGCTCCATGCCCACGGCCCACGGACGCGTGGAAGGCGGCTCCGTCCCCGCCCGGTGCCTCCTCCTCCTCCTCCTCCTCCTCCTCCTCGCTCGCGCGGCGTCAATAGCGGATTCGGTGGCGGATTCAACGCTCAGACATCGCCATGGCAACCGCAGCTCCGGGCTCGTGCCGGCGCCGCATCGCCAGACCCCAAGCGGGGAAGGGTTCAGGGGAAAACACGGCCCCACGCCGCGCTCCGCGCGGCCAGAACCCGCGGGAACGCGGCCCCGGGTGGAGGGAGGTTGGGGGGGGGGCACGGCTCGGCTGTGGGGCCGCGAGCAGCGGCGCGGTGCTATTCGGAGCCTCTTCCCCCCCCCCCCCCCCCCTCCCGAGTGCACCGATGATGTGAGCACAGAGCTCAGGATCTGCCCCCCCCTCCCCCCTCCCCCCTCCCCCCTCCCGGGTGTGCGGAGACCCTCTGCCGCCCTCAGAACCACCACCACTGGCGGCACACGGCCCCGCGTGGGGGTGGGCGGGGAGAGCCCCCCCGTGCTGACAGTGTGCCCCGGCCCTCAGTCACTGCCGCTCACACACGTGTCCCCGCCCTCCCCCGGCTGTGCCCCCCCCCCCCCCGCTGCCCCTCCCCCCAAGGGCTGCTCTCGTCCCCCGGTCCGTTCTGGGTTAGGGTCTCGCCTCCGCCCTCAGTGCCTGGGGGCGATGGGGAGAACGCCCTGACACCCCCATGTGCACAACCGGGGCAGTTCTGTGCCCGGGCACCCCCACATCTGTACACCCCCACATCTCAAACCAGGGGCAGTTCTGTGCCCTGACAGCCCCATGTCTATCAACCAGGGGCAGTTCAGAGCCCTCACACCCCTTACCCCAAATAAGGGGCAATTCTGTGCCCTGACACTCCTGTACCCCAAACCAGGGGCAGTTCTTTGCCCGGACACCCCCATGTCCCCCAGATCAGGGGCAGTTCTCTGCTCTGACACCCCTGTACCCCAAACGAGGGGCAGTTCTGTGCTGTTGAGATTTACTGCCCACGGATGTGATGCACACAGCTCCCCCTCGGCCACCCCAACACGGTCCCCCCAGCTCAGATCCCCATCCCCCCCCCCCCCCCCCCCCACCTACCCTTCTTCCGAACGACCTCTTCTGACTCGGGCTTGCGGCTGACGGAGACGACCTTCATCACCAGGTGGTTCCCCCCCTGGCGGATCAGCGACACCACCTGCTTGTGCCCCACCTTCACCACGTTCACGCCGTTCACCTGAGCACAAAGAGAAACGCCGCCATGTGGGGCAGCCCCACGGCATCGTGGGACGCTGTGGGGCCGCACCTCTGCTCCGCACACGGCCGCGTGCACACGAAGCACCGCGGGGCCACACAGCGGTGCCCAACGTCCTGGGGCAAAACAGTGCAGAGCAGTGCAGCGCAGGGAGCACCAGGAGCTCCTCTACGAACATCTGGAGTGGGGACGGCACAGCTGGGCCAGGTCAGAGCTGGGCTGGGTCACAGCTGGACCGGGTCAGAGCTGGGCTGGGTCAGAGCTGGGCCGGGTCAGAGCTGGACTGGGTCAGAGCTGGGCCGGGTCAGAGCTCAGCGGGTCACAGCTGGATTGGGTCAGAGCTCAGCTGGGTCACAGCTGGATTGGGTCAGAGCTGGGCCGGGTGAGAGCTGGGCCGGGTCAGAGTTGGGCCGGGTCAGAGCTGGGCCGGGTCAGAGTTGGGCCGGGTCAGAGTTGGGCCGGGTCACAGCTGGGCCGGGTCAGAGTTGGGCCGGGTCACAGCTGGGCTAAGTCACATCTGGCCCAGGTCACAGCTGGGCCGGGTCAGGGCTGGCCTGGGTCAGAGCTGGGCCGGGTCAGAGCTGGGCCAGGTCAGAGCTGGACTGGGTCAGAGCTTGGCTGGGTCACAGCTAGGCCGGGTCACAGCTGGGCTGGGTCAGAGCTCGGCCAGGTCAGAGCTCGGCCGGGTCACAGCTGGGCCAGGTCAGAGCTCGGCCAGGTCACAGCTGGCCCAGGTCACATCTGGCCTGGGTCACAGCTGGGCCAGGTCAGAGCTGGGCCGGGTCACAGCTCAGCTGGATCAGAGCTCTGCCGGGTGAGAGCTGCAGGAGCTGTGTTCAGCTCCAGTGCTGAGCTCCCCCCGCGGTGAATGAGGGGTCAGGCTGGCACGCTTTGGCATTCGCTGCCACGTGCTGCGTGCTCCGGGAGCGCTACCACTCTTGAAACCACATAATCAGTGATGGCAAATCAGAGAGGAGTGGCTGACCACGGGCAGCACTGCACGCAGAATCAAAGCGCCCGCGGTCGCGCTTCTGCTATTTATTTCTGCTCCCGGGGCTGAAGGTGGCGGCGGAATTTCGGATGCCCACACAGCACTCTTTTCATCTCATTTCAGGAGCAAGAGGTTGGTGACCGCGCTGCTGCTTGGACAGAAAGGGGCTCTGCCCAAAGACCCCAGGAGGTGAGGGAGGATCGAAGCCCTACCCTGCGGGTCTGCTCCAACCGTTCAGTGACCGCTGCTGCTTTAAAGAAAGAAAAACCCAACAGAAAAAGCCCCAGATGGAAACCCCCCCCTGCCCCGTGTTAAACCATCACAAGATCACGGCTCAGGTGGAGGTTCCTGTGATGCCGTCGGGCTCAGAGCACCACGGACTCCAACACCGCGCTGACCTGATGGGACGATCCAGGAGTGTTTCCTTTTTGTCCCTTCCGACCGTGGCAGGAGACAGTTCACCTTAAAGGAGCTTTCACCTACACCAAGTCAGGGCAGACTGCTCTGCCGTTGTTTCATTAGAAGTGTGCGGGTTACGGTGGCACTCCATCACATCTGCACCCTCCACTGGGCTCTGCCAGCAATCCCAGTCTGCCTGGAACTGGGGAGCCCTGCACTGGACCCCCCACCCTGCTGGCCGCGCTCTCTGCAGTGCACCCTGCGATCCCACGGCCACCAGAGCTCACGGTCGGCACTTGGACAATCAGCAGTCAACCGCTGGTCGGCCACTGCTCAACCAGTTGTCAGCCACTGCTCAACCATTGGTCAGTCACTGCTAAACTGCTGGTCGACCACTGGTCAACTGCTGGTCGACTGTTGGTCAACTGCTGGTCAACCGTTGGTCAACCGTTGGTCAACCGTTGGTCAACCGCTGGTCAACCACTGGTCAACCGTTGGTCAACCGCTGGTCAACCGTTGGTCAACCGTTGGTCAACCGCTGGTCAACCGTTGGTCAACCGTTGGTCAACCACTGGTCAACCGTTGGTCAACCGCTGGTCAACCACTGGCCAACCGCTGTCAACCGCTGGTCAACCGCTGGTCAACCATTGGCCACCTGCTCTCCAGCTGTTCACCCGCTGTTGGCCACCAGCTCCTCCTCCTCGGAGCTCCCTCCCAGCACATCAGCCCCCAACCTGCACCGACCCATGGACCCTCCGGCTGCCCGTGCTGAACTCCGGTGCTCCACAGTGTCCAAGAGCGCTGAGCAGCAGCAGAGCCCGGCCCAGCCCCGCAGAGCCCCACGGAGCAGCGGCGGTGGCTTCTCACCGCGCTCCTCTCGCTCAGCACAGCGCGGAAGCGCTCCACGCGCTCACTTTGACACCACGGGGTTTGTAGTAAACAAAGCCTCGCAAAAATCCATTACAGCTGAACAGAGATCGTTATCAAACAAATCTGACGCCTCCGGGAATGAAATTATGTTTGTTTTATGAGGTTTTATGGCGTTCATTATATTCTCCTCTTTGATTTTTTTTATCCCTGCCAGCGTTCCCGCACAGCTCCGGAATCCCCCGGACATCTCCGCCCCTCCCCGGCATCATCCCACGATGCAAAAAACACCCAAACCAAAGAACCGCCGCCCGAGAGATGCTGACAGCTTCAGCTGCGAACGGCGTGGAAAATACCTCATCCCGTGCACGTGATGCGTGCGCATCGCCCTGCTCCTTCCCAAATAAAGCCCAGAGATGCCGACACAACACCGTGCTGTTCTGAATCATGGTGGTGCGCCCATCCCGGGGGGCAGCAGCTCACTGCTTCGGGGTTACTCCGACACAGAGGTACAGGAGTTTGCTGATGGTCTGAAGTTGGGAGGGTTGGCTGCCACGCCTGAAGGCTGTGCTGCCGTTCACCTGGGCAGGATGCAGAGCTGGGCAGGAAGAAACCCGACGAGGTTTAACAAAAGCAAGTGTAGTCTGGCACCTAGGGAGGAATAACTGCACACACCAGTACAGGCTGGGGGATGAGTGCTGGACAGGAGCTCTGCACAGAGGGACCTGGGTGTCCTGGTGGACGACAGGTTGACCGTGAGCAGTGTGCCCTCGTGGCCAGGAGGGCCAATGGCATTCTGGGGTGCATTAAACAGAGCGTGGCCAGCAGGTCGAGGGAGGGGATCCTCCCCCTCTGCTCTGCCCTGCGGAGGCCTCATCTGGAGCACTGTGTGCAGTTCTGGGCTCCCAGTCCAAAACAGACAGGGATCTCTTGGAAGGAGTGCAGCGCAGGGCCACAAAGATGGGGAAGGGCCTGGAGGATCTCCCCTATAAGAAAGGCGGAGTGAACTGGGTCTGTTCAGCCCTGAGAAAAGAAGACTGAGAGGGGACCTGATCCAGGCTGATCAATATCTGAGGGGTGGGGGACAAAGTGGCGAGGCCAGACTCTTTTCAGCAGTGTGTGGAGACAGGACAAGGGGGAACGGACACAAAGTGCAGCACAGGAGGTTCTGCAATGTGCACAAGAACTTCTTTACGGTGAGGGGATGGAGCACTGAATGCTGCCCTATGGGATTGACCTGGCCACCATCTTCATGTATTGTTTCCTATGGGTTGACCTGGCCACCATCTCCATGCAGTTCCCTATGGGTTGACCTGGCCACCATCTCCATGCAGTTCCCTATGGGTTGACCTGGCCACCATCTTCATGTTACAGCTGAGGGTGACGGAGCACTGAACGCTGCCCTATGGGGCTGTGGGGTCTCCTTCTCTGGAGATATTCAGGACCCGCCTGGACGCCGACCTGTGTGACCTGGTGTAGGGAACTGCTTTGTACGGGGTTGGACTTGAGGATCTCTGGAGGTCCCTTCCGACCCCTGTGATTCTGTGATTCTACGAGTGGGGCGGTCTGACGCTGTGCTCAGAGATGGGAGCTCCCCCCTCCTCCAGCCCCCACGGCACAGCCCAAGCACCCCAGGAGAGCTGGGGCACATCCAGTGGGGTCTGCATGCCCCCGTGCCCCTGATACTCCAGGCGGGTACTGGGGCTTCTGCTGCCCGCTCAAGGACACCTGGGAACATGGATTTCTGACTGTTTGTGAGAGCAGAAAACACCGAGCTGAGAGGAAGAGTCCTTCTGCTGGGGGGAGGAAGGCCCTGCTGAGGGAGCTGGGCAGGCAGCACTGATGGGCTGAGGCCACCGGGATGCAGCTCCATCGAGAGCCGTGTCCCTGTGCAGTTAACAGAGGTGTAGCTGACAGTAAGAAGTTCAGCGAGTATTTACAGAGATGCGTAGTTAACAGAACAGACGGTCCGCACAGTATGGCCGCCAAAATGTATGGCGAGGAAGAGCATCGCAGTGGAAGGGAATAACCAAAGAGAGATGGAATGCTCACCCGTGTCCCGGGCTGAGAGCAGGAACATCCAAAGGAGTGATCTCCAGAGAGAGACCCTTCCCCAGTGGTGCTCAGCCCTTAACTGGGGTCTGGGAGAGATGCAGCCAGGCACTGCCCCTTCCAGTCACACAGTGCACTGCCTTCACCTGTGCTCCCACGGCTGACCCAGTGCTCACCTCAGCTGATCCATCAGTGCTTCAGTGATCCAGCAGTTCCCATACAGGCCCAGAGCAGAGGAGGCAGAGGGGCAGGATTTGTGGTGGTCCTACAGCTCCTTGTAGGGAGTGGAGGGGCACTGCTGAGCTCTGCTCTCTTGAGCCAGAGACAAGGACTGATGGAGCCACAAAGAGCTGCGTCCAGGGAGGGTCAGGGAAAGGTTCTGCCTCAGAGGGTGATTCACGATTCCGCGATGCTGCGATTCTGTCCATAGAAGGGACCCGTGTGGATGGGCCACGCTGTGCTCAGCGTGCTTCAAATGCACCCACGGATGGACCACTCCTAAAAAGCCCCCAAGAGAAACTCAGAGTGCAGCGCACAACTTCGTTCTGCCGACGGGTTCCCCCTGGAAGTATGGAAAAACAGCAGCAGAGAGTGATGCTGGGGGTGGGGAGCACCCGAAGACCCTGACATGAAGGACAGGATGCAGTGCTAGGCTCGACCCTGTGACTGCAGCACCCGATGCCTGGAGGATGTCAACCCAAACTCAACCAAAGCGTCCAGGAAGGAGCCAGAGCCAGGCTGGGCTGCAACATCTGCGCAGGAAAGCTCGATCCCTGCAGTGGGAACGTGAGCAATTTGGGCTGGGGGACAAAAGGACACCTCTGCTGCTGAGCTGGATGGCAGGAGCAGCACGATGATGGTGGGCACATGCTGCCAGTGCTGGAATGTGAGAGGTGGAATGAAAGCAGCAGGGTGTCCTGAAAGCACGAAGCTGTGGCTCAGCCTGGCAGCACAAGTCCCCAGCAGCAGAAAAAAAGGTGACACTGCCCCGGTTCTAAGGAGGGTGGAAAGGATGGCCCAGGGAACTCCTGCCATGCAGACATCCAGGAGAGGCAGGATGCAGCTCTGGGCTGTGGATAACGACTCTGCCAGGGGAGGGGGTTGAATCGAGATGATCTTTGTGGCCCTTTTCAACCCAGGCCATTCTGTGACTCTGTGGTTCTGTGACCTGCCAGCACCTCCTCTGTGCTGGGGAGGAGAACGGGGCAGAGGCTCCTGGAAGCTGTGCTAAGGCACGTGGAGGGACTGCATAGGTGGAAAAACCCAACAGAGAACTGAACAAGGAGCAGAAAGAACCACATCACAGCGATGGGCCTGAGCTGCCTGCGGCCATCTATGTCCTCCTGGCGATCTGGGACACCCACTGCCACGACGGGGAGCAGATTACAGAGTGGTGAAGAGAACCACATCTGTGCTGCACTGCCAGTGGTAACTGCAGCGAGGGGACAACCAGATGCTGCCAGCTGAGGTCAGACTGTGGGATGCAGGTACAGAGAGCCACAGGTGGGTTTCAGGAGGGGATTCTCTCCAGAAGTGCTGCAGCTGTGCCCTTCCCAGGGCAGAGAAGAGGAGAGGAGCACCTGCCTTGCCCGCTGGCCACACTCTATGCAGTGTACCCCATGGTCACATGGGCCTTCGTGTCCCTCTGGGTGCACTGCTGGCAAACGGTCAACCACCTACCCCTACCCCTACCCCTACCCCTATCCCTACCCCTACCCCTACCCCTACCCTACCCCTACCCCTACCCCTACCCCTACCCCTACCCCTAACCACTGCTGGTCAACCACTGTGCAACTGTGGGCCACCAGGACCCTCAGTCCTTCTCTGCAGAGCTCCTGTCCCGCAGTTCAGCCCCCGCCCCGTACCGATGTGTGCGGCTGCTCCTCCCCAGGCGCAGGGCCCTGCTCTGCCTTTGCCTCTCAGCCGCCCTGCCCCTGCTCAGCTCTGTCCCCTTGGCTGTGTTGTGACAGCGTCGCGTTGGATCGCAGGATGACATAAATTCTGGCCGTGCAGCTTCAGCACTGCGTTCCGTTCATGATCCGGATGATGTGAACCAGTGAGGAGCAGCACAGCAGGTAAGGAGAATTCTGCCCTGACCATAGCTCACCTGAGCAGCGCAGATCCCCAGCAATAAGAAGAGTTAGTGAGAGGGACGTGAGCTCTGAGACCTCGAATGAGTTTCCTCTTCTGCAGAGCTGTGGCCGCCAAGCAGGAGGAAACAGCCAGGACGCCAAGAGGGGCCGGGTCCCGACAACGCCCGGAGCTGCGGGAGCCCCATCCCTGGAGGTACCCCATGAATGGGGCTCTGGGCAGCCCGAGCTGGGGGGGCACGCAGCCCATGCCAGGGGTGGAGCTGGGGGCCTGTGGGGTCCCTTCTGACCCAACTGATCTGGGATTCTATGATTTGTAAGGTCTCTTAACCCAGCCACGCTGGGACGCCATGATGGTTCTGCGACATGTGTGGACCACAGGACGAAGCCGAGGGCTGCGGGTGAGAGCATCCACCAACACAACAAATGTGCCCCCAGCACAGCTCTGATGTCTGACTGCCAACCTCACCTTCTCGGCACCCCGAAGCACTCCATGTGCAGGGAGCCCACACGATTCCCCAGGCCCCAGGTCACACCCTGGAAGAACGCGCGCTCCACACCGTCCTCCCCACCTCTCCCGGACCTCATGCTCTGCATTGGTGCAGAAATGCTTCAAAACGGGATCTCACTGCAATTCACCACCAAGGGTACTCAGGGGAATGCCCGCAGCCATACTGAGCCTTGCAGCGAGCTGCCCCGCTCCTCACTGCGTGGGAGAAATGCCCCCTGGGTGGGGGCTGAGGTGGGATGGAAGGGCTATAGGTCCATCCAACCCAACCCAACCCAACCCAACCCAACCCAGCCCAGCCCAGCCCAGCCCAGCCCAGCCCAGCCCAGCCCAACCCAGCCATGGTTCTAACCGCTGCATGCCCCCAGCAGAGCTACCGCCCTCAGACACTGAGATGGACGGACCCCTTCAGCCCCACTGAGCCTTTTTCAGCTCCTGAACCCTTTGGGGCCCCTCCGAATTCTGCTTGGTGATGCTGGATTCAACCTGCAGTACGAATTCCTGGTCTGCACAAAGCACTGTTTTCATCGTCTTCCAAAGCTGCAACTCACTCTGCGAGTTCACAGGACGCTTATCCCTTAGCATATACGATCCAAACATCTCCACCACATCCCACGCAATCAGATCATGTGAAGACAATTATCTTGGAGAAGCCCCTATCTTCTGTACTGCATTTTCCAGGCTCATCCCATACCCCGTCTCCTGCACTCTCTGGAACAAAGTGCGCAGCAGCAGAGCCGTCCTGGGAGCTGCTCCCACCCGGAGTCACCCGAGCCCTCACAGTGCCAGTGCTGAGCATCTTTGGAGCACAGATCATTCCCCATCTCCAACCTGCCCCTCCCGTGGAGCAGAGCGGGTCCATGGGGGTGTCCCAGGGCCGCGGGCATGTGGTCAGTGGGCACAGTGGGGTGGGTTGGGGTAAGGATCTCAGAGCTCTCCCTCACCCGAACGACCCTGTGAGTCTGCCATTCCCTCAGCACGGCTCTGAGGCTCGGGGCAGTGGGATCGCAGGACACTGCGGGACGTCGCAGCCATCCGCACCCCACGTGGCTCTGAGGGAGACGCAGCCCTCACTGAACCGCTCCCGCAGCGATGTCAGGGAAGGCAGCAAGCCGCGCCGCTCCACGCCGCCTGCCCCGCTCTAGTTCTCCTCTGTGAACGCTTCGTGACCTCCCCGCCCCGCTGCTCACGCACCCGAGCTGCAGCCTCCCGAGGTGCCCGGCTTGTAGCGGCGGTGTACCGGGGCAGCCCTGTCCCCACCCCCGCCGTGGGCTCCGCAGCGCCCGCTCCGTGCTCCTGCGCCCGTTAATTCGAGGGCCTTTATTTTTAGCAAATACTATCTCACTTTCTCCTTGGTTACAGCTGGGAAACTTTCTGTTCCAAGCGCATCGTATGGACGGATACATCCTCCTGATTTGTTCCAAACTCAGAACAGAACATTTCTGCCTTTTTTTTTTTCTTCTTTTTGCAGCAGAATATATGATTTTATCATTTACATACAGAAATGGATCTCTACCAGATTTCTCTCTTTTACTGCGCTAAAATGTCTCCTTATCTTGACGTATCGGCCTCTGATATTTCCTCAGCATCCTCCTACGCACCTCGGCTCCAATTAACGGCACTTCATCCCCCCTCCGTGCCGACCTTTCCGGGGTACACGAAGGACGGGGCACACACGGCTCCGAGCAGCACCGACAGCTCCTCCGTTAACTCGCTGCAGTGGGGTCAGGCCGTGCCCAGCAGCTTTCTTTCTCTGACTTTGGGGTTTGTATGGGAACTGCTGGAGCACCGAAGCACTGATGGATCATCTGAGGAGAGCACTGTGTCAGCCGTGGGAGCACAGGTGAAGGAGATGCACCTGTATGACCAGAAGGGGCGGAGCCTGGCTCCATCTCTCCCAGACCCCATTTAAGGGCTGAGCACCACTGGGGAAGGATCTCTTTCTGGACATCGCTCCTTTGGAGTTTCCTGCCGTGGCCATAGGACACGGGTGAGTTTTTTTCCCTTATTTTGATTGTCTCTTTGCACCACAATAACCTTTCCAACTATTCCATCTGTAGAATATCTCAGCTGCAGTGCGACGTGGTATTATCTGTGCTGTTAACCCTTCACCATACCGCGCTGCGCTCAGCAGCACGTCCTCAGATGACCCCCAGATCCTCGTTATGTAAGTGGATACACTCAAATCCCCACATCGGCGGCTCAGAGGGGCAGTGCTCTCCCCCCCCTGGGGGTGCTCACACTTTGTGCTCTGTGTGTGGATGGTGCCCATCCCAGGCAGCAGAGCTCCTCGCACAGCTGCACGCTCCTATCGAGCCACCTGCTCTTTCCTTATAGCATCAAATCCATACCGGAGGACACTGCTGCACCCGTGCTATTCCTCCGGAGGCAGAAGAGACGGATGAGTGCTGCGCAGAGAGACCTGGAAGGGCTGAGGCCCCAGGAGAACCTCACGGAGCACAACACAGCCAAGGGTGAGGTCTGCACGCGGGTTGTGGCAACCCCCACCTTCAGTACAAGCTGGGGGTGGAAGGATACACCCCAACCCCCCCAAATAAAGGCCCTGGGGTGCTGGTGGGGGCAGCACCGTGAGCTGGCACTGTGCCCTCGCAGCCCACTGAGCCAAACGCACCCTGTGTGCATCCAGAGCAGTGTGAGCGAGGGGAGCTGCCCCGGAGCGCTGCACCCGCTGCCCGGCTCTTCAGTGCAGTACAGGGATCCCCCAGAGGGAGCCCAGTGAGGGGCCATGGAGATGGAGAAGGGTCGGGGGCATCTCCTGGTGGGTGTGGGCTGAGACAATTGGGGCTATGCGCCCAGAAAAGACTGAAAAGGGATGTGAGCAGTGCCCATGGACGCCTGACGGGCAGGGGTCAGGAGGAGGGGGCCGGGCTCTGTTCGGTGGTGCCCAGGGCCAGGATGAGGGGCAGTGGGCACAGAACGGAGCCTGGGGAGTTCCATCTCTCCATGAGGGAGAGCTGGAGAACTTCTGACAGAGGTGAGGCTGCTTGGCCTCGAAGTGCCCAGATCCTTCCAGCACGTTTTGGGGACGGGGGTGACACTGGCCCTGCTCTGCTCCTCAGGGACCTCTTCCACCCTCCAGCAGCCCTCCAATCTGATGGAGAGCTGCTCAGCCATCTTGTGCTTTGTCCCACTGAGCCCACGGCTTTGTGTGCACTGATTTCTGCCTAGACCATCTCTACCACGATCCTCCTCCCCATCCCAGCCCTCCTCTCCCCAGGCTCTCTCTTACCTCCACGGTCTGGGATTTCTGAGGGGCAGAAACACGGAGAGAGCTCTGCCTTGGAAAACAGAGCTCAGGAAAGAAAAGACCAAACTGGGATCTGCTGGGTGATTCTGTCCTGGAAAGAAGTGTGAAATGGTATTTAGGGCTTCGCTTGTCACCCTGTGCAGTGTGCTGGGGGAGGCTGCTGGCCCCAGCGGCGGCACGGAGCTGCCCTGGACGTTGGCTGCCTGCTCAGGGCAGGGCTTGGCAGCTTTGGGGACTCCTCCACCCTCCTGATTTGCACCTTTGGTGCTCCCCTGAGTGGGTGATGGCGACTCCTCCAGGAAGAACAAAACAGAAGTGGAGCAGCTCAGTGGTGACTGCTCTGGGGTCAGGGATGATGCAGACGCACGGAGCTCCAGCAGTGCCCTCGGCTGAGTCAGAAGACCCTTCTGGATGAGGTGAAGGAGTGCACCCCCCAGGTCGTGCTGCTGCTGCTGCTGGATGTGACCCTCCTGGGCACCATATCGGAGCACGGCAGGAGTCTGTAACAACTGGAGGGAGCACAGCACCCGCTGGGGTGGAGAGAGGGGCTTTGAGTGGGGTGCACCAGCGCACGATGGACAGAAGCAGAGCGGGGGGAAGCTGGCAGGGATGGGGAGCTCATGGCAGGTGGCTGCAGCAGTGTGGGGCCGCCTGGAGGGTGGGTACGTGCTGAGTACAATAACAGGAGGACACCTCGAGAGCAATATGTGACACCCAGAGCACCGTTATCTCACCCTGATCACAACGTGTGACACCTGGAGCACTGTTATCTCACAGCCTGAGCACACTGTGACACATTGAGTTCAATACGTGACACCCTGAGCACAGTATGTGACACCTGGAGCACAGAATGACACCAAGAGCACCATTATCTCACACCCAGAGCACAGTATGTGACACCGTGAGCACAACATGGCACCCGAAACACAAAATGTGACACCCAGAGCATCATTATCTCACACCCTGAGCACAAAATGATACCCTGAGGGAAATATGTGACACCCAGAGCACTGTTATCTCACATCCTGAGGGCAATATGTGACACCCTGAGCACAATATGACACCCTGAGGGCAGTATGTGACACCCGGAGCACCGTTATCTCACAGTCTAAGCACAATACATGGCACCCTGAGCACAACATGTGACACCTGGAGCACCATTATCTCACACCCTGAGTACAATATGTGACACCCTGAGCGCAATATGCGACACCCAGAGCACCATTATCTCACAACCTTAGCACAATACATGGCACCCTGAACACAATTTGGCACTCTGAGCACAACATGTGACACCTGGAGCACCATTATCTCACAGCCTGAGCACACTATGACACCCTGAGTGCAATATGCGACAACCAGAGCACCGTTATCTCACACCCTAAGCACAGTATGACACCCTGAGCACAATATGTGACACCTGGAGCACAGTGTGACACCCAGAGCATTGTTATCTCACAGCCTGAGCACACTATGACACCTTGAGTTCAATATGTGATACCCTGAGCACAGTATGTGACACCCAGAGCACTGTTATCTCACACCCTAAGCACAGTATGTGACACCGTGAGCCTAATATATGAGCACAGTATGATGCCCTGAGGGCAATATGTGACTCCTGGAGCACCGCTATCTGACAACCTGAGCACAATATGACATCCTGAGTGCAATATATGACACCTGCAGTACAATATGACATCCTGAGAGCCATATGTGACAGCCGGAGCACCGTTATCTCACAGCCTGAGCAGAATACATGACACCTGGAGCACAGTATGTGACACCTGGAGCACTGTTATCTCACACCCTAAGCATATTATGTGACACCCGGAGCACAGAATGACACCCAGAGCACCATTATCTGACAGCCTGAGCACAATATGGCACCCTGAGGGCAATATATGACACCTGGAGTACAGTATGACACCCTGAGGGCAATATGTGACACCCAGAGCACCAGTATCTGCCAGCCTGAGCACAATATGACATCCCGAGGGCAATATGTGACACCCGGAGCACCGTTATCTCACAGCCTGAGCAGAATACATGACACCTGGAGCACAGTGTGACACCCTGGGGGCAATATGTGACACCTGGAGCACTGTTATCTCACACCCTAAGCACATTATGTGACTCCCAGAGCACAGAATGACACCCTGAGGACAATATGTGACTCCTGGAGCACCATTATCTCACAACCTGAGCACACTATGAGACCTTGAGTTCAGTACGTGATACCCTGAGCACTGTTATGAGCACCCTAAGCACATTATGTGACACCCGGAGCACAGAATGACACCCAGAGCACCATTATCTGACAGCCTGAGCACAATATGGCACCCTGAGGGCAATATATGACACCTGGAGTACAGTATGACACCCTGAGCACAACATGTGACACCTGGAGCACCGTTATCTCACACCCTAAGCACAACACATGACACACCGAGCACAATATAACACCCTGAGCACAACGTGTGACACCCGGAGCGCCGTTATCTCACACCCTGAGCACAACGTGTGACACCCGGAGCGCCGTTATCTCACACCTGATTGCAGCAGTGACACTCGGAGCGCCCACCACACGAAGTTCCTTGCACCACACAACGAGCCGTCCCCGGCAGGCCACGCTCAGAGGGTCTCCATGCTGCCCGGGTTCCGCCGCCGCGCACACAGGTCTCTGCAGACAGGGCTGGCTGTGAGCAGCCCACGGCACGGGGGTCCCACGGGAGCTGTGCCCACGGCACTGAGATCTGTCTGCGGCTCTGAAGAAAGCTGAGTACCCCAGGGGAGCAGGAACACGGAGAACCCCATGGGCCGAGCTCAGTGGGGAAAACGGCTCCTCCTCGGGGCCGCCTTCCCCGCACTCCCCATATCACCAGCGCACCGCGATCACTGCAGGCAGACGGCAGGAGCCCCTCCCTGGTGCAAACCTCCTCCTGTGACCTGAGCGTACGAATCCACTTCGCTGAGTTCATATTGTTGTTTGAGCATGAAGAGCCCCCAAAAAAGGACCCTTGGATCGGCAGATAACGACGACGCTGAGCGGGGACTGCTGGAATTCCAGCTGGGAGCCCGTCTGCACACCTGGGAGCTGCAGCTGGACGCCGGGCAGCGCGGCCATGGCACGACGGGGAAGGAATGGGAGAGGAGCTCATGGAAATACGCAGAGGGATCACACAGGAGTGGTTCTGCCACTCCTAAAGGAGCACGGAGCGAAGTAGGGCTCGGTCTCCATCCCCAGGGAACGGCGATAGGACGAGAGGGGATGGGCTGACGGAGCGCTGCGGAGGGTCAGGTTGGACATGGGGAACAATGTGTGCTCCAAAGAGCGCTCAGCACTGGCACAGCTGCCCAGGGCGGTGGGGAGTCCCTGTCCGTGGGGGTGTCCCAGGGCCGTGGGGATGTGGAACACGTCACAGCCGAACACCCACGGAAACGAGCACTTCTCAGTGGGAGCCTCAGCCGGGCTCAGCAAAACACCCCAGCACCAGGAGCACTTCTGGAGCTGGTACACAGCTGCAGAACCAAAGAACGGGTGGGCTGGGAGGGTCCTTAAAGATCACAGTCATACAATGGGTGGGCTGGGAGGGTCCTTAAAGATCACAGTCATACAATGGGTGGGCTGGGAGGGTCCTTAAAGATGACAGAACCACAGAACAGTTGGGTTGGAAGAGTCCTTAAGAAGCTCAGAATGGGTTGGAAGGAACGTTATAGAACATGGAATCCCAGAATGGTTGGGTTGAAGGGACCCCCAGACCCACTCCTGCCATGGGGTGGGTGCCCCCCAGCTCGGGCTGCCCAGGGCCCACCCACGGCCTCGGGCACCTCCAGGGATGGGCACCCACAGCTCTGGGCAGCAGTGCTGGGTCCGCACTTCCTCTGGGCAAAGGATTTCCTCCTTCTGCCACATCTCACATCCCCACACAGCACTGATGAAGCTCCACTGGTGCAAAGCCTGACGATATTTGCACGGGAGAGCACCAGACAGCAAAACCCCCCGCAGGGTTGGCCCCACGCCATTGCTCCGCTCCCTCTGCGCGGGCTCAGTGCATTCTGCCCTCACTGCTGTAGAGCTGCAGGGATCGGGATGCGGATCCCCAGGGGCTCTGGGGTCCCTTTGCAGTGAACCCTTCCTTCACCACGGCACTGTCACGGCCACTTCCCTGGCTCCGACAAACGCAGCCTTGGCCCTTTCCTGCTGTGTCCATTTGGCACAAACTCCAAACACCACTTTCATTTTCAAGCACCACAGCCATTTCCTCCTACAGCAATGAAAATCCCCATGCACATTAACGAATTAACATTATCGCTCTCTTTCGAATCGATCCTTCAAAGCGTCCCCTGCTGCGCTCGCTGGGAAACGAAGCAGCCGCTAACGAGGAGCGCTCCTCGCAGCGCTCCGTCCCTGCCCAGGGCCACGAGCTCTGGGCCACAGGACACAGCAAACCTCGAATCCTCGCTTCATCTTCTGTTCTAAACCTGACCGGGCGCCTGCGGCCCCGTGGCAGAGCGGGGCAGGAGCGTCCTGCAGGACTGCCAAGGAAGGAGAGCGCCAAGCAGGAGATCCGCGGGGCAGAGCACGGCACCTGGCAGACCTGCTCCCTCCTCAGACCCCACGATGGGCAAAGCTGCGACCACTCAGTACAGAACCACCGCGATGTGCCCGCGGAGGCGGCACCCAGCGGGGCTGTCCTGCAAGCCCCATCCTCCCAGCAAACTCAGCCTCAGAGAGGAACCCGCCAGCCCTTCTCTAGCACAGAGAGCACGCGCCTTCTTGGACTACCGCGCCGAAGAACGCGTTCTCATCCAGACGTCCACCAGCGGACACTGCAATAGCGCTCATCACTCAGTGCTCACAGTGCCCGGCGAGGGGCAGCGGCGCTGCCCGCCCCGTCCCACGCGCTCACCTCGATCAAGAAGTCTCCCGTGCGCAGCCCCGCTCGCCACGCGACGCCTTCCACATCCACGGACTCCAGGTACTGCAGCGCAGGGAAGGCTGGCGTCGGCGTGAACTCCTCGATCGGGGTTTCAGCTGCAAAAGACAGAGGCAGAGATTGAGGCGCTGCAGCGGGAGCCCGGAAAAACCCACGTGCACCAGGCTGGAAGAGCGTGCAGGCACGGCCTGGCTCCACGCAGCAACTGGAGCTACCGCTGCACGGCTGTGGCATTCACCGCTCAGACCCCGAGATGGCCCCAGAGCCCCTCACAAACACACAGCGCCCGGGGAAACGCCCGCCGCCACAAGGGACTGCGTGGGAACTGCTGGAGCACGGCCTGGAGCACTGCTGGGTCCCGAGGGGAGCACTGGGTCAGCCACGGGAGCACGGGTGGAGGCGATGCACTGCATGACCTGAGGGGTGGACAATGACTGCACCTCTCCCAGACCCCATTTCAGGGCAGACCACCGCTGGGGAAGGGTCTCTTTCTGGACATCGCTCCTTTGGAGTCCATTATTGCAAGCCTAGGACGCGCACGAGCAGCTCTCTTTATTTTGATTGTTTCTTTCCATCTCCATAATCTCTGTAATCACACCTTCTGTACAATATCTTAACCGCGAATACCACTCGGCGTTATTCATTTTGCTTCACACCTCACAGGGGCCCTGAAGCCTCATCCGTCCCCCGGCACTGCACACAGAATGAGGGCAGCACCCACTCCAGGAGTGGAGCTCCCTCTCCGATGTGTGGCTGCACTGAAGGTGCGCCCAGGACTCCTGCAGTGGGCACTGACCGCTCTCTGATGGACGCCTGCACCGAGCTGGGGAGCCCTGCTCTTGGCTTTAATCACATTCCCAGCTGCAAAACCTGCCCTGCCCCACAGCAGCAGCTCCTCCAAGGAACAGCCTCGCTTGGACCCAGGGGGGCACCGATGCAGCCCAGCCCCGACCTGCCCCGCTCCGCTGCCCACTGGGGGAAGGCATTCTGCACAGGGGATGCCCACCTGAGAGCAGAACGGTGCGATGTGATGTGTCAGGGGATGAAGGAGATCCCTCGTTTTGCCATGAGGCTGCTGCAGGGGCTCAGGAGCAGCGGCTGCGTTAAGGAGGAGATGCAGCTGGGCAGGACCTGAGCCCACTGAGGGTGGGCCGGGACGCAGGGCCAGCCGTGGTTGGGGCTGGGGCTGTGTGCTGGGACACAGCTGCCCTTGTGCGTGGGTTCAGGTGTCACCGCGCGGTGAGATGAGCCTCACCGGGGCTGTACAACAGCAGCACCAGGAGGGGATGCGGGAGCTGCTCCACACCCCTTTCCTCACCACGTGTCGCTCCTCACCGGACATAACAGGCTCTAATTACACGGACAGGGGAAGGGCAGGAGGCATCTTCCCAAAGCGCCTCTGTGGGCAGCAGCAGCGGATCACTCAGCCCTCCCTCCACATCACACATCCTGGGACAGGAGAGGGGACGGGGCCACAGTGGACGGCACCGCTCTGATTTGGAGCTGCTCTGCCCCAGCAGCCGCCTCAGGGGTGCTTGGGGCGGGCTGACAGCTCCACGAACACCCGGCAAAGCTGCACAGTCACATCCTGAGACCACCAGTGCTGATTAACGCGCTCTCCCTGCCGGCACAAACAGGAGATGATGTTCCACATCACTCTGTCCCACAGCAGTAGAGGTACCAACACGTTGGGAACAAGATGTGCTCATCCCCATCGTGCTCCGCCTGATCCGCATTCTCCCAGAACAAGAGCGGGATGCTGGGCAGCCAGTGAGCGGGGCTCCCTGTCCTTCCCTTCCTGTCCTGTCAGGGTGGAGGTTGGGAACAATCTCCGCTCTGTCAGCACTGGCACAGCTGCCCAGGGCAGTGGTATTGTTCTGGGGCCGTGGGGATGTGGCACTTGAGGACACGGTCGGTGGGCATGGTGGGGCGGGCTGGGGCTGGGTTGTGGATCTCGGAGCTCTTCTCCAACCTTCAGTACTCTTTGAGGGAGGGTAAAGCTGACTGGGGCGGGGAAGAAGGGGGACAGTGAGGATGGAAGTGCACACAGCACGGCCCGGGAGTCCCACACAGACACAGCCAGCAGTTCTGGAGCCCTCAGCCTACACCAAAGTTCCCACTCAGGAATTCTGGCACAATTACGGAGGTGTCTTTTTTCCCCCATGACTCTTCATCTCCTCCTCCTTCAGAAGAGTCCGTGGTCAAAGGACTTCCTCTGCTCCTGATGGAAAAGCTGTGAGCAGGAGGGCTCAGCGCAGTGCCCAAGGGGTCGGACACGGACGTCCTCTCAGTGGCTGAAGATGCAGTCCCCTCTGCCTCAGAGCCACGCACCAAGCAGGCCAGAAGCACGACCACCCGGGCCGGTGCCAGGCCTGGCGAGGAGCAGCGTTCCTGCGGATCCACTGCAGTGGGCACAAGCAGAAAGCAGCTCTGTCTTTCCTAACAATACAATAACCATACAACCATTGGACCACCAGGGCTGGAAAAGACCTCCAAGACCATCCAGTCCAACCGTCCACCCATCACCAATCGTTCTCACTGAACCACTTTCCTCAACACAACGTCTCAACGTTACTTGAACGCCTCCAGGGTCGGTGTGTCCACCACCTCCCTGTGCAGCCCATCCCAGCACTCAGCACTCTTTGGGAGCAGTACTGTTTCATAACGTCCAGCTTCAACCTCCCATGGTGCAACTTGAGGCCATTCCCTCTAATGCTATCGCAGTTACACGAGAGAAGAGTGCGACCCCCAGCTCAGCACCACCTCCTTCAGGTCGTTCTAGGGAGCAGTGAGGTCTCCCCTGAGCTCTTCTTCCCCACACCGCCCAACCCCACGGCAGCGCTATTCCTGATCCAAGCCGGGATGCCATCGGCCTTCTTGGCCGCCTGGGCACACTGCTGGCTCACGTTCAGCCGAGCACTGACCGACAGCCCCGGCTCCGTTTCCCCTCGGCGGCCTTCAGCCGCTGTGCCCCACGCCTGTAGCGCTGCCTGGGGTTGTTGTGGCCAAAGAGCAGCACCCGGCACTTGGTCGTGTTGAGCCTCATCCCGTTGGCTTCAGCCCAGCGACCCCTGCCCAGATCCCTCTGTAGGGCCTCGCTGCCCCCGGGCAGACGGACACCTCCAGCCCACTTGGGGTCACCTGCCGACGGACTGCGGGTGCACTCAGTGCCCTCGTCCACGTCATCAGTAACGGTACTGAAGAGCACCGACCCCGGTACCGACCCCTGGGGGGCACCAGTGGTGACAGCGGGATGTAACCCCACTCACCACCGCTCTCTGTGCCCTCCAGCAGCTCCTTACCCAGCACAGGGTGTACCTGGCCACACCTCGCGCTGCAGCTTCAGCAGCACAGTGCTGTGGGAGTCAGCGTGGAAGGCTTTGCTGA
Organism: Oreortyx pictus; assembly: GCA_036925125.1. Lineage (NCBI taxonomy): Eukaryota > Metazoa > Chordata > Aves > Galliformes > Odontophoridae > Oreortyx > Oreortyx pictus. Next base: position 184,578,653 of record JAUPFR010000001.1, on the reverse strand, counting down.
AGTCAGGGCAGACCACGTCAACGTAAGGAAGCAGTGCCGTCAGGGCTGGGCACGTCACCCATCCCTCTGTAGCCTGGGGCATCTAGCTCTGAAAGCTGTGCCAAAGTGCTCACGGAGCATCTGTCCATCTCCTGAGGTGGGGTCGCTCCGGTAGATGCCACCTGCGCTCCGTCCCGTGGACAGGTGACACACACTCAGTGCCTCCGTGCCAACACTGTATTTCCATCTCTTGCTGCGCTGTGTTTCCAAACCTCAGTGACAGTGGGATGTGAGGGTCATTCTGCCGGAGCTCTCAGCCATGGGCTGCCTGGCAAAAGGAGCCCAACGATCCCATGACGCTCAGATGTTCTCATCTGCTGCATCCCAGAACAGCTCTGCCTCCGATAGCTGCCAACAGCTGACAACTCATCCCCCCTATTTTTAGCAATGGCGGTGTAACGGGCGGTTTCTCCGGATCCTTCATGACTCCACAGAACCAACTGTGGGGTTGGAAGGGATCTCCGGAGATCATGGGGTCCGACCCCACTGCCAAAGCTCCCAGCCCAGGGTGCACAGCTCGGCGTCCAGGAGGTCCTGAACATCTGCAGAGAAGGGGACCCCACCACCTTCCCGGGGCAGTGAATGAGCACTGGAGCAGTCCTGAAAGAAGTTCTTACGCTCATTTGTACTCCAGTCGGTGGCCATTTCCCCTCGTCCTATCACCACACACTGTGAGAAGAGTCCGGCCTCGTCCCTTTGCCTCCCGCTCCTCAGATATCGATGGACGTGGATCAGATCCCCTCTGAATCTTCTTTTCTGACGGCTGAACAGCCCCAGCTCCCTCAGCTTGTCCTCATAAGAGATGCTCCACGCTCTTTATCATCTCTGTGCCCTCCGCTGCACTCTTTCCAGCAGATTCCTGTCTGCTTTGCATTGAGGAGCCCAGAACTGCACACAGTGCTCCAGGTGAGGTATCACCAGGGCAGAGCAGAGGGGGAGGATCCCCTCCTTCGACCTGCTGGCCACGCTCTTTGTAATGCAGCCCAGGATCCCATTGTCCTTCTTGGGAGTTTCCAGTACCGCATTTCCAGCTCCCTCTCCTCATTCCTCCTCTCCAGCAGCTCATCCCAACCTGTACCGGCGCACAGTTATTACTCTTTAGGTGCATGACTGCACTGCTCTGTTAAACCTCGTCCTGCTCCTTTCTGCCCAGCTCTCAGCCCGTCCATGTCTCCTGAATGGCAGTGCAGCCTTCCAGCACGCTTCCCCGGAGTTCACAGGCGCAAAACCACCGAGTCCTCGTCAGCAGAAATTCCTCCTGTTCCCCCGGTCCAACCGTCAGAGTGGGACTGATTGCTCCCAGGGCTCAGGAGCACGCTCCCACATTCCACGCTCTGCTCTGCTCATCTGGGTGCACGTGGGCCAGCAGAGCTTCCCGGGGAGAGCTGCATCCTCCCGCAGGACCGGCTGGTGTCCGGGCTGGGCATGCAGCATGCCTGACCTCCTGCAGGACAGAGGGTGGGACAACGCACCCCAAAACGCTGGGGCTGTGGGTAGGGCACCAAGGTGAAGTGAGACGCCTTCCTTGGGGTGCAGTGGGGGAGGAGGGGAGATTTTCCAACTGCAGCCCCCAGGATTGCTCTTCCCCTGGCTGGATTTCATCCCTGTGCCTCCTCACCCAGTGCACCCCAAGTCTGTCAGTGTGGGCAGAGCCTCCCAGGCAGCTCACCAGGTCCCTCCTGCAGCACAACTCATGGTTTCCTTCTGCTGCTGGAAGCACCACGAGCAACAGAATCACAGAACCACCGGGGGTGGAAGGGACCTCAGGAGATCGTTGAGCCCAAACCCCGTGCTAAAGCAGCTCCCTGCCATAGGTCACACAGACGGGCTCTGGGGATCCACAGAAGGGGAATCCAGCACCTCTCTGGGCAACCTGTGCCAGCGCTCCCTCACCCTGACCGTACAGAAGTCCTTCTGCATGTTGGTACAGAACTCCCTATGTTTTTTAGGTCACTGCTCTTCGTCCTATCACTTAGAGGAGCCTGACCTCATCCATTTGCCTCCCACCTCCCTGTAGAGATTCGTGATCGTTCATCAGATGATGGGTGAGGACGTCCTGTGAAGGCCGAGTGGAAACCGTGGTCCCTGGGGAGGATGGAGTTGTGCAGCCTGGAGCACAGGGTCAGCACTGCTCCGTGGCACACACACCCGCAGACACCGCTCCGAGGAGCAGCACAAGGAGGTGACATCTCACCACTAACCGAAGACAAAGCTGGTGAGGAACGCAGGTAAAACTAACCTGGAACATCCCTGCTGCCAGCGTTGTGAGCCGTGCTGATCATGGGTTGCACGAGGGCAGCGGACGCAGCGTGGGCTGCAAGCTCTGCCTACGCCGACTGCGTGCCATCGGACACAGCGGAGCCCTGCAGGCGGTGAGCAAGAACACATCCCCAGCTCACAGACATGCCCAGAGGAGAGCAGGCACCGCAGCACAGCTTCATAAAGGGAGGGAAAAAGCCGAGAGGAGGAGTCGGTTCTCTGTTACTGCCTGAAGACACAGCACTTGGGCATGGGGACGAGAAAAGCTCTACTAAAGGACAAGGAAATGCGGGCCACGAGGAGCTGTAGGGCCACGAGGAGCTGTAGGGCCACGAGGAGCTGTAGGGCCACGAGGAGCTGTAGGGCCACGAGGAGCTGTAGGGCCACGAGCAGCTGTAGGGCCATGAAGAGATGTAGAGCCACGAGGAGCTGTAGGGCCATGAGGAGCTGTAGGGCCACGAGGAGCTGTAGGGCCATGAGCAGAAGTAGGGTCATGAGGAGCTGTAGGGCCATGAAGAGATGTAGGACCATGAGGTGCTGTATAGAGCCCATGAGCTCGTGCTGGTGGTAACCCATGCCTGCACTGTGTTCAGGTGTTTTTCAGTGCCCCCTGGAGCTCTCCCCCACAGTTCTTCCAGACTCTGCAACGGGACCGAACCGTCCGGAATCACCATGCTCTCCTCCTTTGCCCTTACAGGACACCCTCTGCTGCCACCGCTCCGCCTGGAGGAGCTCATCCATCCCATGAGCCACGACAGCACACGTCGGCCACGAGGAGCCGACCCCAGGAACCCCATACCGGGCAGACCCACCTGCAGGGCAGCTCTGTAGCCACGACCAGGGGACAGGCTGGGCACGCGGGACAGACAGACACACAGACCCAGCTCACAGCATCTGTCTGCGATGTGCTGAAGGAGCACAGCGCTGCTGATGCTGTCACACAGTTCCACTAACACCACCCATGTCCCTTGCTGTTTCTCCCACTTCCTGACCACTTCATGCAGCCCCAAATGAACAATCCCCCTCTCACTGGTTTTATTTTCCCATTCATACCGGTACCACTACACCTGAGCTCACACTTGGCATTTCCAGTACCGTGACCCAACATTGGCCTTACCCAGTATCCCCAATAGGACACTGATGGGTGACCCCAAAAGGTCTCTGGTGTTCCCTTTCACTGATCTGTGAAGTTTGGCCATTTCACAGAATCACAAAGTAACTGAGGTTGGAAAAGAGCTCTGGGATCCCCAACCCAACCCCAACCCGTCCCACAGTGCCCACTGACCGTGTCCCCAAGTGCCACATCCCCACGGCCCTGGGACACCCCCACGGACGGAGACTCCCCACTGCCCTGGGCAGCTGTGCCAGTGCTGAGCGCTCTTTGGAGCACACATTGTTCCCCATGTCCAACCTGACCCTCCGCAGCGCTCCGTCAGCCCATCCCCTCTCGTCCTATCGCCGTTCCCTGGGGATGGAGACCGAGCCCTACTTCGCTCCGTGCTCCTTTCAGGAGTGGCAGAGAGCGCTGAGCTCTCCCTGAGCCCCTCTGCTCCACACTGCCCCATCCCACTCCCACAGCACTGTGTTGCAGACCCTTAAACACCGAGGAGCCCACCCCCCAGGTCCCTGCTGGTCCCTTATCAGAGCCCCAGCACCACCAGGATGGGGAAGCAGCGCGATGCTCAATGCTCGCAGCTGGCTGCACCTAGGCAGTAAGGATGCCCATATGCCCCTGGTGCTCCCAGCAAACCCAAACTCGGGTGCCTCCCATGATCCCGGTGCAGAGCCCAGCCTGGAGTCAGGTCCTCCTCAATGCCACCTCCTGGTCACAGCCAGCGGGACAGTGTGAGGTCGGGCAACGCTTCATCTCTAAGTGTCTTCCCAGGAAGGAAATAAAAGCTAAGGAGGCTCCTCCTGTCCAACTGGCAAGGGCGGACCCGAATCAGAAGGTCTGAATTGAACCACAGCAATTCTGGCTGTAATGAGGTAGAATCTCCTAGCAGCGAGGTTCACTGCTCCCTGCTGAAGCTCGGGATGTTATGTCTCAGAAGGATTCGTACTCATCCAGAAACCATCGCAGTGAAAGCACGGCTGGCACGGTGAGCCCAGGGCGGGCAGCAGCCGGGGCTCCGCACACACACTCCTTGCGGACAGCGTCCTCTTACTGCCACTAAGGCTGAAAGTACTGCGCCTTAACCCAAAGTGGGGCAAACCGCTGAGGTCCCTCTGCAAGCACGAGCACAGAATGAAGAACAAAGGGCCCCACGCTGTGTGCCGGGCACAGCACCCGAGCTGCACGTGCCTCTTTCCGTGCTGAAGGCGTGTCCGAGCGCGGGCACCGGGCAGCGGGGCACGCAGCGCTGCTCCCACGCACAGGGTGCAGCTCTGTGGCCCTTCCCAACCTCAGCAATCCTTCCCAGCTGGGCAGTGGGCAGCTGGAGCACGTGTGTTTGGAGGACAGGAGCTACGGAGGTTCATGTTACACCTCCGGGGATTTTAAGTTCCTGGGGCTGACGTGGAGGATCTGCCACAGCAGCGTTACCGTGTGCAGGCTGCACTGAGCCCGGTGCCATGCCAGACCCGACCTCCGCAACAAAGACAGCGCCCTTAACAACACAGATGGAGACTGAAGTGCTTCGAACCCGTCCTCCATTCCCAGCTCATCTTCCAATCCCAACCCGTCCTCCAGACCCAACCCGTCCTCCAGTCCCAACTCATCCTCCATTCCCAACCCGTCCTCCGGTCCCAACCCATCCTCCATTCCCAACCCGTCCTCCATTCCCAACCCATCCTCCGGTCCCAACTCATCCTCCAATTCCAACCCATCCTCTGGTCCCAACCCATCCTCTGGTCCTAACCTGTCCTCATCCTGAGGGTCACCAAGTGTCCCAGCACTCCTCCTCTGCACCAAAGCTGTCCGTGAGCTCTTCCCATTCCCATCCCATGTGATGGGATGGGACAGGATGGGATGTGACTGGATGAGATAGGGTGGGACAGCATGGGATGGGATGGGAAAGAATGGGACAGGATGGGATGGGATGAGATAGGATGAGATGGGATGGAATGGAATAGGATGGGTCAGGACAAGATTGGATGAGATGGGATGGAAAGGGATGAGAAAGAATGGGACAGGATGGGACGGGATTGGATGGGAAGGAATGGGACAGGATAGGACAGGATGGGATGGGATTGGATGGGATGGGACAGGATAGGACAGGATGGGACGGGATTGGATGGCATGGGATGGGATGGGATGGGAAGGAATGGTACAGGATAGGACAGGATGGGATGGGATGGAATAAGACGGGAAGGAATTAGATGGAACAAGATGGGATGGGATAGGACGGGATGGGATTGAATGAGATGGGATGGGATGGGATGGGATGGGATGGGATGGGACGGGAAGGGACGGGACGGGATGGGATGGGATGGGATGGGAAGGGACGGGACGGGACGGGTTGTGGTGAGGGGGTGGCTCCCCACAGCTGGGCTGTGACACACGTATGGGCAATCCCAGCCCCAGGCTGTGCAGGGCTCTCCCCACCCTCTGCAGCACTGAGTGCGGCTCCTCCTGGGATCGTCCCTGCCTCACTTCACCGCTCCTTCCCCTGCAGGGGCTCCTTCCCCTGCGCTCCCCCCCCTCCCATCACAGGGACACAGCTCAGCTTTGTTACCCAAATGAAGTGCGAGCGGCAGCGATGTGGGGCGGAGACAGACGGTCCCGGCTACCAACCCAAAGCGCGGGGGGATGTGGGGTGACCCCGCTCGGTCCCACAGTGGACTGTCCAGCGGCCCCGCATCCCGCGCTGCCCATCCCCCGCCCTCCCCTCTGTCCCTGGCGCACAAAGGAAGACGCAGAGCCCGTAAAAACGAAAAAAGATGGGAACAGGAGGAAATTTCCCCCACGTCCGTCCTGACCTCATCGCCGCGAGTCCGATCCGACAGAGGAGCGGGTGCCATTTTGAGCGCTGAAGTTTCACTCCGCGTTGCACGGCGCACGGACACACGCGCGTGGCACACGCACACGGACAGGGACCGCGTCCCCACGGAGCACCGTCCGACCCCGGGCAGCGTGAACCCAGCTCCGCAACCCCGACCGCGTCCCCCGAGCGCAGCTCTCGGCCGCAGGGGATGCCCTCAGCCCCGCGCCCCACACCCATGGGGCAGCAGCCCACCCCCACCCCCACGGCGCCGTACCTCGGAGCCCCCTCCCCCCCCCCCCCCGCCTCTGCCGAGCCCTCACCCGGGGGGGAGCCGCCCCTCGCTGCGGGGCTGAGCGCGTTCCCATCACACCCGGAGGGATTTGTAGCAAAAACCCGTTCCGCGCATCGGGAGCCACCGCGGCAGCGGCACTGCAGGGGTGCAGCCCCCGACCCCCTCCCACCCCCCCCCCCCCCCCCCCCACCACCCCGACATCCCCCCACGAGGGATCCTGATCGCACGCGGCCGCGGAACGGTGCAAAACTTCACGCGCAAAAAAAGCCACAGCCGCAAAGCCACGGCCGACACAGGGCTGCACACCGAGCACCCCAAGCAGCAGCTGCACCCCGGGAACAGCGGGCAGCCCTCGTGCAATGTGCAATGCACGGCTATGGGTGCTGCACCCCGTGCAGCCCTCGTGCAACGCACGGTTACAGATGCTGCATCCCGTGCACAGTGCAGATAACCCTCGTGCGATGCACGGCTGCAGACGCCGCGTCCTGTGCACAATGCAGTGGAAAACCCTCGTGCGATGCACGGTTACAGGTGCTGCACCCTGTGCACCACGGGCAGCAGAGAGCCCTCGTGCAACGCACGGTTACAGATGCTGCACCCCGTGCAGCCCTCGTGCAACGCACGGTTACGGATGCTGCACCCCGTGCAGCCCTCGTGCAACGCACGGTTACGGATGTTGCACCCCGTGCAGCCCTCGTGCAACGCACGGTTACGGATGCTGCACCCCGTGCAGCCCTCGTGCAACGCACGGTTACGGATGCTGCACCCCGTGCAGCCCTCGTGCAACGCACGGTTACAAACGCACCCGGAGGACACCGGGGCACACAGAGCCGAGTGCCGCCGCGGCCCCACAGCGCTGCCCCCCGCCCCGCACCCCCACCCCCACCCCGCAGCCCGCACCCCCCGCCCCGCAGCCCCCCGCTTACCTTTGGCCCCGCGCAGCACGAACCCGAATCCCTCATGCTCCCTCTTCTGCAGCACGGCCGTCTTCTCCTCGATGATGTAGTCACTGGGCAGGAAAGAGCACAAGAGAATGACGCTGGGGTTGGATCTCAGCACCATGCTGCCGGGCGGTGGGGGTCCTCGTGCCGGCGGCGGGGGGGCCCTCTTCCCACGGAGCGTGGCATCGCCGCGGAGCGGGGCAGCGGCCGCTCCCTCCCTCCCGCTCCCGCAGTCGGAGCACAACGGCGGATGCGGGCGGGGGGCTGCCGGCTCCCCGCGGTCACCTGCGGGCGCATGCGGGGGGGCTGCGATCCACCCCCCCCTCCCCTCCCCCCGGGGCTCCCCGGTGCCCTCGGCAGGGAGATGGGGGATCGCGGTGCTCGGTGAAAAAAATGGGGGAGGGGGGAGGAGGGGGGTGGTGGGCGGCCGCGGGGCGACGCTCCGTACGGAGAGCCGGGATGAGAGACAAAGGGAGGGGGCCCCTCCGGGAGGGGGAGCGGCGGAGTTTATATCCTCATCTCGGTGCTCCCATCTTCCCTCCGAGCCCCCCCGGCGTTGCTAAGGAACCGTCTGTCATTGGGAAGCGGGGGGGGGGGGGATGGGGGGGGCTGCGATGCATTGTCCTATTTTCACAAAGGCACTCTCTGTGCACCTAACGGAAGCACAGCTGATGGGGGGGGGGGGTGTTGGGGTCATCCGACTCCCCCCCAACCGAGCTCCCCATGTCGGGGGGGGTGGGGGGGGCAGGGGATTCCTACGGGTGGGAACGGTGGGAGTGCAGCCCTGCAGCCCCCTCCCCACACAGCTGCAGGGACAGCCCCGACCTGCACACGCGCGCTGTGTGTGTGTGTGAACACGTTCCCCGTCTCCGACCTGCACACACACACACGTGCCAACACCTGACCCGCACACACACGTGCAAGCCTTGTCCCACAGACACGTGTGTCAGCCCCAAGGCACGCAGCAGGTGCCCGCCCCGACCCGCACACACGCGTGTGCACCCCGCAGCACCGCGGCGTGGGCTCAGCGCAGCCCCTCAGTGCCCGTGGCTGTAGCAGAGCTCTGGGCATCGCTGCCCATTGTGCAGAGCGCTGAGATGCTGCCACGAACGCTGCCCGAGCACTCAGCTCCGGTCCCACACTGAGGTGGGGGGGAGGGCTGCAGGGTCCGCGTGCCCTGAGGGCTCGGGGACAGTGCTGCCACTGCGACCAACGCAGCATCCGCAGCAGGAGCCTCTGCTATTTCACTCGGCACAGTAATTCTGGACATTCCAGGCATTATGCATTGGAAAAATAAATGCTCCCTGACACGGGTGAAGCTCTCCCCCCTACGAGTCCTGGATGTCCCACTGGGAACGGATCCCTACCAGCTGCTCCCAGCAGAGCCCACAGCAGCACAGCATGGCACGCAGCGGCAGCTGGGAGTCACACCCTGAGCCCTGTGCCACGGAACATCAAACCACAATGCGGCTGCGTTCCGTGGGTCCTTAGAGTCATAGAGCAACAGGATGTCTGGGGTTGGAAAGGTCCTTACAGATCACAGAGCCATAGAACGGTTGGGTTGGATGTGACCTGAAAGATGACAGAGCCACAGAACGGTTGGGTTGGAAGGGTCCTTAAAGATCACAGAACCATAGAACGGTTGGGTTGGATGCGACTTGAAAGATGACAGAACCACAGAATGGTTGGGTTGGAAGGGTCCTTAAAGATCACAGAGCCATGGAGTGATTGGGTTTAGAAGGGTCCTTAAAGATCACACAGATCCGCAGAACGGTGGGGCTGGAAGGGTCCTTAAAGATCACAGAGCCGCAGGACAGTTGGGTTGGAAGGGTCCTTAAAGATCACAAAAACATAGAATGTTTGGGTTGGAATGGTCCTTAAAGGTCACAGAACCATAGAACAGACAGGCTGGAAGAGACCCCATAGCCCCCAGCCCCACCCCCGCCGTGGGCTCAGTGCCTCCCACCAGGTCGGGTCCCAGGGCCCCATCCGTGACCGTGGGCACCTCCGGGGACAGTCCCACGTCGTCAGCTCCTCCTTGAGCGGTCAGTCCCACCCAGGAACAGCCCCAGCGCATCTCACGTACAGGGGACTATCCCCGCTTTCCCACTGCACACATCAAGCTCCGTGGGAGATCCTACACCTAGCTCGTAGGGTGCAGAAGGAAGGGGAACAAAACGTCTCTGCATCAAATGGCGACTTTTCCTTTACTGAGCCCATCAGCTCATCCGACTGGGATTATTTCGCCAACGAGAAAATGAGAGATCCGTGGTAAAACCCCGTACCTATAACCCTTCCCAGAACCTCCATGGCTGTGTGACACAGGTGATGAACGGAGGGCTCTCAGGGCAGAACTGCTGCCCCTATAGGGACAACCCCCCCGCCCTCCTCTGACCACAGACGCCTTTAAGTGAGCCTGGCCCGCTGCTGCTCCCCCTGCAGAAGTCTCTCATCCTTCCCACCCCCTCCGAATTTCTTCTGTAGAAGGATCTCATACAAAAAGGGAACTAAAAGGCGCTCATTTCTGTTACCCAGATTTGTGGGGGAGACAGCCACAGCCGAGGGGGGGTGGGGGGGCACTGAGAGCCAACGCAGCGGCGGTGCCACCAGGGACCGGGGATGGTCTCGTGCCCAAACTGTAACATCAGTGACTCATTCTGGTTTTTATTTTTCGCCTAAATAAAAATAGGAACGCTCAAGAAATAAGTTGCAGCGAGAAGTTATTCTAATTTTAAAACACGGGGGAAAGATGGAGGAAAATCGTGGTGTGATGCTTTCGTGACGCGAATGTCACAGAACCCGGAGCTGTGGGGCTGGGAGGGTCCTCTGCATCTCCCCCCGCCCAACCCAGCCCCCCCAGTCCCCCCAGCAGCTGCACACACAGCGTCCTGGAGGGCTCGGATCCCTGCAGAGATGGAGATCCCCCACCTCTCTGTGCAGCAATGCCACCCCCACGGCACAAAGATTCCCTCACGTCTGCGTGGATCCTCCTGCGCTGCAGGGTTCGGATGCTGCCACCCACCCTGACCCGCTGCGCACCATTTTTTGGTTGCTGCTCTGTAGTTAACAGCACCGAGGTGTCCCTCCCCTCCGCTGCCCCATCCTCAGGTGTCAGCCCCAGGGCCCCCAGCCCAACCCCATCGGGAGGGGCTCCGGACCCCCATCTCCGCAGCCCGTGCTATGGCCGTGCTGCAGCTAACTGCAGTCACCCTGGGAACGCCGCCGTGGCAAAGATCGGCTCTAAGTCCGGTGAAACAAATGGCAGAGAGAAGAATTGGGTTTGGGTTTTTTTTTCCTCCATTATCTGGGTGTGGTGGAGTTGACCAAAGTGGCTGGGAAACACCGAAGCACTGCGCCCGCTCCTCCCGGGGTGGGGAGGGGGATAAGAGGAGGGCAGTGTGGGTTTGAGAGCTAATTGTGCCAAAGCGACCTGATTTCTGTTGGAACACAACGGGTCTCCTGGACGCGGGTAAGGCAGCGCTGCGATGCAGACCCTGACGTCAGCTCGGCACTCTGAGCCCTCACAAGACACGCTCATAAAAAGCAAAGGGAGCACAAATGATGCGAGGTGAGTGGAGAGATCTGTTGGCACATCTCCCACCAGCGAGTGGATGTGTGAAGTATGATGTAAAAGGGGGTCTGCCCTGGGGACAGCTCAGCGCCCTCACTGAATCACAGAACCATCCAGGTGGAAAAGAGCTCCCTGAGCCCAAGTCCAACCCCAAAGCCATCCCACTGTGCCCACTAACCACATCCCCGTGGCCACGTCCACGCACTGGGCTTGTGCGCTGCTGGAGAGATGGTCTGAAAAGTGTGGCAGGAGGAGGGCAGAGTGCGGGGCCCTGGGAGGGGGATGGAGAAGGGCTGGGCAGGATGGCAAGCAGAAGGCACAGGCGGCCCTGGGCTCCGGGCAGACCAGAGAGGGATGAGCAGAAGTGCCACCAAATCCCGATCGACCCCTCCTGCCCCTCCCCGCAGCACGGTGGGAACCACGCAGGACGTGGGCTGCGGAAAGCAGTGCGAGCCGTGCGGGGCTGCTCTGAGAATCAATGGAGCTGCCGGGTGAACTCAATGGGGCTGATTCACCCCGCGATGGAGCGGCCGCCCACACCCCGACAGGTGAACGGCACCGCTGGCTCCGGGGCTGCGCACATCTGCACCGCTCCCAGGGACAGCCCGGTGCCCACGGGACAACACCCACAGCCAGGATGTGAGTCACGTCCTCTGGGATGGGGAGCAGGAGAAGCAGGAGAAGGAGGTGGAGGAGGAGGAGGAGGAGGAGATGCTGCATGTGGGGCAGCAGTGGGGCCAGGGAGGATGCCTGGGAGGTCAGGAGTTCATTGTCTGCACTACAGCGACCTCGGAGGGGCTGCAGCGCGGTGGGGTTGGGCTCTTCTCTCTTCTCCCAGGTGATGGGATGAGAAGAAACGGTCCCAGGTGGTGCCAGGGGAGGTTCGGGTTGACATCAGTTGGTGCTGGGAGCTCCATCGCAGTGTGCATGTGGCTGGCGGAGGGCTCGGCGGAGCTGGGTGCACAGTGGGACCCGATGACACAGACCATGTCCAACCTACACAATTCCACAGTTGTAAGAGAAAGGGCCCAGCAAACACAGCTGCGGGCAGAGCCGGTGCCACGGGCTCACGTGCTCATCCCCAGAAAGAAACGCTTCAGAGGTGCTGTGCCCTTCCAGCAGTAACAGTGCACAAAGCACAGGGATGGGTGGCGGCGGCAGCAGGATGCTCGTGGGCAGCTTTGTGAGGGACCTGGCTCAAGAACAACCTGAGTTCAGGTGAGTGTGAGGGAGCCGGATGATGGAGCTGGATGATGGAGCTGGACGATGGGGAGTGATGGAGCCGGATGATGGAGGGTGATGGATGATGGAGAGTGATGGAGCCGGATGATGGAGGGTGATGGATGATGGAGTGTGATGGAGCCGGATGATGGAGCTGGACAATGGGACAATGGGCCGTTCCCAGTAAGGCTCCCTCACACCCCGGGGTGCTGCAGACCCACGGCAGTGGCAGAACCATTTAATGCTGCTCATTCCCCACTGCAGAACACATCTGGTGCCCCAAGGGGAGCACGTACAGCAGCCCAGGTCCCTACGAGCAGCCCTTCCTCTCTGCCCCAGCAGCCGCTGCCCATCTCCATCCCAGAAGCTGCCGCTGAGTGGGGCTGGCATGGCACGGCGGTTGGGATTGGCTGGGAGAGCACCAGTGGTCCCCACAGACCCGTTCCGCGTGGCTGCGCGTGGGGTGGCACGAGGTCTCCCTCCCTGCCCGCTCACCTCCCAGCAGGAGACACTTTAGGGGAAGGGATCTCCCATCACTCTTAGAGTTGCACACAGAACACTTCTGCCAGAAACCACCAGGGCACAGCGTGCGCCCGGGAAGCGGAGGGCAGTGGGAAGTGGGGGAGGGGCTGAAGAGGAACCTCACTGTGCTCACAACTCATCCCCAGGCCATGATTCACAGCAGAAGCATTTGCTGTTCAACGCGGGCAGGAGGAGCTCATCGAGGAACTGATTATGAGCGACGTCCAAAGCCAAGTGACACACGGGAAGCAGCTCTTCCCCGGAAGAAACCCCTTCCAGCCACACACACACAGCATCCTCCAGAGCAACGCGAAAGCCGAGGAAGGATGCGGCCTTTGGGATCACATTCAGGATGTGTGGTCCAGGATGCAGTATTTGGGACCACATTTGGGATGCATGGTCCAGGATGCAGTATTTGGGATCGCATTCAGGATGTGTGGTCCAGGATCATGTTCAGGATGCAGTATTTGGGATCACATTCGGGATGTGTGGTCCAGGATCACGTTCAGGATGCAGTATTTGGGATCACATTTGGGTTACGATGTTTGAGCTCATGTTCAGGACGCGATCCTTGGGATCAGACCCCCCCAGCATTGTTCAGGAGCATTTCAGACGCAGTTTTGCCCCCAAAGCCCATACGGTTCAGCCCTGGATGAACATGGGCTGAGCTCCAGAGAAACTCTGAGACCAAATGCTGCAGAAAGTGAGAAAGCCTCTCGGTGAAGAGCAGCACCTCTCCAGCTCAGATACGGACGGACGGTGTCCAGGATATTTTCAGTGCTGGTTGCACTTCATTTAAACGTACCAAGCAACTTGTGGGGAGTTAACCGGGGCTGGGACGAGAGGGGATGGGCTGACGGAGCGCTGCGGAGGGTCAGGTTGGACATGGGGAACAATGTGTGCTCCAAAGAGCGCTCAGCACTGGCACAGCTGCCCAGGGCAGTGGGGAGTCCCCGTCCGTGGGGGTGTCCCAGGTCCGTGGGGATGTGGCACTTGGGAACACGGTGGGGTGGGCTGGGGATGGATTGGGGGCCTCAGAGCTCGTTCCCACCTGAATGACTCTGATTCTGCAGTTAAAAAGAGAGTCACTGAGTGAATGAGAAGTCTACAATACGCTTTGTATGGATTTTGAGATATCAGCCATACCAAGAAAACAAATAAGGCCTCACTGAATGTGCTGGAAATCATAGAACCGCAGAACCGCAGCACGACTGGGCTGAAGGGACCCCAGCCCCACTCCTGCCATGGGGTGGGTCCCCCCCAGCTTGGGCTGCCCAGGGCCTACCCACGGCCACGGGGACTCCCAGGGATGGGCACCCACAGCTCTGAGCAATAGTGCCGGGGCCGCACTGCGCTGAAAGTGGTCAAGCAGAGGAAAGAAGGGCATCACAGCAGCACAGAGAGACGAGTCTCCGCAGCACCGGCTGCTGTGTGTGCCGGCAGGAGGAAGCTGTGGTGCTGGACTGGTACTCCCTCTTGCCAGGAAGGGCAGAGCAGCAGCCGGGTGTTCCCAGCTCCTTCCATGGGGGCACCCGCACCGGACCCGACGTGACACGGTGAGCACGGCCCACCCTGCAGAGCGCTGCGGGAAAACGGTGCTGGCTGCAGGAGGAGGCGCAGCAGGCTCCGATGCACACTGCTGAATTACAGCTGTCACCGTGGGAATGCAGCTCCACGGGAACAGCACTGTTCAGTGCTGCCATCGGAGCTGCAGCAGCACTGGGGATGCACTGCAGCTCCACAGCCCGCACCGAGCGCGGTTCCAGGGGAAAGCAGAGATGAGCAGAGGGGTATCAGAGTGAGGGGCAGCGCTGCCTTCGGCTGCAGCACACCCTGAGAAACCACGGGGAGACCTGGAGCCTCCCTCTGCTTCAACAGAAGGGGATTAAGGAGCACCACGTCCGTGTCTCATCCAAAATGTACTTGGGAAAGAACAATGCATATTTCTATAAATAATAAAAACAAGTCCCAGAAAATCCGAGTTCTGCGCCGTGGATTTGTCCCATGTCAGCACACAGACAGATGGAGAGCACTGGGGGCACAATGCAAACGCTGCAGGCAGAGTGAGCAGAAGGAAGCTGGAAATGGAGGTCCCAACGACACCCAGACATCCTCCACGCAACCAAACCGTGTCCGGACCAGGAGCAGGGGCAGACCCTAACTCTGACACCTCTGCCCCCTGAAGTTGTATGTCCGTACATGGGCCTCTCACAGCCTTAAGGCTTCGGGCATTCTGTGGGATGTGCAGGCAGTGGGGATGCACTGAACCTCGCAGGGCACGAGCAGCCCCGTCAGGAAGCAGCAGCAGTCCCCAGGACCAATCAGTGCCACCCCCACTCTTATCAGAGCAGGGCAGCCTGGCCCAGCAGCCTTCGAGCATCTCCTGAGCCCACGTGGGCGTAGCACTGGGACCGGCAGTGGGGCTGGGGGCTGTGGGGCCGGCAGTGGGGACCCAGCAGGGCTCTGAGCAGACTCTGCTCCAGAGGTGCAGCGGCCAAAGCAGAACAGGGCGAGGGGTGAACTGACACGTGGTCAAGGTGAGCAAAGACAAGGATCCGGCATGAAAAGGAGAGATGCAAGTTCACAGACTCTGTGAGCTTGGAAATGATGTCTGGGATCCCCAGTCCAACCCCGACCCCTTGGACAGACTGAGAACCTCGTGTTCCACCTACAGCCCCCACCCACGACTCACCCTGGGAGCCCCAACCCCCGGCAATGCCACCGGCAGGGCCAACGGATGGTGTGGGGATGGTGTAAGGATGATGTGGGGATGGTGTGGGGATGCTGTGGAGGTGCTGCCCAGCTCCCTCTGGAGCTGACTGTGCTCATTTGGATGAGAACAAAGCTCTGGAGAGCAGCAGCACAACCCGAGGTCGCCCGATGTCAGGCTTTCTCAACACACTCGTCCAGCCAGGTTTGGGCTGACTTGGTGTTGGTGCTGCTCAGTAAGGCACTGTGACAGCCCGAGCCGCCCGCTCGGCCCAGTCCTGCAGCACTGCTCCAGTTTTTCCTCGCTGTTGTACAGAGCATTTCTATGCTACCAGGTGTCTTCCTGCAACTTGGTATTTGGCCAATTTACAGCTAATTCCCGACGAGCTCAATAGCCATTATTTGATCTCTCCAGGAGCGCGGGTGCCACGTGTGCAGCATGTCACGCTGCAGCTGACGCCGTGCTGTGCTGGCACTTCGCAGGGACGGCCCCTCCTGCAAGCAGCCCCGTCATCAGCTCGGGGAGATGAGTCAGAGGAGACCTTTGGAATGTCTCCGTGAGGCCGTGAGCAGCTCTGCCCACCTTGCAGCCGCTTTTTCTGTCACCATATGCAATCCCCAGGTCTCCACTCCAGCTCTGTGCCTCTGGACAGAGCGCCCAGCTTCAGCAGAAGGGCAGAGCTCCGTGCTGGGCTGCCAGAACGGCCCTTCCACGACACCTGCAACAGGAACCTGCGCGGCAGAGGAGGGGAAGGCTGTGGATGATGTCTGACAGGACCGAGTGAAGGTTCTGACACCGTTTCCCTGCCTGGATCAGCTGGATGCTCGTGGCCTGGGGAGGTGCACCGCTCGCTGGGTGCTCAGGATCGGAGTCACTGTGAGCACAGCTCAGCTTGGCTGCTGGATGGACACCAGCCGTGTGGTTGCTGGGTGTGGGAATCGAGAGCACCCTCAAGAAGTTTGCAGCTGGTAGCAAGTTAGGCTGGAGTGCTGCTCTGCCTGAAGGTCTGCAGAGGGATCTGGACGGGATGGATCGATGGGCTGAGACCAATCTCATGTCATCCCACAAGACCAAGAGACAGGTGCTGCACTTGGATCGCGCCAACCCCGTGCAGCAGTGTGGGCTGAAAGTCTGGGAGGAGAAGGATCTGGGGGTGTCAGTCAGCAGCTGAGCACAGCCAGCAGCGTGCCTGCGTGGCCAAGAAGGCCAACGGTGTCCTGGCTTGTAGCAGCAGCAGTGGTGTGGGCAGCAGGAGCAGGAGCTGAGCGTCCCTCTGTATGGCACTGCTAGGGCCACAGCTCAGTGCTGCGCTCAGCGTTGGTTCCTCACTACAGAAACCAACGTGGAGTTGCTGGAACGTGTTCAGAGCAGAACTACAACGCTGCTGGAGGGAATGGAAACTGAGATGTACGAGGAGAGGCTGAGCGAGACGGGGCTACTTAGCTTGGAGGAAAGGGGCCTCAAGGGAGACCCCACAGCTCTCTGCCACTGCAGGAAAGGTTATAACAAGGTGTCACTATCCTCTTCTCAGGCTAGAAGCGATGGGAAGCAAACAGCCTCAAGTTGCAAACGAGAGGTTTAGATTGGTTATCGGGAAGAAATCCTCCATGGGCAGGCGGTCAGGCTGCACGGGGAGGTGGTGGGGTCCCCATCCCTGCAGGATCTGAGGGGATGTGTGCACGTGGTGCTATGGGACGTGGCTGAGCGGTGAGCATGACAGATCCGGCTGATGGTTGGACTTTGTGATCTTGAAGGTTTTTTCCAACCCAGAGGATTGGAGGAGGTGGGCACACCCGGACCTGGTGCAGCTTCTCCAAGCACAAGCCGTGCAGTCACTACTGACTGAGACATCCATCATGAGCTTAACGAGGAGCTTCTGTCTTCCTAATGAATGACTTATCGCCACAGGATGGGAAAAAACATGAATGATGCTTTTCAGACTGTGGTTGCCCAGCTGAAGCGCTCTCATCAATTAGAATGGGGTTCCCTTGGGGGGCAGTGGGATGCTGTCCCCATGGGGGGCCGCGCTGAGCCCGGCTCTGCTCCACAGCTCAGGGACCACACGAGGACCATCTCCCACATCTACTGCCGACTCAGCGTGGCTCGCAGCGCCGAAGGAGACCGCTGCCCAAAAGCACTTTGCACTTTCCTGTGATGGGAAAGGCCGGTCGGTGTGAGCACCATGCTGCAGCCTCAGCACCGTTCCCCATTTCCACGCTGAGCTCACGGTATCCAACAATCTGCACAATTCCCATTCGAGCACGGCAGCTGTTTCCCACGGGTCTGACATATCTCCCTTGTAATAATTACCATTAACTCTTAACTGTAATTAACTCGAAGCTAAGGTACTCTGGCGCTCTCGATATACTGTGCCACCTCCGTTTGAAACACAAACAGCCAGAAGCAGAACCTCTTTGTTGGACCCCACACACCGCTGACTTCGCATGCCGTGGCCGCAGCAGGTTTCTAATGGCGTGCAGAGCCACTGCTGCCTGCTGGGGATCAGCTGCTCCTGGTGACGTGAGGCACAGCCACGTTCAGAGCGCTCTGTCTGCACCGTGCTGATGTTGTGCACACCCAATGCAGGTGTTCCTTTGCTCCGCGCACGGCTGCTGGTGGGAAGCACCTTCCCGAGCACACACACAGAACCATTTGGGGCTGAATAATCCAGGCTGTCCCTGCCTGGCGCGAGTCACTCTTCCGTGCGCTGCTGAGCGTTAGTAAATAATCCATCACGTCCTCCTTCCTCCCCACCCTCCCTTACCGTCACACACACAGACAAAATGCACGACTCTCCTCCAGGAAGCTGCTCCAGAAGTGTGTGTTACTCCTAAACCTGTGCTGCCAGTAACACACCGGCTGTCCAGAGCCCCAGGTGTGCTTCTACCCATAAAAAAAGCTCTCAGAAACCCTAGAGGATTAAGGATGGAAAAGACCACTATGGTTACCAAGTCCAACCATCAGCCCACCCCACCACCGTGCCCGCTACAGCACGGCCCTCCCACGACACACAGTGCTGCGGAGGAGCACCCCAGGCCCAGCTCTGAACAGCAGCACCCACCTGAAGAAGCAAGCCAGAGGACTCTGCCCAGGACAGGGCTCGTTCCCCAGAGCCCAGCACACCCCCACCCGGCACCTACATCAGCCAAAGCCCCTCCACTCGGGAGCAGCCCCCCTCATTTTGTGCAGAGCCCTGTGCACAGCTGATGGCTTGAATAGGAACTCGATGCGGCGCATACATAATGTGCTTACCCGGCTTTGCTGGCTGCTAAGCAGGCTGTTTGTCACAGCATTAGGCTTACAAGCAGTCTTCAGGAGATGAAAAGGCCAATATGACCATGACACAAGCATGAAACGTCGTGGTAAGGATTGTCTGGGAAGAAAGGAACGATCTGCTGCAAAACTACACGGGGGAAGATCGCTGCCGGGCGCAGCTGCTGCTCGAGGAAGCAGAAGAATGTGTACAGATCCGAAACTGCATTTCTCCAACCATCTGAACCAAGTGTGTGGGGACTGTTGAATCACTGCCCGGACCAACAATTAATCAGCTGAGGTGAGCACTGAGTCAGCCATGGGAGCACAGGTGAAGGCAATGCACTGTGTGACCATAAGGGGCAGAGCCTGGCTGCATCTCTCCCAGACCCCATTTAAGGGCTGAGCACCACGGGGGAAGGATCTCTTTCTGCTCCTTTGGAGTTTCCTATCATGAGCCTAGAACACAGGTGAGCATTTTTTCCTTGATTTTTCTTGTCTCTTCTCCATCACAGTTATCTTACTATACCACCTATACGATACCTTGGCTATGAAACCACTTGGTACTATTCACTGTGTTAACCTTACACCAAGGAAAGCAGACCACTGACAAGGCAGCAGCCGCAGGAGTGCAGTGACATTGGGTTGACACAATGGTGGGACAGCCCTAGGCTCATCTCGCTCTCAGTCCCACTCTGCATGACCCCGCTCAGCTCACAGCACAGCGGCCACGTGTCAGAGGTGCCTCCCAGCACTGGGGACAGCAAAGTGAAAAAAGGACATCACCTTCCCATAGACACAGTGCTTCTGACATCTTGAGCTCCCGTGCTGTGGATTTGCCCACGTCGATTTAAACAACAAGGAAGGGAATACACAACTGTAGAGGTAACCCGTTAAGAAAATCACGTCAAGAAAACCCTGCAGGCAGTTAACAGGGATGGAAGCACTTAGATAATTAATATCTGCACTGTGGGAGCACGTGTGCACACATCAAACGCACAGCAGCCCTGACAGCTCCTCCTGGAAGGACAGGAAAGGGAAAAAAACACAGCAGAGACTTAAAGAAAGCAAATGGAAAACTAAGGTAACCAAGTAATCACAGGCCTGGAGGTTAATCAGCATCGTTAGCAAGACAGGCAATAAAGGAAAATCGCCCTCACCAACATCCCCAGCAGCAGCATCTCAGCAGCCCTGGCTGCCTGGGAGCAGCACTGCACAGCGCGTGGAGGAGGAGGGATCAGTGTGCGGCTGCTGCCCTCCCGCCCTGCACTTCGAGCAGCAATTCACACCCCCACAAAACAATTCCCAAACCCACGGTGATCTGCTGGGACGTCCTTCCTGCACTGCACGTGACTGCTGGTATTCGTGCACACCGATGCAACTCACCCGCGTAGCTCTGCACAACCTCCCTGTGCCCACGCGCTGTCCTGGCGCTCTGTGCCTGCTCTGCTGAGCCCCGAGGTGCTGCTCGCACCCCACACTGCCCCTCTGCCTTAAAAGCATCGCTAGGAGCTGCCCTTGGTGGGGACAGGGGGGCTGCAGTGCAAAGCAAAGGCCTTTCTTCCTCTGCAGCATCAGTTACAAATCTGAAACTCATAATTATGCGAGGGGGTAATTAGCATTCAGACAGAGTTAACTGATTATTTCTAGATGGAAACACGACCAGAGCAGTTCTGGAGACGGACAGCATATCCTCAGTGCTGACTCTGCTTGCTCAAAGCACGCGTTGTTGCACCAGCACTGCACAAGGAGGCTCCCGGCGCTCCCTCTGTGCACGCCGTGCAACCTTGGTGCTCCTGTGCTTTCCCAGAGCTCTGGGACCAGACCGCCCTGGGGAGGGGCTGCAGTGCCCCTGACACACATCTGGTGGTGCATCCTGCTCGCGTCCTCGGAGCTGCACTGATGGGCAGACCACCAAGACATCCTCCCCCAGGCTGCTCAGCGCTGCAGGGCTCTGGTGCACACATTCCTGCTGCTTCTGCTTCCCCTGTAGAAGGAATTCCACCGTCTGGGGTCATTCCAGCAGTTCACCCTTCGACTGCGAGGCCTCAGGCTCAATCTCTCCTTGCCACAAGACCTCCAGCATCCACTGGGGAAAGCATGATATTTAATTTCATGAAGGCGAAATCAGCTCTTCCAGAATACCAGTGGGAGCTGTTATTAAATAACAGCTCTGAGTGAAGCATCCAGCTTCCCATTTGGAAATTGAATGTCCTCTGCCCTCCTGAAGCGCTGTTTGGCCTCGGTGTGAAGTGCCAGGACCAGCACTAATAGTTCCTCTGGAATGAATCTCTTCCTCAGCATCTCCTCCAGAAGATGGGCCAAGGAGCTCCTTGCAAACCCCCTCAGCTGAGGTCAGCACATCCAACGTTGCGCGAGTTGGGTTCAGTTCAAGGCATGTGGCGAGAACCCAGCGTTGTGCTGCCAGGACCCAGCAGATGAACGCCCCGAGCAGTGGGGCAGGGGGCCCAGGAGGGGGCAGGGCCCGTGGTGAGGGGCTGAGCTCTGTGCCTGACACTGAGCTCGTGGACGATGATATTCATCGGAGTGCTGATGGAGGACAACTCCCCGTGAACAGCAGGCCACAGGTTCTCACCACGCCGTTCAGTGATGAACAACATCTCGATGATGACCTCCACCGTGTTCTCCTCCTCACAGTGCATCTTCCCAACTGAAAAATCACAGTTTTATTTACCCCTCTCTGAACCCTCAGCACAAGCCATGAGCTCCTTTAGTGGAAGAGTTCCAGTCAATCAATCTTCATGAACGCAACCCAAGGAAAGACAACACCACGAGCTGCGAGCATGGCCTGCACTTCCGTCTTCACGGTGTGAAGAAAACCTTGGCTCACTCTGAGTACAAGGGAAGTTTGGTAGGATGAGAGGGGATGGGCTGACGGAGCGCTGCGGAGGGTCAGGTTGGACATGGGGAACAATGTGTGCTCCAAAGAGCGCTCAGCACTGGCACAGCTGCCCAGGGCAGTGGGGAGTCCCCGTCCGTGGGGGTGTCCCAGGGCCGTGGGGATGTGGCACTTGGGGACACGGTCAGTGGGCACTGTGGGGACGGGTTGGGGTTGGGGTTGGGGTTGGGTTGGGTGTCTCAGAGCTCTTTTCCACGGGTTCTGTATGGCTGAAGTTACCCTCTTCACTTGCAGTTTGTAGCACATGCCAGCTACTACCTCAGCATGGAGTCTACGCACTTCCTACAGCATCTCTGTTGCAAACAGAGATTGCCCACGAGTTAGCTGTGGCCCACGACCAGAACTGAGATGGGTGATGAGATGTGAACCACAGTGTAGGAAAGGCAGAGATGTACTGTAGGTACTTCGGTACTGAATTTGGAACAAAGTTGGCCACTGTCAACATCCACTGGAATGATAGATGTGGAAAAGCGGTCACCTCCATGGAGAGCATGAAGCAGTGCCCACTGAAGTAACACATCTTCATATTCAGAGCCAGGATGCTTTATGCTGGAGAGCACTCAAGGAGTCAGCTAAGGAGCCATCTTAGAAGCAAACGTCAATATTCAAGAAATTCTGGAAACTTGGGAAATTCCAGAACCCTGAAGGAGCGCCAGGGATGACACAAGAACTATAAACTATCAGCCTGACACCAACCCTAAGTACATTAACAAAATGCTTTATCTGGAAGATGGAAAAGAAACCGTTTTGGTGTTGTTACTGAGAGACAGATCGCGTCAGCACCTCGTCAGGATTCCAACATAACTGATGACAGCATCAGTAAGAGTCTGCTCACCGTGGCTTCAAGGTTTGACACCACTGCACAAATTAACTCGAAGTACAATCTGCTGATAGGAAACATGAGTGTAGACACGCAGACCAGTCCCAGTCCACCCTGCAGCACTGCTCTGCACCACAGCTGTTCAGCCCTGTGCCCCTGTGGCTGTACCCCACCTCTCCATGGGGCCACACGAGGCCCAGGGCTGAGCACAGATGTTAGGAGACATCCTGAGTAATTGTAGAGACTGGTCAGACTCCTACAACTGGCTTGTGCATTGTGACATAAAACCCCAACAGGAAAACCTACAGAGTGGATACAAAGAATGCTGCCACGGGAGAGAAGTGATTAACAGAACGATCTGCATTGTGGTGTTAAAGTACCAGGACAAGAAAGGACTTTAATGCAGGTAAATCCAAGGCATCAAGCCCACAGGCTCTGTTTTTAGGATAGGAGACATTCTTGGCAAGCAGCACCTGGAGAAAGAGAACACTGCCACAACGCTAACTCACCACAACCAAGCGAAGAAAGGCAAAACTGGACTTAACCACCGCCGCGTAACAGAGGCAGAAAGCACTCTTCCCTCAGAAACATGTGGGTGAGACATTCCCCAGCACTCCTGCTGGAGTCTGTATGGGACTGTGTGGGAACTGCTGGATCGCTGGAGCACTGATGGATCACCTGAGGAGAGCACTGAGTCAGCCGTGGGAGCACAGGTGCAGGCAATCTCTCCCAGACCCCATTTAAGGGCTGAGCACCACTGGGGAAGGATCTCTCTCAGACATCGCTCCTTTGGAGTTTCCTATTGTGAGCCTAGGACACTGGTGAGCATTTTTTCCCTTTGTTCTGATGTCTCTTTCCATCACAATAATCTTCCTAACTCCACTGGAGACAGTACTATTTGGCATTATTCATCCTATGAACGACACCAAGACCAACATGGAAACGTTCGAGGTCACAAGGCAGTGCAAGGAAGAAGCACAGAAGCTGGAAAATAAAGCCTACAGTGTGAAATTCAGCATGATTTCCTCCTACCAAAGAGAAGGTCAAGAGGCATGCAGATCACTGTCCTGAGCACAGTGAAAGAAAATCACTTTTGGTATTTTAGTGTTTTCAAACAACACTGGGGAAAAAAAGATTTGGTTTCGAGGTGTGACTCAAAAGCTTTGAAATTCAGCCTTGAAACAATGCTGAATTTCCACCAGAACAGGGAAACAAATGGAAGGCCATGTCAAGAAAGCGGCAAGCTCCGGCTTGGGGCTCTTCGCTGACAGCACAGAGATGACGTTTTCATTTAGCATCTCCAAATCGTGTGCAGGAGCGAACCAGGCTCTTCGGAAACTGTGACTGCTTCTGGTCTTGAAATCTACAATGCTCACCACCCCCGACCTTCTCCCCTCCTTTCAGGATGCTGCTCCAGGGAATGGTGAAACCAAAACTCGTTGGAGCAGGATAAGGGACAGCAGATGGGGCAGAGCAGTTCCCTGCGGCTGTACAAAAATGCCTGAACGCTCCGAGTTGAACAGTCGCTGTATTTGAAGAATATGGGGAAGATGTAACCTCCCAGATTAGGCCCCGTAGATACAGGGGTTCTCATGTCATTGGCATCACAGGGCAGCCTGTGGCTTGGACGGGTACACCCTGTGCTGGGTAAGGAGCTGCTGGAGGGCACAGAGAGCGGTGGTGAGTGGGGTTACATCCCGCTGTCAGCACTGGTGCCCCCCAGGGGTCGGTACCGGGGTCGGTGCTCTTCAGTACCGTTACTGATGACGTGGACGAGGGCACTGAGTGCACCCGCAGTCCGTCGGCAGGTGACCCCAAGTGGGCTGGAGGTGTCCGTCTGCCCGGGGGCAGCGAGGCCCTACAGAGGGATCTGGGCAGGGGTCGCTGGGCTGAAGCCAACGGGATGAGGCTCAACACGACCAAGTGCCGGGTGCTGCTCTTTGGCCACAACAACCCCAGGCAGCGCTACAGGCGTGGGGCACAGCGGCTGAAGGCCGCCGAGGGGAAACGGAGCCGGGGCTGTCGGTCAGTGCTCGGCTGAACGTGAGCCAGCAGCGTGCCCAGGCGGCCAAGAAGGCCGATGGCATCCCGGCTTGGATCAGGAATAGCGCTGCCGTGGGGTTGGGCGGTGTGGGGAAGAGGAGCTCAGGGGAGACCTCACTGCTCCCTAGAACGACCTGAAGGAGGTGGTGCTGAGCTGGGGGTCGCACTCTTCTCTCGTGTAACTGCGATAGCATTAGAGGGAATGGCCTCAAGTTGCACCATGGGAGGTTGAGGCTGGACGTTATGAAACAGTACTGCTCCCAAAGAGTGCTGAGTGCTGGGATGGGCTGCACAGGGAGGTGGTGGACACACCGACCCTGGAGGTGTTCAAGTAACGTTGAGACGTTGTGTTGAGGAAAGTGGTTCAGTGAGAACGATTGGTGATGGGTGAACGGTTGGACTGGATGGTCTTGGAGGTCTTTTCCAGCCCTGGTGGTTCAACGGTTGTATGATCTGCCCAAACCTGCATGTGCGGGGCTCCCAGCAGCAGGAGGGCTCTGGAGCCGACCCAGCGGCAGCACAGTCATGTGCAAGTCCACCAGAATGCTCTGTAGACAAACACAGCAGCTAGGTAAGATGTAACCGGCTGCTGCACACAGGAAGTCAAATTAAACCTAATCTCCCCTTCTCGCTCATGTTTTATCAAAACAGAAAACATTTTATGGTAATTTTTGCTTATTTAATTGAACTGCTGTGAGTTGAAGAAGTGCCGGAGGAAGGAACATTTGGCACAGTTTTGTAAAAATTCCATTTGTTTGTGATGATCTGATTACCTTTTCTCCGGAAGAACGAGAACCAGAAGCCTCTCATCGAAAGAAAAATCCACTAAAACCCACAGAGAAGATACTCTGCGGCATCTTCCCCAGTCCCACTTTCCCCAGGTAACGACAGCAGAGATATGGGCATCCTTCTGCAGCATTTGTCCTCGGCTGCTCTCTGGAAGGAAGCACGGATCCCTTCCAGGTGGTCACGTTGAAGAAGGACCTGTGTTTCCCTGTGACACTGTGAGCAGCTCCTGCAGCACTGCACGGCAGCGCGTGCGGTCGGAGCTCCGTGGAGCAGCGGGGACTGCAGCACCATGCGGACCTCAACCTCCACGTGGCTGCACCCAAACACTCCCAGCTCAGCCTTAAATGTCCTTTAGTCACCAGCGGGAGATTTTACGTCACCAGGCAAACATTGCTGGTGCTGTGCTGCTCTTTGGCTGGCTGAATGTTGCCATGACTGCTGCTGACAACTTCTTGTCCCACTCAGAAAGGTGCGGGGCAGTACATTTCCATCTCTGCAGCCAAAATGTTGGACCCCAGGACCGGCGTTCAGCACTCACTCAGCACAGCGTCCCACCTCACAGCTCACAGTGCTCAGCTAAGGAGGACGTTTATTTTAAATGCCTGCTGGACTTCTGCTTGGACGTCCCAGCACCGTCGGGTTTTGCCCTATTTTGGTATTGCTGATGGTCGCTCAGCTTAAGGCTGCCATAGCTTCCACGTCTTTCCTGCAGCACTGCTCTATCCCCAGCACTTCACCATCCCACGTTGGCACAG
This sequence comes from Oreortyx pictus, assembly GCA_036925125.1. Classification (NCBI taxonomy): domain Eukaryota; kingdom Metazoa; phylum Chordata; class Aves; order Galliformes; family Odontophoridae; genus Oreortyx; species Oreortyx pictus. The sequence goes on along the minus strand of JAUPFR010000001.1, from coordinate 184,552,596 downwards.
CTGATCACTTTTTTTGCAGGCACGCTGATTTGCATTTCTCCGAACCGCATCTCTGCGCTTTGAAGCAAGTGCTTCTATTGCCAAGATATTCGGGACTCTTATCCTGCCTACAAACGTGCAGGATGGCAGTGACTCACCGAGGGCACTGCAATGTCTTCTGTCCCTCATTACGCGGATATTCTTGCCTAGAGGAGGGGAGGATGATGCTCTGGGAAGCTGAAGAGGTGCTGCGGGTCCCTCTCCCTCTTCAGGTGCTCGAGTCAATACATGCAGCAGTGGCACTAATCACTTCCAGCTGCCCGGGCACACAGAGGTGGAGGTACTGCAGCAGCAGCAAGCCTTGGTGTGCAGCAGGGAGATGGCATCGGCTGTGGGGGACGTGTCCTGCCATCCGAGGGAAGGATCTGACGGCAGATGCATCGTGCACTGGAATATCCCATGGGCGCAGCACTGCTCTGCAGCACCTGACGCATCAGTGCGTTACCAGCAGCGCTTTCATCACAAACCCAAAACCATTACCGTACGGATCCCTATGAAGTTCGTTTCACCCCAACCGAGCAGCACAGCAGTGTGCACGTTCCCATGGGTGCCTGTCCCCGGGAGCTCCTTCTGTCTTGTGATTCTCTGTGCTTATTCGGTGCATTTCCGACGGCAGTTAACTGCACCCTGCACACTGTGACAGAGTCTGGCTGATAAGGTCAGGCAGAGGGGTCTGACTGCAGAGACATGCCGTGAACTGCTCCACCACTGCCAGATGACAAAGCCTCGCCTCTCCTTGTGCAGTACGTGGCACAGAACCACTAAGCCAAGCGCAGTGCAACTGGAAACACCTTTGCTTCACTCCGAGACACCAAATGACACGAAAACAAAGTTTTCCAAGACCACAGAACTGCACTGTGGAAGGGACGTAGCCGAGCTGCACGGCTCAGAGAGCAGGCCCTCCCCTTCTGGAGGTGGAGGAGAAGAAATTAAAAGGCTCCAACATGTTCTACCTTATTGCATCCTTCCCCCTGGCACGAAGGAAAAACAGTGTACCCTGTATGCACTCTGATTATTTTCTTGAATTAGTCCTATTAATGCACAGAGACCGATTTCTTCCTCCCAGCAGCTTTTTGTAAGCCAGCAGGCAGCGACACGGGCACTGCAGAACCCCAGAACCGCTGAGCTGTGGGGCTGGAAGGGACCCTCGCACCTCCCCCAGAGCAGCTTCCCCAGCAGTTGCACAGGAAGAAAACCAGGGCTCAGTGACACCCATGTCTGTGTATGAACAAAGGAACAAACAGCAGAGGAAGAAGACCGCGAGGAACAGAACGCAGCACCCTGACCCCTCCTGGGACTCCTTCCCTGCTCCTGAAAGCTGTGCCCGGTGCCAAGCCCTGGATGGGTCAACGGTGTTTCTTGGTCACCAGCTTCTCCCCACTAATTTTGTGCTCCCTTCCCAAATGCGTTTGTATTTTAGGCCTCCACATCCCCGCATCACGAATAAATCCACCTGCAGAGTGACAAAGTACTCCGTTTTATTTTAATCTCTCTGCTTGATAATTCCACCGAGTGCCACCTCATCCCTTTGAACAGAGAAATACCTATTGTTCCAGAGTCACCTTCTCCTTGCCCACACATGACTCTAACTTCGTTAGATCTTCCCGGGCTGACAAGCCCCAGGCCATGGAACACAACCTGCTCTGAGCTCTGACCGCCCCTCTGCCCACCTCTGGACCTCATCCAGCTCTGGTTCAGGTGGCTTTACTGCAGCTGCAGCTGCTTTCCAAACTAGCTTCCCTGGTTTTCTTCTTTTTTTTCCCTCCTCTTTTTTGAATGGGTTTTAGCAGAAGGATCCGCTTTGCAATGCTCCTTTAACTACCAGGAGGAGCAGCTCTGCGAGCCGCAGTTGCTGTGCTTGGGCACGGCCCTTACCAGCTCCCCCTGGCTGATCGCCCTCGGCTCTCGCTAATTCCTCATACCCATTCCTGCTCCTGCTGCTGAAAAGCACAGCCCACGAAGCCTCGTATCAGCCACCAACGCCACGATCCCACATTGCACACTTCCAAACGAGCTGAGCAGCCCTGTCCGAGCTCCAGGCTGTGACTGATTGGGGAAAAGCAAAGGGGTTGTGGGAGTTCACTTTTTTTTACTATCCCATGTCCTAAAGCCTTCTGTGAGGGAGGTACGTGCTCCCAAAAGTCACTGCTCCCCCAAAAGATCTTCCCAGACAATTCTGATGGCACATTAATTTGACAAGTGGAACGATATAGCAGCTTTTTGAGAAGGGATTTGATTCTCTCCCTCTGCACTTCTCGTTGCTATGGAAATGCACGCTGCACCAGCCCAGCACAAACTGCCTCTGCGCCGAGATGGGCTCGCTGCTAGAAAAGCCCATTCCCTGCAGCACAGCGAAGCAGCTGGAGCCCTGCGGACACGCGCTGCCCAGAGGCTCAGGGTGCACGACAAAGCTGTCACACACTCATTCCCCCTCGTAGTTTCTGGAGGATATTTTGCAGGATATCTGCATGACTGCTCTGTAAAGCAACTGCCCAGGTCCCTTCAGCTCCGTGCTGAGCCCTGCCTGTGACTGCCCAGGTCCCTTCAGCTCCTCGCTGAGCCCTGCCAGTGAGGCTGGCTTGCTAATTGGCCATCAGCTTGCTAATTAGCCACAGCTGGAGAGAATGACAGAGGAAAGTGATGCAGCACTCAATTCCATGCCTGCTGCTTGCCTCCTAGGTGACAGCTCAGAGTATTGGGACGGTTCTACCTGCACAACGCGTGGCACACATTGTTAACTGTCTTACGTGGCACTGCAGCAGAGAGAATCCTACAGTGGCTGGGTTGGATGGGACCTTACAGATCATACAGCCGTGAAATGGTTGGGTTGGAAGGACCTTAAGGATCACAGAGCCATGGAATGGTTGGGTTAGAAGGACCTTAAGGATCACAGAGCCATGGAATGGTTGGGTTAGAAGGACCTTACAAATCACAGAGCCATTGAATGGTTGGGTTGGAAGGGACCTTACAGATCATAGAATGGTTGGGTTGGAACAGCCCTTAAAGACCACAGAACCATAGGACGGTTGGATTGGAAGGGCCCTTAAGGATCACAGAGCTGTGGAATGGTTGGGTTAGAAGGACCTTACAGATCATACAGCCATAGAATGGTTGGGTTGGAAGGGACCTTAAAAATCACAGAACCATAGGATGGTTGGGTTGGAAGGGTCCTTAAAGCCCATCCCATTCCGACACCCATGCTGTGGGCAGGGTTTCCAGCATCAGGTCAGGTTGCCCATGACCCCACACAACGTGCCCTTGAAATAAGAAGAGCCACGTCTGGCTCTAGGAGCGTTCTGCTTGGCCTGCTCTGGGAAGGGACACACCTCATTGCTGGGCCATTGCTGTCACCTGCACTGCCTGGCTGCTGGAGCACACGCGACCCAGGGGGTGACACGCAGGGGGTGACAAATGCCATCATCACAGCAGAAATACCATCAGCGTGGGGTAAAAGCTACTGCTGTCACTGCCCAGAGAAGTGATTCCAGAACAGGACTCAGAGAAAGGAAAGCAATGGAAGCCACCCATCTGAATCTGTACAGGAAAACACTGCTGCTGTTCCTCTCTGCGCAGGGGAAAGGAGAAATAGTGAGTTACTGGTGCACTCCCAATGGTTCCTAGATGACAGTGCCAATCCTTTCCATTACTGATGTGCTCACTCAATCAATCCATCAGAACATCTGGAGGCTGCAATGCATGGCTGATGCTGAGACAGCTGTGCTGGTCCAGTTCAGAGGGGAGACAGATGAAAGGGACATGTCGCTGCCAGGACCCTGAGACACCAGGGGTGCACAGATCCTGTATTTCTCTCCCTAGAAAGAAGCACACGGGCACAGGGAGGCTGTGGGACCACCCCCTGGGGGACATGGAGCACTCTGAGCCAAGTCACCCTGCCCTTGTGCTGGACAACCCCCCCCCCCCCCCCCCCCCCCCCCCCCGCCTCAGCCATCGCACAGCTCCGCGTGCCGACATGTTCAGCCGCCCTCAGCATTTCAGGGCACAGAAATCCCCGCTCACGACTCCCTCGTGTTTTTCCTCTCTTTAAGGGGAGGCCCATCCAGATGGCTGGTGAGCACTGACTTGTTGTAATCTCTCTTCCCGGTCAATTAATCCCCGCGACGGAATAAAAGAAAATAATCCTAAATTGTCTGTTGCTCCCAATTCTTTTGCTTCCCAGCTGTGCTCTGTGGAACGGGGGCTCTTAATTTTATAGAGTTAATTTCAAATCACTTTAATCCCTTCCCTTAACATGGTTCATCAAGGAAGTCAATTCCCCTTGCGATCGCTTTGCTCTGCCAGGAACGAGCCCAGAGTGCGCTGCCTGCCTGCCCCGTTCCTATGTCAGACCGGATTACATTGCTGAGCTCCTGCTGCCTTCCTCATCCTCAGAGCTGTGGGGAAGGCTCTCGTTGCCCTCTGGGACCTTGAGTGCAGCCCAGCAGACCCCTGCTCCCAGGCAGGCTGCAGTTACACCTCAGAAGGGCACTGACGGGAGGTGGGATGTGCTCTGAGCCAGCTTTCCCCATCCCAAGGCAGACCCCATACCCATCACTGCCATCGTCAGTGTGCTCAAAGCTCTGAAACACTGCCTCCCCGGAGGCCGATTCCACAAAAGGAAAGGCTTTTTTTTCCTGTACACAGCCTACTATCTTCCCATGCTCTCAAATATATCCCTCCACGTATTTGCTGCTTTCTTTTTACCTTATTAAGCAAAAAAAAAAGAGTAAATTACATCCATACCCCACCCAGGTCTCCTATTCAGCTGCGTGAACGCTGCTCCCCGCTCTGTTTCGCAGGAGACCCATTCAAACCTGTACTATTTCAAAGACTTCTTCTGAAATCTGAAGTCACTTGTGTGTAATTTTCTCAAGTACTTTTAAGCTGTTCCTCAAACACTGTCATTATGTTAATCTTCTCCCACGTCTGAGACCTCCAGTGAAGTCAGAGATGATGGAATAAGCACTCTCCTGCAAATCATGCTCACGTTTGCTGCACTGAGCTCACAGCCCCTTCGATGCTTCTTGATCTCTGCTTCAAAGGGATCCCTTGGTTCAAGTGTCTAATTGTGGCGGGTTCGCAGTGATGGGCAGCAGTCCCACCACGTCGCTCTCTCAAGGAGCAAGGGGGGGAACATACAATAAAAAGGCTCATGGGCTGCAGCAGGGACAGGGAAATCACTCAGCCCAACCAACCCCAACCCCCCCACAGTGCTCACTGACCGTGTCCCCAAGTGCCACATCCTCACAGCCCTGGGACACCCCCATGGACTGGGACCCCCCACTGCCCTGGGCAGCTGTGCCAGTGCTGAGCGCTCTTTGGAGAAGAAATTTTGCAACCATCCACTCTTTTCTACCCCTCTCATTGTGCAGTGCAGAGAAGTCGAGTTTGCAAAGAACGGGACAAAAATCCACGCATCCTATTGACCAGGGTGACCCCAAAGCCATCACGTGAACCCTCACAGCGCAGACCCCGCTCTGCCTCCTACTGAATCCACTGCCACCCCAAACTGCGGCCCCATGGGACCCTGCTCAGCAGAAGCCACACTGTGAGCCCCAGCATGGGGACGTGGGAGCACGGTGCTCCGGCCCTGGGATGCCCTTTATGGACAGTGCAGCTCAATGGAGCTCCCATAGCACTCCAGGGCTTCAGATGGGGCCATGGCCACCAGCACCGCAAGGAACGCAGCAGCAGCAGCCTGGCCTCAGCTAACTGGATGGCAAAGCTGTGCTCCACTTCTGCTTTCAGAGAACAGCAAGCTTGCATGCTCTCACAAACTTGGTCCTCATTTCATATCAGCACACTGAGCACTCCGGGCCAGCAGGAGCAGCAGCTGCATTCCCCCAGCACTCAGCACCACCGCCGCCCCACGCCAACCCCAGCCCTGCATCCACATCAGGGGAATGCAAGCGCTGTGCAAGGCAAACAGACAGAAAAACGAAGTGTTAAAACTATCAAACACAGAGACACTGCCTCCAGATTGGAGCAATAAACCGCTGCAGGCAGAGGAAGAGGGGAGGAGCTGCAATCTGCACCACGCACTGCTGCGGGCACGGCACTGCCCTGAGGGATACCAGCAGCATCCAGAGCAGATGGCCTCTGTGTCACACTACGGTGCTGCACGTCACAGGCTGCACCTGGGACACTTCAGTCTGTCCACATTACCCCACAGGGTCTGTCAGAACCCCATGTTTCTACAGCCGGGTGAGCTCTGTGGGTCTGCACCCCATTCACACATAGCAGGTGCAGAGGACGCCTCGTGTCCTCCTGACACAGAGCCCTGGGGAACGTTCAGACGAAAAGATGCGTTCCTGTGGCTGACAGCACAGTGGAAGACATGTGCACACGCAGCTGCCTGATTTATCTCCCTCCTCCCCAGCGGATTCTGGAGAAACAGGGCCACGAGAAGTGCCACCACCAGAGCAAGCCGTGCCTTCTGCCCCAGCGTGCTGCTCTTCCTCTGGGAGCTGAGCTGTAATTCTGCCCCAGCGTGCTGCTCTTCCTCTGGGAGCTGAGCTGTAAGACAGAGGCAATCCCTTCTGCTGTCCCTCCCAGAGCCCTCCTCCACGACACTGTCCCTTCACAAGGGCTGATTCTGACATCTCACTGCACCTGAGTGACACGGGAAGGGAACTGAGCAGGCTGAACTGCATGGAGATGAGAGGATGAAATGCGCAGAGATGGGAGAGGATGAAATGCACAGAGATGGGAGAGGATGAAATGCATGGAGATGAGAGGATGAAATGCACGGAGGTGAGGGAGGGCTGAACGGAGCTGGGGAGGGCTGCACAGCTCAGTCCTGAGAGCAAGTTCCCCTGAACTCCAGCTTGGCAGCAGTGTTAGCTGATCTACATTCCTGATCTACATTTCCTTTGTTGTTTTTGATTGTGAATGCCTTGCTGCTAAGGATGATTGCACGTTGATGTCACAGTGAACCAGGACTTCATTCCTGAGCCACTAGGAAGGGCTGAAAAGCCTTCAATGGGCGAGAGCACCTCAGAGCATTTCTTGGGCTGTTCTCCTTCACGTGGCAAAATGAGCTCTGTCACCACACTGCTTACTGACCCAGCCTGGCGCAACCTCGTCCATCAGCTCCTGTCTCGCTTAACAAAGGTATTTTTGAATCACCTGCCAATTTTGACCTATCCCTGCTCTTTTCAAGGCCCAGAACACGCAGTGACCCCAGCACAGACCCTCAGGGGTTCCTGGGGCTTCTGGACACAACGGAAATCGGCTGCTCCTCCCCCTCTGTTTTTCTTCTTTGCTGTTTTCTGAGTCATAGCAGCACTTTCTCTTTTGTCCCATGATCAGCTAAGAATATAAACAGCCCCGAAGAAGCATGTCACAGGATTTCTGAAAATCCAAACAAGTTACGCTCGTAACGTGGAGTAAGGAATGTTCAGAGCTATGGAGACAGATGTGGGATAAGAAGCTCCGCGGAGCAGAACACATTCACCACCTCGCTGGCAAGCGCAAAGGCTGGAGGATCACTGAGCACAATGAATGGGCACAACTCGCCCCTTTCACATCATTCATGCTCATTTCATACGCAATAACGCCCGTCCAGTTACTCCAATGGCCGATAGTTTTTAACTCACTGCACCCACCCGTGTTTTGTACCCCACAGAGCAGCCCCACGTTCGCCCCTCGGGTGCATCACACCCCATACCAGCAGCACTTTGCTGGTCCCAGCAGCAGACCTGCTCAGCACAGGCGTGCTCAAGGCCGGGAGCAAAGCAGCAGCATCGCCGTGCTGCCGGACACGCTCCGTGCCCACGTGCCATGTGTCACCCCCCACGACGAAGCCGCCCCACGGGACTGACACAAAGCCCTGGGTCACAGCCCTGGGTGCAGAGAGTGCCCGGCGATGGATCCGTCCCCTTCAGCACAAACCTATTCCCCTACATCTGCAGCCAACACATCTCCTTCTGCTTCCAGCACACACCAAGGAGTGCCCTCAACATTTACTGCTCAACAAGAACCAGACTGCCCTGCTCAGCGCCCACGATTCATTCAGGAGAGCCTCATCAGAGAACACTTAAACTGCAACTGGGCTGGCTGGGACAAACGGGAAGCTTCCTTCCCTGAACAACCAGGAGAGCTTCCTTCCCTGGGTCACAACCAGGAAAGCTTCCTTCCCTGAACAACCAGGAAAGCTTCCTTCCCTGGGACACAACCAGGAGAGCTTCCTTCCCCGGGACACAACCAGGAGAGCTTCCTTCCCTGGGACACAACCAGGAGAGTTTCCTTCCCGTGTGGATAACATGACGCACGCTGCTCAGCCGGAGCGATGCTGTTCCCGTGAGGGTGACCCTCTTTGCAGCCACGCAGCGGAGGCGGCAGTGCTTACCTGTGAGAGGTGAAGTTGTCATAAGAGCCCACAGTGTAATGTCGGAAGAGACGCTTTGTCCTGTCTTCTCTGGTTTCTACGAGAGAAAAGACACATCGTGGAGCTGAGAGTCAGAAGAGCACTGCCCAGCGCCTCTGTGTCCTCTGCGTGTGTGCAGAGGGGACCGACTTCCACGCAAGCACTGAGTGAAAAACAGGCAACACTCTGCGTGCAGACGTGTCGGTGTGATCGGCCCCGTGCAGAGCTGTGTGCAGTGCACACCAACAGCTTCCAGGAGCAGCCGACCTGTCTGCCAGCACTCCTAACCCTGCAGATCTCAAAGTACCACACCGAAGCACCACATTTCACCAAAACCCCAAAGCAGAGCCAAGGAGAACCAGCCAAGGTGTGCTCCGTGTCCCAGGGCACCGCTGATCCCACCCCCTCCACTTTGGCCGTTTGAATACTGCACATCTCAGACAGTTCAGGTGTAGGCCCCACAGAAGAGATGCAAACAGCTCCCACCCTCCTCACCACGGGGTCACTGGGTCCTCTGGGTGCACAGAAGCCATAAGGGAGGGGAGGTGGGAACCCAAAGACTTCTGCTACCCCTTATACGTGAACAGCAGCACCATCCCCAGCAGCTCCATGGCCCGAGGCAGTGCATTTGGACCAAGTGTCCCCTGCTGGAATAACGATCTGGAGTCTTCCCAACACAGGAGGAACTGGCATCACGCTACCAAAAGTGAATTTATTTGCACGGCCCGGGGTTAATATGTCAGCCGTCCTACAGAAGGCCTTGCACTGAACTGGGCTCATCCGCGCCTGCAGCAGGTTCGAACGGGTGAAGGGAAAGGAGAGGGCACAATTAGTGGGGCGTGGATGAGGCTCCGTTTGCTCTTGGGCTGGATAGAAGCAGTCTGCACCCAAGGCAAAACAAACATTTGCTTTTTCCTGCTTTGGAAACCAAAATGACAGCTGCCACTGAGAAGAGGTTGCAACAGTGCGGGCTGGAAAGGAGCAGCTGGAAAGGAGCTCTGCAGGAAGGACCTGCGGGTCCTGGAAGCCAACAGCTGAGCACGAGCCAGACAAAGTGGCCAAAAGGGACTCCAGGGAGCACTGCAGAGCGTGGCAAGCAGGGCACAGCGGTGCTCCCCCCCTCTGCTCTGCTCTGCCCTGGGGGGGCACAGCCGCAGCTCTGGGTGAGGACGAGGGGGTCGGGCTCTATAGGGGCAGCCTGGGGAGTTCCCTCTGACTGTGAGAGAGAACTCTGTGCCGTGGGGGTGGCAGAGCCCCGGCACTGCTGCACAGAGAGGGGGGGGGATCTCCATCTCCGCGGGAATCCAGACCCACCTGGACTCTACTGTGGGGCTGCTGTGGGGCTGGGCAGGGGGAGCTGCGGAGGTCCCTTCCAGCCCCACAGCTCTGGGTTCTGCTGCCACTGCCAATCAGAAGAAGGTTGTTTTAAGCTCTCAAAGCCTTTTTTCCACTCTTATACTCTCAGGAAACTGCATCTGCTGTCCCAGCGCTCCGTCCCGCAGGGGCTGTGCTCCCACACGCACCCCCACTCCTCACGGGAAGGGCACACAGCACTGGTTATGTGTTCAGAGAACAACTCACTTCACCAAAACTCACAAACTAGTCTGCTAAAGGAGGACACGTATTTTTTTTCCCTTCCCCACATCCTCCTGCATCCTGCTGTTTTTTTTTTTTTTTTTTCCCCAAGACACCAAAGGCGCTCCCAGAACACCCCCAGATCTCCTTGTGCCTCACTGGAGCTCGCAAAACCGCAGACACCGTCAGGGCGGTGCGGTGCAGAGCGGTGCGGTGCGGTGCGGTGCGGTGCAGAGCGGTGCGGTGCGGTGCAGAGCGGTGCGGTGCGGTGCGGTGCGGCCGCTGCCGGTAGGGGGCGCCCGCGCTCCACGGCGGCGAACGCAGCGCCGGACCCCGGGGAGCGGTGTGGGGCGGGCGGGACCTGCGGGACCCCCAGCACTCCTCGAGCGGGTCCCGATAGACGCTGCCGACCCGAGCACGCCTCGAGTGGGTCCCGTTAGCTCCTGCAGACCACGGGCTGGCCTGCTCCGCTGTTTACCTGTAGCCCTGAGGGTCCTCCGGGCAGGCGATCTTCCACCAAACCCCGTCCTGGGGGTCCTGGGAGAAACGGTCTCTAAGAACCGAGGGATTAATCTTACTGAGGATAAGATACGCTGTGCCGAGAAACAGAGACGATAAGGAGCAGCCGGTGACACAGGGCGGTGTGCTGCCAGACAGCTACAAAAGGAGATAACCGCTCTGCTCTGGGGCTGAAACCACCGGAGCGGCTCCGCAGCCCCCGCACCGTCCTGCTTTCAGCACGGGGCTTTGGCAGCTCTTCACTCCTCATGGAGAGACCCCAACGCTACGGCAGCACGAGGAGAGCACAGCGCGGCCGTGCGGGAAGGGGCAGCCCCGGCTCCGTGGGGCCGCAGGGCACTGTGCAGGGAAGAGCGCGGCAGGGAGCTGAAATACGCTGGGAGCACCGGGCCGGGGCTTCAGGCCAACGTGCCCGCCAGGGAATCAGCACCCAGAGCTCGGCACAAGCTGACACGGACGTACCCATGGGGATGGGGAGGGGGTGGGCTCCACGGGCCGGCACCGGCTGAGCAGACCCCAAGGTGAGCACATCCGTTTCGTGTTTCGTGGCATGCAGAGGGTCAGAGATGTTCCGACCCCGCGAGGGACGAGCACGGCCCCGCTGCCACACAGTGCTCCAGATGCATTTCCCCTCGCTTCTGTCCACGGGGGCACTCAGGAGGTCCCACTTCCCCTTCCCCACGCGCTTCAGCTCCTTCTCCTCCCTGTCTTCTCTGCTGTGCCTCCTCGTCTCCTGCCTCCTGTCCATGCGGGCACAGACGCTTGTACCTCATCTCCAAACACCTCTGTTGGTCTCGTTCCAGAGACGAGTGGTGACTTTGTGAAGAGAACTCGATTTATGGGCTGCCCGTAGCCCAAAGGCTCCTTCTCCTCCCGGCTTCTAAATATAGCTGCTGCGGAGCGTGTGTTTAATGGAGCCGTCAAGGAGGCATCGCGGACCGAGGCTGATGGATGGAGAGGAGTGAATGCTTTGGAGAGGTGTGGAGAGGGAGGCTCTATATTTAGGGACGAGGGAGCAAGCGGGCACGGAGGTGCCAGCTCCTGGGGCACCCTGTGGGAGGAGCTGGGCCAGCAGGGAAATGGAAATGGGGAATGCTGGAAAACTACAGCCTGGCACCCAGCAGGAGCGCGTGGATGGATGCAGGCTGTGCTCGAGCTGCCCTGGAGACCACCTGTGAAGTGCCTCTGTCAAGTTCTCAACACAGATGAAAATACAAGAACGTGGATGTGCCACGGATGGCCAGGAAGAGAAGTCTGGGTGCTCCAGGGAAGAGTGCACAGGAGAGCAGCACGCAGATGGGGCAGAGTGCTGCTGGGCCACAGCGGATGCCCAGAAAGCTCTGTGTCATCACCTGGCTCGTCCCGCTCTCAGACAGCAAACACTGGTTTACAAACGGAAAAAAATAATAAATCTTTTGGAATGTGCAAAGATAACTTTTTGTGGGAGCTGCACCTGTACGTACTGCGTTTCATCTAACTAAATGCAAGATGTGTGTGTCCCTGAGGAGGGGTGGCAGCCTCCGCTGGTGAGCAGCTGCTCTTGGGTCACAGCACCAGGTCCCAGAGGTTCGGAGGGCAGCACGGTGACCAACACAAACTGAGGGCTCTTTGGGCAGCACAGCAATGCCAGCACCGGAGCACCAGGGGAAGCGTGACCAGTCACATTTCGGGAATGATCTCCTAAATGATGGAACGCAGCAGCGGGGATATTACCGCCATCAGCCAAGAGCTGCAGCGAGCCACTGAGAGGTCGAGGTCGTGGCAAAACATAAAGCCACGGAGCAGATAAGGAACTCAGGAAGAGAGAGACCAACTGGATTCCGTGCTGGTCAAAGAAGAGGATTTCAGATGGATGCGATCTTTTAAATCAAAACTCTGCACTAAAAGCAGTGATGTGCAAGTCAGAGGAGTCGGGGGCTTGGGCATGAGGGAAGCCGGGGCCCGCACCCGTGCCTGCAGCAGTGCGCAGACGCTTCTTGTGCCAACACAGTCACCAAAAAGGTGCCCTGGCTCTGTGCCTCCAACCCCCCGATGGGAGCTCAGTGCTTTCGGAGCCACCTCGCTGCTCTAGAGGTGACACCACGTGCAGAAACCGCTCTTGCTTTGCCGGGCAGCCTCCCCCTCCCGCAGCAGCCGGACCAGGAGCCTGGCAGCCCTCGGCTGTGCGTGCCAACGGAGAGCTGTGCTGCTGCACGAGCACCGCCAGCGCTGGGACTGCGCAGTGCCAGCACAGCAGGGCTGGGTTCAGCGAGCTGTGGGCTCAGCGAGCTGTGGGTCCCAGCAGCAGCGTCTCCATCGGGAGCCAGCACGGGGCCGTGCTCTGCTGCAGCCCCACAGGTGCTCGCCCCAGCCCCCGGCGCAGCGCTCACAGACGGAGCCGCTGCCCATTGTGGATTTCACCCACGCGTCCCAAACAGTGCTCTCGAGCACCTGACTCGGAGTGGGCTGACGAGCAGATGCCACCGCAATTAAAGCCTCTTCCAGGCTCGGTGCCAGGCAGCCAATCTGGCCGGGGCTGCCTCCCAGCACAGCGCTGCAGAGAAAGGCAATCATTTCAGAGGGAGAAACGTCAAACTATGCCGAGAGGAGGAAGGGCGCGTGGCAGCCGTGTCCACAAGGGATCGTGGTGGAGCCCACTGGGGAGAAGGAGCTGGAGCACGTGGGACACGCTGCCGATGGCCGCCGGCACGTGCTCCTCCGGCAGCCGCAGCCCCAGCTCAGATGACTGCACACCAGCATCAAAGCTCACTTCAAACGCAAGCGGGCATGGAAACCCTTCAAGTCTGACTCTTCCTTACAGCACCACCAGGAGATCAGCTCGTTCACACCCCTGCGGCACCTGGCTCTGTTGACTGACGACAGGAAAGCCCAAGGAAGCATTTGCTCGGTGATTTGTGCTATTACCGAGTGCTATGCAGGGCGCATAACTCAGCCCTGTTCTCCTCGGTCTGATCTTTATCCTCTGAAGCTCAAACGCAACTTTTCTCTGACAGTGAATACTTCTAGAAGCCTTGCTGTACCATCATTAGCTTCATGCAGTAATTTATGCACGAGATGTAATCATTTGGAGCAGCTTTGGCCAGCGTTGCACAAACGCACCGAGGAGATAATTGTATTGGTCTTCCTTGCCTTTCAGTTATGAGCTACGCCTGCAATCTGATTATGCTTGTTACAATTTTTAGCCCATCTGTAACTGAAAAAAAAACACCACCAAATAAGCTGAAAGTCAACTCTGAAATAACCGTGAGTCAGAGAGCAGCATCTGTGCTTCACCTCTTGCAAGGACTGAGCTGGGCAGTGTGAGGGGGACGGGGAGAGCGCTCAGCAGAGCTGCACCACTCAGCTGCCGAACCCACAGCAGCAGGCGGCCCCGAGAAGCACCGTCCAGAGGTTCTGCACGTTGTTCCACGCACATTTACACAGATTTCCACAACAAAAATTAGGAGGGAGTACCACCCAGACAGGTGCAGGTTGGGTAGGAAGGGGTCCTAAGCCCCCCCCAGCCCCACTCCTGCCACGGGCTGGGTCTGCCCAGGGCCCCGTGCATGGCCTGGGGTACCTCCAGCGATGGGGCATCCAAGAAAGCCTGCTTTCTTGTACCTTAACAGTATGAATAAACAAGCTTCCCCTGATGCCTTGCTCCTCTCCCCAGGCACTCCCAGGGCTGCAATGCAGCTGGAAGAGCAGTGCCCCAAGCAAGGTGTTGTGGAGCCTCACTCCATGGGGATATCCACGACCTGTTGGATGCCTGCATGCATGACCTGCTGCTGGGAACCCGCGTTGGCAGGGGGCTGGGCTCAGTGATCTCCTCTGGTCCCTTCCAACCCCTGTGGCTCTGCAGTGCTGTGAAGGTGCCCTTGGGGACACTGCCCCATGAGATCAGTGGGACACGGCCCTTGGAGAGGTCCACATCTCTCACAGCACTGCAGAGGTGATGATGACACAATCCCTAACGTGGACCTTTCTCTTCAAGTTTAATTTTTTTTTTCAATAATCATTTTTTTAACATAAGCATAAAACGACTTCATCGAGAACTCCCACCAGCTGCTCGTTCTCTCCGGGGCACGTCACTTGTGCCACAGCCAAACCCCAGTGCAAGCCCTGCTGCTCTGCAGCAGCACCTCTGTGTTGGGATGAACGGGAACTCAGCAGTGCCACCTCCCTGGTGCCCACGAGGGCTGACACCACGAGGCTGCACAGCTTGGGTCCCCAGAGCACACACAGCACACGGGAGAGCTCAGCGACACGAGGGGAGCACACAGAGTCACAGCAGCAGCTTCAGTGCTGTGGCTGTGTCTGCTGTGCCACATCCTCACGCACACGTCAGCTCCCCGGGCAGCACTGTGCCCCCTGGGACAAAAGCTGTGTCACACGGGGACCCGGGAGCCCCTTCCCCATTTCCATGGACCGCAGCTCTGTTGGCGCCACAGGGCACAGCATGGGACGGACATTCCCACTCCAAATGCACAACAGATTGCTGTCCCACCATCCAACTCTGCAACCACGTGCTGGGAAAATACAGAGCTGTGCTCAGAGCTCCGGGGAAAAGAGGCAGCTTGCAGGCAGTGGGCGCTCATCAGAGGGGATGGAGACAGCAGGGGACAGCACTTATCAGTCCCTGCACAGCAAGGGGGGAATGGATCTGCGCTTCTCTGCCTGCAAGGGATGTGGTCAGGTTGAGCGTGTGCCTGCTCTGAATGCAGTTCAAGTGGCAGAACTGAGGCCACCCAAACCTCTGTCAGAGCGTTTCGTGTTGGGCATCTCCACATCCTCACTTCTGTGGTTCTTTCGTTAATGGGAAATGTATGAGAGCTGCCGGATCACGGCCTGGAGCACTGATGGATCAGCTGAGGGGAGCACTGGGTCAGCCGTGGGAGCACAGGTGAAGGCAATGCACTGTGTGACCGGAGGGGCGGAGCCTGGCTGCATCGCTCCCAGACCCCGTTTAAGGGCTGAGCACCACTGGGGAAGGGTCTCTCACTGGAGATCACTCCTCTGGAGCTTTTCTACTGCATGCCCGGGACATGGATGAGCATTCCATCTATTTTTGATTATCCCCTTCCACCATGATAATCTTTCTCATTATGCATCTTGACTACCGTACTATTTGAACTGCTTATTCTGTTAACTAAACATCGATATAAATACTATTTGAACTGCTTATTTTGTTAACTATACATCTGTTAACTATACAGGGAAAAAGTCTCCTGCTTCACCGCAGCCCTCGATCTGCACTGGTTGACGTGTGCCTTGGGGACACTGAGGCAGCATGGACAAGGGTGATCTTCACTGCCCACAGCATGCCCTTGGGAAGTGGAGGGGGACTGTACTGACTCCCTGACCCCAACCACACCCTGTGTGCAACACGGTGGATCATGGGTTTCAGTTCTGTCACTTATGTACAGCTTCAAGAGCAGTTTGGGTACTCAAGGTAAGACAGCACAGGTGGCCCAGAACAGTGGCACAAGGCGCAGAGGCTGCTCCTGCTGCTCCTTCCCTCTCTGCCTGACCTCTGAACTTTGTGCCCCTGTGGTGCTCACTCCATGCCCCACACAGCACGCACCTTTGCAGTTCCTCCGCCCCTCTTCTCAACTCCAGGGACCTATTGCCCGTGGTGCTTTATGGCCCTCATGTTGGATGAGCAGCTGGATGTGAGCAGGCGCTGCGTGCCCGCAGCCCAAAAGGCAACTGCACCCCACGCTGCAGCAACAGAGGGGCAGCGGGGCAGGGAGGGGACCGTCCCCTTCCGCAGCACTGCATCCAGGCCGGGCCCCCAGCGCAGAGATGTGGGGCTGTGGGAGTGGGGCCAGAGGAGGGCACAGGGATGGGTTGGGGCTGCAGCACAAAAAGGCTGAGGGAGGGGGTGGGTGACCTTCAGTGCCTGAAGGGGCCAATGCATGGGAGGAGAGTGCATGGGCAGAGAGCAATGGGACATGGGGGGGATGGCATTAAACCAAAGGAGGGGTGGCTGAGGTCAGATGTGGGGGGGAATCCTTCACTCAGAGGCAGAGCTGTGGGTGCCCCATCTCTGGAGGTGTCCGAAGCTGTGGATGGGACCCTGGGCAGCCCACAGCAGGAATGGAACTGGATGGTCGTTGAGGTCCCTTCCAAACCAAGACGTTCTGACTCTGAGCTGCTCCCTCAGCATTTAACTCTTCTGGTCCTGACCTCAAGGCCTTGCTCAAGCAGATATTCAGATCGCCAGAATCAGGCACGCACTGGGAACCCAGTCCTCTTGCTGACCCTGTTCTATACTTATTTCTGGAGCTGTGGGTTGCAGCAGAGCAGGAAGATGCCTAATGGCCTCAGCAGCTCCATCAGGGCCACACCGGAGGCCACTTTAGCAGAAGCTGCATGTGACAGCCATCCAAGAGCATGTGTTCACACTGCTTGAAGTGTGCACAGAAATGCACTATTGCACCGAAGTGGCCCTGAAGTGGCATTCAACAGCCAACAGAGCAGAGAGCTGCCTTGCTGAGAGGGAACCGTGCCTCAGACCCAGGCCACCGTTTCAAGGTTTGGCCAACACCGGCCAAGAGGGGGAACGATGCAGAGTAAAGGGGAAAAATGAGAGAGCTGTCCCTCTGCCAAATCTCACTGCCATGCAAGGAAACCCAAGCAGCCCAAGACTTGGTGCTGGTGGGGAGACGGAGGCCCAGCTGGTACTGCACCCACTGGACCACTGGGGACGGTGACACTGTGGCCACAGAGACTTCCAGCACAGTGAGGTGGGAGGAGTGGTTGTGCTCCCACCTCTCATCCTCAGCTTCACACTCTGCGGAAGGAGAACACCCATATCACACCGACACTGCATGAGGAGTTCTGCAGAGCAGAGGACGGGGGTACTCAAGTTGGAAGCACAGGAGCAAAAGGGTTCTGCTATGCTCCCTTCCAGATCTGGCTCAGGGAAAGACTCCAGGATCCAGAAACGAGAGATAAAAGCACTGATAACACAGCATCCTCCAACCTGGGAAATAATACAAAGAGTGGGTGGGGGGGAACCTTAAGCCTGATAAGGATGAATAAAACTGCTGATTCATCTTCTGCCAAAAACGGGGTACAGCTGCAGAAAGAAATCAGCAGAAAGATGTCATCTCAGGGTGCTGGTAAGGACATGGCAGGGTTATGGCCCTTCTTCAGCTTAACCCTTGGCACCAGATCCACCAGCCATGGGACCGGGGCTGTCACTGCCCACAGTGACTGAAGAGCTGCACAGGAGGGCTCTGCACGCTGGCAAGCAGCAGCAGTCAGTGCAGAGCGCTGAGCAAAGGCCTCCTTCTGCCTCTCAGCAGAGGGGGATCAGAACCTTCACTTAAATAAGCCTGAGGAACTCCATGAATTTTGCATGGTCTCCTCCTGGAGCCTTTAATCTTCACCCACTGTAGCCATGAGTTGCAGAGCTGCACTGCGCGGAAGCCACACATCGATCTGTGGAGTCGATGGGATCAGGCAACAGGCTTCATTCTCACATCAAGGCAAACAACAATAAATCATTCCACTTCTCCGTCCTTTCTCACATTCCCACTACATCCTCCTGACCACCTTTCCATGTTCCTCTCTAACAGTCTCTCCTCGTTGGAAGCGATCTGTGGCCCAGCACTGGCCACCTCCACCTCAGGTGGGACCCACACACTTGTCTCTATCCCTTGCTTTTATCTTCCAGCTAGCTGCAGAGAAGCAACCTCTGAGAAAGCCCTCCTAATGGCTTTTGGGAAGCATGGGCACAGTGTATCAGACTCTGACCCTATGATTCTTGTTGAGTTCTCCAAAGATTTGTAGGACATCTAGGGGACATCCCCCCAAATAAAAGGTTTGAAAGTGAGAAAGAGTCAAAACACCGCTTTGTTCTCATCTTAAGTAATTAGCATGATGAGAATTCTGGAGGGGTTCAAGAAAAGGGCACCTGTGGCACTGAGGGCCATGGTTCAGTGGCACGGGGGGGATGCGCTGGGGTAGGACTTGGTGATCTTAGGGGTCCTTTCCAGTCTGAATAACTCTATGAAGAAATCTTGCTATCCTGGAAATGGTGCTGATCTTTTGCGACAACAAGAACGATGCAGTGAAGATGAACCTCTTCAAGCAATGCTTGTTCTTTCCACAAACACGGACAGGATCACGTGTGCTGACCACCCAGCTTTTATTGTAGTGATAGTTAAGAGGAGCTCCCAAACAAGATCTGCTCGAGAAGAGCACCTTCACATCAGCAGCTCTGGGTCAGAGTTCTTAGCCAGGATCCTTCTCAGCTGAGCTCTCTGGACATAACAAAACGTAAGCCTTGGGACACAGAGAAGTCACCAAGGAGCAGAAGAAAGCTGAGTCAGCAGCAAGTGTTCAGAGGGGGACAGGTCCTGCAGTGACGGGGCACACGGGGCAGCCACCTCCCTCCCTGCTGCCTGCACTTCTGAACAGCAGATCTAGGCTGCCCAAGCAAACCCAACCTTAGCCAGCGGGACTCCTGGCCCCAGCAGGACTACCCGTGTTATCCAAGATCCCCATGTGGTCTGCGGCAAGTCAAGCACTACTGATGGCCTCCACTGCATGGCTGGGACTCTCCCACTGGAGCCTGATGTGCTTGCACAAAACCATCAAACCTCCAGGGCAGCCTCCCATGCACAGCTGTGGTCAGGCAGCCCGGCCTGGCCGGGAGCACAGCCCCTGCCCCGAGCAACTCCAATGGCGGTGGCCCGGCTCCCAGCGCTGGAGGAACGTGTGCTGTGAGCTGCAGGAGGCGAGGAGTGAAAGAGCTGACTGGGAAGAGCAGAGAGCTGGATATAGAAGGGATTTGTATCCATTTCTCTTAAGGCTGCAGAGCTTCAGAAACAGTGGGAAGTGCATAATACAAGAAAGAGTGCCAGAAGGTATTAGCAACTAATAACGATCCAGTTGCTTAAAAAAGACAGAAACTCTAACTCATCGTGTGAGCTAATGTCAAATACAGCGCTGGAGATGAATAAAACATAAAACAGCCCGAACCAAAATGATCGCAAGATATTCACTACGGCAACTCGCACAGTACCAAAAGACACCGCAGCAAATTGAAGCGCTGAAACAAAACAAAAACCCCAACCAGGCAGTGCCCAAACATCCAGATGGCAAAGGGAAAGAACAAGGGTCGGCTTCTTGCAGGAGCTGTGCAATACGGCACAGAGCAGCTCGCACCCACCGCGAGGAGAGCGGTGCAGAGCCGGTGTGAGCCGTGAGCCGGAGCTCCGCTCCCACCACCGCCAGCAGCAGCAGCCACGCTGTGTGCCCGGTCCTCCTTGCTGTGCCCTGCAGCATCAGGAACAGCACTCTGCTGAGCCCAGATCCCTTCCGTAGGAGACCAAACAGCCGTGCCTGCTGCTGCTCCACGGCCGGCTCGGTGCAAAGCGTTCTGCCTCAACGGAGGGAAAGTGGATCTGGAAGGAATCCGGGGACTCACAAGGGGAAAAAATTACAGATCAGCAAACCTAAGACAGGTGAGCTGTGAGAGCGAAGCAGTCCCTCGGTACTCGCAACACTGACCTTTATTCTCAGCTGAAAGGGGAGGCTGCCAGCAGAGCAGCGCATTAATTAGAACACGGGGAAAAGGGGATCAGAGCGAACGGCAGCATGGGCAGAGGAAGCCCAGAGTGGGGAGCAGAACAATGGAGACAGAGATCGGTCTCGGATGAAAGTCGGAAAGTGAGAAAGAAGTTAAGGGGCTTCTGAATGCTGTGCAAGTGAACAGAGGGCTCGTTCCGATCCCCTGTTCTAGCAGGGAATTGTTGTCCTATGAAGGGGAAGAGCCACCTCTCTCCAGCCAAAAGACCACGACAGAAGCAGATCTATTTCTTCAACAACCAGGAAGCAATCTGAAGCAGCAGATGTATTCTTGCTACCGCTCTTCGTGTGAAAATGAATGGCTGTAAAGACAGTGCAGGGAATGCAGCAAACCCTGATGAATCCCAAGGACGCAGCATCCCTCGGCCTCCCCTCTGGTTAACCCACGTTGGTCCCTCTGGGTGCCTGCTCCCCTGCCTCCCTCCCTCCTCACGTCCAAGCTCCAGACCCTTCCTCGGGGGGTTCCTTCTCCTCACATCCCAAAAAGAAACCACCCAACCCTGCAGTACAGCCCCAGCTCACCTCGTGGTGCTATGCCTGAGTCACTACAGCCAAACCAGAGAGACCCAGCGCACACCAGCGGTCACTGCGATGCCACCAAGGCCCCTGGGACACCAACCATCTCAGCTGCAGACTGCAGCTCCATCCACTGTCACTGCTCACCCACCAGCTGAAGGCAGCCCCAGGTTCACGTTCTCCCAGGTCCCCAGGGGAGGATCTCCACAAGCCAAAGCAGACTGCAGCACTCCCAGACAACACAACAGGGGCAATGGGAGACTCGTCCCTTCATAGGATCATAGGGGTTGGAAGGGAGCTCAGGAGATCATCGAGTCCAACCCCCACCAGGGTTTCCAACCCCTCCACGATCCTCCTCCACCTCGGCAGCCTACACGTGTCACCACCCAGGGTTGGCAGCAGATGGTGAGGAACAACAGTGCCCTCTACCAAAGGAAACAGCCAACGGCTTTGGTGCCTTCCCATCCTGAGCCCAGGAGGGGCCAGGACCAGCCCTGCTCCCCACGTGTCATGGTTTGACATGCGGCAGCTCCCCTGGTCTTAACATTAAGTTCCCTTTCTCACAAAAAGAAGGGACAAAGAAGATCAAGTGAGCCAGGAGCTCTGTTAATGGGCCTCATGCAATAGGAACAAGGACATGGTTAGCAGGCGTGGTGGGGACGGGCTGAGGTTGGACTTGGTGATCCTAAAGGTCTTCCCCAACCTGAATAATTCCGTGACGCTATGAATACAGATGTTAAAACAATGGAAAGCCATTGTAAATCTTGGGACAAACGCATGGGCAGGCGAGAAGCAACGAGGAAAGAAAC
The DNA here is from genome assembly GCA_036925125.1 of Oreortyx pictus. Taxonomy (NCBI): domain Eukaryota; kingdom Metazoa; phylum Chordata; class Aves; order Galliformes; family Odontophoridae; genus Oreortyx; species Oreortyx pictus. Next base: position 184,531,191 of record JAUPFR010000001.1, on the reverse strand, counting down.
TTCTGCAGCCCTGTGCAAATTTACGATCCTGAGGCACCACTGACTGCTCTCACTCTTGGACAGAAAAGAAACCATTTGCTGAACATGTGTGCCACAGCTGTCATCTCAGCACCCACCGCACAGGGAAGGGGCAGCTCTGCTCCCCCAGGGCCAGGAAGCAGCCACAGGGCAACCACAGAGCCAGGAGGCTCTTAGGTGCCCTTCAGATATGCGTTTTATCCTACTGGATTCCATTCTGTTTCTGTCATACCGACTCATCCACCTCTGAAAGGAAAACGTTTGCTCGGAGACATGAGCAGCACATTCCTGTTTTCTTTTGGCCATAGCTCCCAGTGAAAGCACTGAACAGATGCAACCACTGATCAGCCAGCAACAGATGACAAACTCCTCGTGCTCCCCCACACTTCCTCCACCCTCACTAATAATTTTCCACGACACAGTTGAGCTCTGTCCCAAAATCCAGACGAGCTCAAAAGATGACATTTCATTTGCCAGCCTTATCTCGGTTGCCCACCTCTGAACTGCGGGCACTACAGCACAAACCTCCACCGATGTACCAGCAGCCCTCCATACTCTCTCAGAGCATCAGTTTGTGGGGTCTGCAGGGGTCAGCTGCTCCTGATGGGGATCTGGGCCAGGAACCTGAGGACCCACAGCTGTGCAGCTCTCGCTGGCCAAGGGCCGAGGCAGCATCCCTCCCCACACACCCAGGCAGGGTTCTGCTGGACTTGGAGCCTGAGCTAATTAGCTTTGATCTCACCTCGCCCTCACTGCCTAACAGCTCTACTCCTGCTCTCCTCACTCTTCCGTTTGCACAGCCGAGAATTTTAAGAGGAGAAATAGGTCATTCAAGATTCGTCTCTGCTGTGTTTTTGGCAAGGTGCATATTATATTTAGAATGTCAGATCCCTCTCACATAGACGAATCCCAAGCTTTGTTCTCTGGGAGCTCTGCCCTCTCCTATGGGCTTCTTTCAGACTCTCATGTTTGGAGTCCATACCCACAAGATTTCTGTTACACCTGGAATAAGTTAGAGATGGGTTTTGTACCTTTGGCTTAAAAAAACTCTCGTCAAATTCCATCTCAAGTCAGTTCTGTTTACTTCGCCACCATTTTTTTTCATCAGCTGTAGGAATCCAGACTCCTCCTGTATTACCCAGACACCTCATCATTTTAAGAGCAATCGGAAGGTCTTGGGTCTCGTGCACTCCCTGTTTCTGCAGTCTGTGCACCACGTGCACTCCTCACCGTCAGCTTTCCTTCACCTCCATCTCTCCTAAGGTGTGCTGCTCTGCCCCGTTCTCAGCCATTGCAGTCCACCATTCTCCACCATCAGTTTCGCTGGCAAGGAAAACCACCTCTCCTCAGAGGGGGCTGCTGCTCCACACCACTGTCAGCACCGCAGCCAGTCCCTCCCTGGAGCATCAGCCCCTGTCTGATTCCTCTCCTGCTGTACTAAAACTAGCAAGGCTGATAACAGCCCACCCAAACCGACTCTCACCTTGCCTTAAGGGCACACTCTGATCTCAGAGAGACCAAACGTGTGGGTACAGCCCCTCTGTGGAGCGCTTCCTCTGAGTGCTCTCAGGGCTGAGCACAGTGAGTCGGCAGTGCCTCTGGATCCGGGGAGCAGAAGGACTCAGTGACTGTGGCACTATCCCTATGGGCCGGGTGCTTCAGCTACAGCCAGTGCCATACAGCCTCCCCAGCTGCTGATGTGCAGCTCATGCTCCAAGCTTTGTGGTCCTTGGGGACACGCTGAGGGGGGGGAGGAAGGAGCGATGGAGATAGACATACAAATGGGCACCGACTGCCAACTCCTGCTCCATTTCAGTCAAAATTTTACTCAGAAAGACCACCTTGGAAAGAGACCCTCAGGCTCCCAGACAGAGGTGCGGGTGCTGACCACACCACGCACTGGTGGTGCTCCATGTCAGCTCTGCAGGTGGGAACGGAGCTGTGTGACAAGCAAGAGTGGGAGCACAGCCCCTCTGGCACAGCACGGTGCACTCACTCCCACCGCCCAACACAGATCTGTGCAATGGTCTCACGAGTGGCCCAGAGATGGAGAGCTGATGGGGCGAGGCCTGCATGCACCTTCTGACACCTACAGATCTTGGGGGACCATGAAGACCGACCGCTGATGACCCTAGGCTGACACATAGCCCTGCTTCAGCCACGTGGAGAGCACGAAGAGATCTATTTCCCGACTCCAATTCAAACATCACACCACTTGGAGTAGAACATAGGGAGTGGAATTAGAGGAGGTGCTGCTGGAGAATGAAAGTGCATAACGAACGACGGGACTGGAAACTAGAACCTGTGTCTCCTCTTACAACATCACGATGCAACATGACAGATCACTTCTGCTACCAGTCATCTTCCCATAGAGATCTCTGACTCAGTGCGCTGTAAGGAATGAATTTAGAACCTACAGAGTGAGCTATTCAATGGGAAAAATATGTTCAAACCCCAAATAATTTTGGTTCTATGGATAGGAGATATTTAATGAGGCCCTCACTGGAAAGCGAGAAGCTGAAGGTTCTCGGGACCCAAAATGGAGGCAGGTGACGAGACATTCTTCATCCAAGTCAATAAGCACTGCAGGGTCCACAAAGCATGATCTGGGAAGGAAGCTCTTACCTAGAAGCACTGTCACAGAAGAACCCTCCTCATTAAAGGCAGATCAGCACACAGACCGGGGCCTTCCCCCTCAAAGCATGAAAACACATGCAGGTTAAAGGAACCACCTCCAAAACGCCAGCACTGCAAGTTGCTCTCTCTGAATTTCAATGAAGACCACAAAGCATTTCTTGCAATGGTCACCTTCAACGTGCCTCAACAAGAGTCACACATCTGCCATTCGACCCCATCCTGTTTGTAAACATGGCTGGAAACATCTGCAAGATTGGCATGGCTCTATTCTCCAGCTAAGTACTACCAGGTCAAAACTTAACATAGAATCATCTAGGTTGGAAAAGGCCTTCCAGATCACCAAGTCCAACCGTAAACCAGACCTACTGAGTCTCATCACCACGTCCCTTAGTGCCACGTCCACACATCCCCTAAGTACCTCCAAAGGTGGAGACTCCACCACCTCCTTGGGCAGCCCATTCCAATCCCTACTACTCTGCCCATGAAGAAATTCATCCTCATCTCCAATCTATACCTCCCCAGCACAACTTGAGACCATTTAATCGCATCCCATCACTTGTCACCTGAGAACAGAGGCCAAACCCCCTCACCACAACCTCCTTTTAGGAGTAGGGGAGAGCAGTGAGCTCTCCCTGAGCCCCTCTGCTCTGCACTGCCCCATCCCACTCCCACAGCACTGTGCTGCAGACCCCCACAGCTCCGCTGCCCCTCTCTGGACACACTCCATGGCCTCAGTGTCTCTGTGGCAGTGAGGAACCAACACTGAGTGCAGCACTGAGCTGTGGCCCCAGCAGTGCCATACAGAGGGATGCTCAGCTCCTGCTCCTGCTGCCCACACCACTACAAGCCAGGACACCATTGGCCTTCTTGCCCACCCAGGCACGCTGCTGCCTGTGCTCAGCTGCTGGCCAACACCTCCAGGTCCTCCTCCTCCCACAGTATTCAGCAGCTGCCCCATGCCTGCAGCGCTGTGTGGGGTTGGTGTGACCCACGGGCAGGACCCAGCACTGGGTTGAACCTCATCCCATCGGCTCGGCCCAACGAAGGCTGCTACAGTGCACTGCTTGCTTTAAGGCTCAGGTCAACAGTCGCACATTTTTGCTCCATCACTACAATAATCTCTACAGAAAGGACCACGGATCAGGACAGTACTGCACGCCCTCAGGGTTGGGGTGTGCTGCTGGGAGTCACTGCACACAGTAAATAACCTGACACCCCGAGCAGTGCAATCTGTCAGATGTTTTCATTATGGGTGAACCCTGAGAGCGCTAGAGATTTGAAACGGAGACTTCTGAATTTCTGGGGCTGTTGTGTGCATCTGCTGAGCAACGCTCACCTTGCCGCGGGTCGTACTGTCGCATCTGCACCTCCTCGACGCATTCTGCTGGGAACCAGCCGGTCCTTCCTTTCACAGTTCCTTCCCAAAAGCCACCTTCGCCAATGCTCAGCACTGTGGAAAGAAACAGAGAGGGGATCAGAACGAGGAGGGCCCTGAAAATGGGGGTGGGTCACGTCAGAGGAAGCACAGAAGGGCCGAGCACGCAGAACTCGTGTGGAGTTGGCCACAGGCTGAAGGAACACAGCCCCTGTGAGGCCTTCGGGATGCTCCCTCACCAAAGTCAAGCAGAGAGAAAGGGCAGCAGCACCTTTGTGCAGCCACAGGATGGAAACACAAACCAGGACTGAGTGCCCCTCACAACACTGAGGATTGTTGACAGAACCAGAACGGAGTGGGCCTGGGGACGGCTCCCCAGGAACATGCTGCACACTGCAACTCCCTTCAAATGCAGCACGAGGCATCCTCCAAGAAAGCACACAGCAAACGCGTACTCCTGGATACAGGAAGGCCTCGTAAACCACAAGCTGGCCTACTCTCATCCTCACTTAGCATCGCAATGAGATGGGGCAAGCAGCCCTGGGAGCAGAGAAATCACAGCTACGTGGGGAAGCGAGATGTAGAGAGGGAAAGAAATCTATTACAGCACCAGCACGGGTCAGGTGGGAACTGAGGGGTCCTAACAGGTCCCTGCTCAAAAACAATACGAAAATAAAAGAGCTTTCCCTCTGAATGACATCAAACACTGAGGTTCCTCAATGTCAGCCAAATTCTCCCACTACATTAAGTTTTTGCTCGCTCAAAGCTCAGAGAAATAGAAAGAAAGCTTGAAAACGTGCTCTGAAGATTAAATGAATTCACAGTCAGGGCAATTTCAACGAGGATCACCCCAGGAGTGTCCTCACTGAACCAGGGAATGATCAGCTGGACCTCCTCAACAACCACTGACTGAGCAAGGATGCTTTCAGGCCACTGGGATCCCAACTGCTGAGGAGCTACAAACCAACGTGCCTTCCATGGTGCACCCGACACGAGCAGAGCTGCAGCGTGGGCTAGGCAGCAAGGGGGCTGCAGGCAAACCACTGCCACCAAGTGCACATTTGATGGACCGATTAAGGTTGATAAAGAGCATTCAGAACATCAAATCCAACCCCACCCCATCCCCGTGTCAGCTGTCACCCCTAAGTTCCCAGCAACATCTCCCCCTGCCTAACGTTATCAGGCTCTGCAAGAGAGATCTGTGGTTTTTTGGGTCATTTAAAAATGCACCAGACACAATGACAGCACTGCTTGTGGCAGAGGGAAAATGATCGCCGTCCCCAGAGCTTGTGGGCACACGAAGCAGGAGCAACCCCAGGGAGAAGGAAGGGAGGTGAGAAGCAGTACTCATCCCTCGGGATGTTCTCCATTCATACATCACACCCAGAGAGCTCAGATGTCATCTCTGTTTTACCCAACAAATGGCTGAAGTGCAGCTCCTGAATTTATGCACTTAAAGGACAATCATTTGCACCTTCCCCATCAGAAAAGTGGGGAAGGAGAGGTTATCCCCTGCTCTCAGGTTATCGCGGCCACTGGCATTTTGGCCAGGAGGGTTATTTTTCTCGTGTGATGCAGTGTTTTGGCTCTGTGATGAAAATAGCAGTGATAACACAGTGGTGTTTCAGTTGTTGCTCAGCAGTGCTGCACAGAGCTAAGGACGCTGTGTGCCATGCTGCAGCGAAGGGAAGAGACAGCACCAGGGCCCCAACCCAAATGGACCAAAGGGACATCCCATACCCTCTGGCACTGTGCTCAGCAACAAAACACAGGGGTAAGGATCAAGGAAGGGGCAGATGAATGATGGTGTTTTCCCACGGAATGAGCCCTGGATGTGGCTGCACACAGGACATGAATGAATCCCCAGTGGTGCCTTGCTGGCACTCACAGCTTTGGTTTTACCCCAACCCAGGACCTCCTTCAGCTTGCTGGTTCCCTCCCACCCACTGCAGCCACACGGTGCTGAGCTGCTGGGAGGACCACAGCCCCCCAGCTCCAGAACAGCCCATGAGCTCATCTGCCACGTGCAGCCTACAGAAAGCTGCTGTAGCTCAAGAGGAACTGCTGCACCTCTCCCAAAAGCGATGTGGGGTTTTGATGCACTGTTTGGAAAATACTATGGTGTTTTGTAACTGCAATTCATTTCACATTCAGATAAATAATAATAATTAAGACTCGGCATCCCACAGCCCCTGCTGTCAGAGGGAAGTCCCAAACCATCTCTAAGTGATTCCCCAGGCATTACCTGAGGAACAAGCCCTTAAATCCAAGGCTGTCCCCTACAGAGACCCCCACCTGAGGCAGGACATGGGGACCCCTGGGACTTGCTCTGGAACTCCAGGAGCAGCAGTAGTCACCCCACACCATGAGGGGACACAAACCCAAGGACAACCTCCAGCTCAGGACCCACTGAGCCCCATTCTTAAGGTAAAGTGAAGCCTGATGCCAAGCCTATGGTAGAATTGCCTTGCCTATCTATCTTACACTTTTGCTTATAGCTGCTTCTCCAATCCTGCAATCAGAACTTAATCTTGTGGCTTTGATAGCATAAACCTCATCTCCATGTTGAGCTTTTCCCTAATCCAAAATGTCCCCAAGTCAATCAGACAGTTAAAAAGAGCCATTTCTTCCAGAGACAGAGGCCTCAGGTTGCAGACCACCTCGGGAACTGTTGGAAGAGACCCCAAAGCTCCTCCTGCCCACCCCCACCATGGGCTGGGTGCTCCCCCAAGTCAGGTTGCCCAGGGTCCCATCCACAGCCTCAGATTCCTCCAGGGACGGGGCACCCACAGCTCCAGGCAGCAGTGCCAATGCCTTAACAGCTGCTGATCAACCTGTTCCAGTCATCAGCTCTGGCTGAGCCTATGATTTTTTGCTGTACTGCTTTTAACTCCACACCTGGGAGGGGGCTGGGCACACAGCAGGATCAGTGCCCTGTTTGGAGGAGAGCTCCCACACCAGGAGGAGGTCTCTGGGGTGTATTTATTGTACCAGGGGTCGCTGAGGATCCTTCTCCCTGCAGCTGACTGCAGAGAAGCACTGCACCCCAAGGCCATCGAGGTGATGTGCACCCACATGTGCCACCTCCAGCTCAGCTACCCCATCACATCACAGCTGGACCACTCCCTGTGTCACCCACAGCCAAACCCAGGCACCAGGACAACGTACTCCTCAACAGCCACAGCAGATCCCCTGCAGAGGGGAGCGATGCGACCGCCTCTTCCAGGCACTAATCCTGCAGGAAGCAAGGGAAAAAGAAAACCCTGACGAACCAGCAAGGAGGAGCTTTAAGTCTCTCCTCCAGATCCTTTCCTGAGCTGCTAATGCTCCGCTCTCCAAAGGTTGCGATGTTGACACCATTTGGAAGAGACTCAAATCCCATGCTGTATTTCCCACTGCTCTTGTCCACACATTACAAGTCTGCTAACATTTCCCAGTGGAAAATTCCCCATCCTGTACTTTGTGCTCACAACTTCCCAACCGGTCCCTGGTGGAAGGGAGCTCGTTCTGCTCCTCAAAGCCTTCTGTTCCTGTGCTGTTATGCTTGGCTCCTCACTCACAGTGCTCCTGTTTTAAGGTTTGATATTTCATGAGGGCTGGGAGGACTGAAATTTCAGCTTGTCTGGCGGCAAGCTGAACACAGATTTTAACATAACAGCAAACGGAATCTATTCCAACAGAAGGCAAACTTCAAAGTTCTCCATATTCCACCAGTTGGCCTGCGAGGACGTTACAAATGACAACATCAGAAGCCTTCCTCATGTCAAGAGCAACCACCTCCTCCTGCTGTCCCCTCATCCTGCAGGCAGGCACCTCCAGCACAGCCCTACTAACTCTGTCAAGCAGGACTTGCCTTCTGCAGACTCAGGCTGGTGCTCCCAGCCACCTCCCCACCCCTCCAGGGCTCAGTGCTCCATCAGCTCCCAGGGAGGGGGTGGCAGCAGCAGCCTGCAGCTCCTCACAGCCCCTCCTTTCCTCCTGCAGACAGCACTGGCATCTCCTTTCCTCCAGCAGTCAGGATATCTCCCTACCACTGCCATTCACCTTCCAGGGATCACTGAGAGCGCTCCTGCGGTGCCGTCAGCCTCCCTCACTGCTCGTGAGCACATCTCGTCAGGCCTCATGGACTCACACCCTGGGTTTGTCTTAATATTTCCCAGCCAGTCCCTCCACTGCAGGTACACCTGTGCTGCCATGGACTGTCCCACTGGTTCCAGGGGCTGGAGGTCACTGAGACTGGTGAGCACAGCACCAACACTCCGCTCATTCACACTCTTCCTCCTGTACAAACACACAACTCAGGAATGGTGGGAAGAGAGCACAAGCTCTGGGCTGGGGCAGGTTGTTCAGAGAGCTCTGAGGCTGCAGCGGCTCATCGTGGGCACAAGGACAGCACCTGGAACCAGGAGCTCAGGTTCAGCTGCACTTCAGAGGGGCCCGGCTTGAAGAAAAAAGTTCTTTATGCTGAAGGTGGTGAAGCACTGGCACACGTTGCCCAGAGAGGCAGTGCTGCCCCAGCCCCACAGACACCCACGCTCAGGGGACAGGGCTCTGAGCACCCTATAGAGCTGTGAGTGTCCACGCTCATTGCAGGGAGTGGGACCAGACGGCCTTTAGAGGTCCCCCTCCAACCCAAAACCACCCTGCGATCCCACCAAGGTCCCCCTCCCTCCGACCCAAACCACCCTGTGACTCTATGAAACATGGAAGTCATTTCCACCAGTTTGTCCCAGCACTCAAAATCCTGCCTCATTTTCTTCTTGCAAATCCTATCCTTGTCTTCTGGTGCTATGCTCAGAGTTCCATCTCTCTTCGACAGCCATCAGCCCCAAGGGGCCTCACACAGAGAGGGCGATACCTTCAGTACGTGGCTGCTGCTGATGGAGAGGAGGAAAAATGCTCCACTGTGGCCCACAAATCGTGGCTGCAAGCTGGGCATTCACACTCCGCCTTCAGCTCTGAAGGTCACCGGTAATTTGAATCGCTATAAACATGGTAATGAGGAACGCCACGCCGTGCTGGGATGTGCACGCAAAATACTTAAATACACTTTGGAGAAATTAACAAACCAAATGACATTGTGGAGATAAAACCTTTAGGAAAGGAAGCTGTAAGCAATGCGTACCCAGGCCCCAGAGAGGTCTCAGTGCCTCCAGGCACTGCTGAGCCCCATTGCTGTGCCCCACTGCTGCTCGCAGGATGCCCCAGCCCCGCAGTCTGCCTGTGAGGATCCCCAGGATTGCTCGGGGCCTGGCAAGAAGACCCAGCAGCTGCAGTTGGATCTGCTTGGCTTCCTGACTGCCAACCCTGGGAGCTCCTTCACTGGGTCCCCCAACACACGCAGACATACCTGCCTGTCTCCTAAGGCAGGAATTCACCTTCCATCTGTTCTGCCATGAACATGACCCTGCTGCCCTCTCCTCACATCCCTCCTCATCTCCAAAGACGTCTCTCGGACCGCTGCACACTGCGCTGTGTCTGCACACCTCTCCCCAGGACAACGTCTGCAGTGCTCTTTAGGCCTTCTGGAAAACACCCTGGAATGGCTCTTACAGACGGCAAGACACAGCCTGACCGAGGACTACTTTGTGTTTATTCCACTCTTCTCCACTCCATTATACCTTTGAGGGGTAAGTTTAAACAGTTCAGCGAGGTCAGCTCCTTCGGAAGACCTCTCTGCACCCCCAGTCTGCACTGCCCGACCACAGAGCACGCAGACCTGCAGCTCCATGCCCTGCCCATCCCATTGGGCAGCACAAAGGAGGATTCCAACCCAAGGAACTTCCTCCACGCGAGCAACCAACATCACAGGCAGCCAGGAATGTTGAGCTCTAAATTCAGTTTGCTCCCAGCACCTCTGTTCTCCTCTTCAAGCTCCTTTTTTTTTTTTTTTTGTATCCTAAGTTCCAAGAAAAAAACAAAACAAAACCATGCCAGAACAATGCAGTGGTGACTGGTCTTCCCTCTGAGTCCCACAGTGTACAGTTAACAGACAAGCAGTTCAAAGTAGTACGGCAGTCAGGATGTACACTGAAAAAGATCACCGCGATGGAAGGGAATAATTGAAAACAGATGGAATGCTCACCCATGGCCCAGGCTCACAGTAGAAAAGCTCCAAAGGAGTGATTTCCAGAAAGAGACCCTTCCCCAGCAGTGCTCAGCCCTTAAATGGGGTCTGGGAGAGATGCAGCCAGGCACTGCCCCTTCCAGTCACACAGTGCATTGCCTTCACCTGTGCTCCCACGGCTGACTCAGTGCTCACCTCAGCTGATCCATCAGTGCTCCAGGCCGTGATCCGGCAGTTCCCATACACACAGGTTTGCACACAGCTCCAGCAGCTGCTCAGAGCCATGTCCCCAATCCGCAGATGGTGCAGTATCACCTCCCTGTCCATCGCCTCACTGCCCTCATCATGAAGAACTTGCTCTTTATATCCTGTCTAAAGCCCTCGTCTTTCCACCCCTTTCCATTCTTTTTGTGGCCCTCCTCTGGACACACTCCATAGTTCCATGTCCCTCCTGTGCTGAGCACTCCCACATGGATGCAGTGCTCCAGGTGATGTCTCCCAGCACAGAGCAGAGGGGCAGCTCCCCTCCCTCGCCCTGCTGTCTGTGCTGCTCTGGATGCACTCAGTGTGTGTTTGGCTCTCTGGGCTGGGAGGGCACAGTGCTGGGAGTGGTGCTGCCCCCCACCAGCACCCCCAGGGCCCTTTCATCGGGGCTGGGTTCCATCCTTCCACCCCCAGCTTGTCTAAGGCCACTTCTGCCAACAGAGAAGAGAGCAGGGAAGGTGCCCCAAGAGCTCTCCCCCGATGGCAGTGGGGTCACAGACTCCTGTGGCAGCTGTCCAAGGTCACAACTGCCCCAGGGACCTCTCAACACCTACAGCAGCTTTTGAAGCATGCCTGTTAATTTATGACCCCTGTTCCTAGATGGAGATGCAAGATGGATGTGTAACAGAGCTGCTGCCCGGCTCCACGTGCCCTCGTGTCAGGAGGTCCCATTGGCACTCTCTCCATTTGTCATCTCAGAGTTAATGGCACAGGATCAGGAATTCATAACATACTGCAGCTGCCACCTACTCCAGCACATTAAAATCCATCAGATGTGAGTGAGCACTATACGCAGTCGCAGCCCTGCAAAGCCTCTGGTGGGGGAGAAGGTGAAAGGACTCTGCATGAGAGCTCAACCTTCCAGCTGGGTTCTGCTGCCAGGGACAAGCTAAGGCACAAAGACAAAGAGCTGCTCAGAGGACAGAAGGAGAGCCCCACAGGCTCTGCCCCACAACCTGCAGCACTCTTTATTTGCTTTTAGGAGGCCCCTCGGCTCTGTACTTGCCCAGAGCCCCACCACCCACCCCAGGGGCTCTGATGACACATGAGTTTACTTTCAGCCCCGAGGGGCAGAAAACACAGCAGACGTCACATGCCATGCACTCAGCTACAGCCAAGGGACAAGGCTGCTGTGCCTGTTTTATCTGTGAGTGGCTCCCTGGAAGCTGTTTGATGGACAGATGCAGAATTTGACCAAGGGACTCCCAAAGCTCGTGTCTGAGGAACCCAGCAGCACAGCCCCAGGATGCACACTGATGCTCTGAGCATGGTATCCCTCAGAGACACTCATAGCCCACACCAGGGCCAAACCCCCTGGCCCCAGCTGCGGGGTTGGGCTCGGGGATGTGCAGGGTGCTTCCAAACCCAATGGTTCTGGAGCTCTGTGGCAAACAGGGCACCTACAGTTCAGATGGGTGGCCTCTCAGCATGGATGCAACCTGGCTGCATTGCTACAGTCACATTCCAGTTTATACCCAGCCCTACCACATCACAACCGCTCCCTGGCAACCCCAGTACAAGCAAAGACAAACTCCAGAAGGCTGCAAAGTGAGAAAAAGTGGAGCAGGAGACCCGATGTGACTCCATGCCTCCATGCACAGTGCACCACAGAAATGGCACCATTACATTATGCTCTCGTAATCCAACATTAACCCAAGAGGAAATTGGTGCTTCTGTCGTACCCAGCTCTCCAGGCAGTTTTATCTCCAGACACTTCCCTGCAAACAGCACCTTGCAGAGCGCTGCATGTCAGTGATCTGATCCTCCAGACATTACCCCAGGGCTGTGCACTGCTCCAGGCCACTGGGAGAGGACACGGCCTCTTGACTGCACTTCTTCTCCATCATTTTCCTTCCTGAGCCACTTGTACCGGGGAGCAGTGAACAGGGAGGCTGCCAGCACCATGCCAACAGCACAGCTCTGCTCAGCATCAGCTCCAAATTACAGATGCTAAAATCTCAAACGCCGTCATCAGCTGGCCCATTTTTTGGCCAAGTCCCCCATGCAGACAGCAGCGCTGTGCTGTGACCTTCAGTCCCTTTCAGAGCTTATCAGGCTCTGCATTTCTTGCTATTACTGTTTTCCCACAGTAGGAAAGATTTCCCCTTTTTCACACTTAACTTGCCTGGGGCCATCCTGAGCCACCGTTCAAACTGGAGGCCAGCCAGCCAGCATGGGGCTCCACACAGCTCTAAGTCCTTCTCCTGAGCCCTGGTAGCTCTTGGCTCAAACACCTGAGCACTGCTCAGGGCTGTGCCCGCAGCCCGCTGAGCTGGAATACATCAGTGTGCTCACCTCTCAGGTGCACAACTATTGCACATTGGGTACCCAAGACTCAGGAGCCCAGACTGAACCAACATTAGTGATGCCCTCCTCCAGAAGGTGCCAGTGGCCGAGCCCTGCACACAGGATTGTGAGCACCAGATCTGGGAAGATGCAGCCTCCAGCACCTGCACAACCAGGCCACCATCTTCCCATCTCCCAGAGCCTGGGCGTTCTCAAACCCCATCACCTGAGGAAGTTCACAGATCCCTGAGGGGTCAGGTCCTCAGAAATGCACGACGTTTTCAAGTCCGTGAGCCCCCGGCATATACCACCAGATCCCATCTTCTCATTTGTACAGCTGCTCTGTTAGGACATTACAATGCAAAGGTAAAAGCTGGTTTTAAATGCCCCAGCAAACAATAAATGGACTGCATACAATCCACAGGGCAGATGTTGCAGGTTCCCTTCATCACAACAGACTTCGCTCAGCTTTACTGATACAACAGAGGAGAGACACAAGTGGGTAGTTACCGTGGGAGGATTGGAAAAGGAGCCATGACTCCTGGGCACCACAGTGCACCAGGAATGACTGCGTACACCCTTGAGGTGTTTGTGAGACACATCCCATGCAGCCAGGACCTGCATGCAACATGGGAATGAAGCCCTCCTGCCAGGAATGGATGCAGACCCCTTCCAACCCCATGAGCATCCACCAGCCCAGCACACACACCTGGGCTCACGCAGACCTCAGAACAACCCCCAGCTACACCAGGCTGCCCCGATGGGGGGCACCTGTTTTAGGGGTGTGCACTGTTAGACAGAAAGGAACAAAAAGAACTTCCCTCAGCACCTACTCATGTCATTCCCCAGCACTCCCATCAACAGCTTGTGATTTTTTCTATCCTATTAAATGCTAACGTCCAGCTTTCAGGCAGACTGCCCAGCACAGGCACAGCAGTGAGGGGCAGTTCCCAAACAGCACTTTGTGCCCCCATTGGCTATGGGGCTCTGGGTGCCTCGGACAAACAGAGGCACTGCCAGATCCAAGTGAGACCTGAAGCAGCACAGTGCTCAGATACAGCAGAGGAGGAGACGAGATCATTATGGGATGAATGGGGACATGACCTGAAGAGCACAGAGGAGGAACTGGCACAGCACAGAGGATGCAGGGCTCACCTTTGCCCGCACCATCTGCCTCCAGCACTGCTGCACCTTCAGGTGCAAGCAGGTAAAACCAATTAAGCATGAAGCCTGGGGACCTGGAAAGTGTTCAGGAGCAGATGGGATCCACCTGAGTGCCTGATGGGAAGGGCAAAGACTGCACAGAAGATACAGAACAGCCCTGCACGGCCCTGCAGCACAACACGTGGCCCACCAGAAGACGAGCCACAGGCTGAGCATGCTCCCTCCCCTGGGCCATCTCTGCTGTGTCTCATGCCACACTCACCAGCTCACAGCTCCCAGTGCTGCCGCAGCTCTCCTGCAGCCACAGCCTGGTCCTTGCCCTCAGCTCACAGCCAGAGGAGTTCAGAGCCCAGCAGAGCTGCAGCCGGAGCCGATGCAGAAGTGCATCGCATTTTGCAGCATCCTTCATGCCACAGCTCTGCCCCTCACCTGCAGCGACCCAGGCGGCCTTTCCCCACCTACTGCTGCTTTGCCTGAGCTTCCTTAAGGCAGGAGGAACTTCTGCAGTGAGTCTCTGTACAACAGAACACGAGGGCCGTGCACGGGAGTCTGCGAGCGCAGCTGCAGCGGATGCTGCATGTGAGCAGCTCATGAGCACAGCTCTGCCACGCACATTCCTGCTCTGAGCTGTTCCAGCCCTTCAGCCTCCAGCTGCTAAGCTGATTTTTATAATCATCTTGCTTTTAATACAATCATTATACAGTCATTATGCCTTTAATTAAGCATTTATTGTAAAAAATAGTGCCAATCAAAGTCAGCAGGTTGGAATAGGAAAGGAAGGGAATTAATGTATTCCCAAAATGTTAATGAGGACTTCTCAGCCTGAATAGAGCTTCAGGATCCGGTATCCAATGAGCAGATTCCAAATGTGATATGTAAAGCTCGAGCAGAGCGGCCCTGATCCAGATGATCTGAGCTGGAAGGGGACCAAGGCAGTTCTCTAATGCCCACACCGCTCCTCCTCCTCTTCCACCATGGGGGGACCCGACCCAGCCACTCTCAGCAGCAGTACTGCAATCCCAAGGGGCCCGAACAGACCCCATGCCCCTCCCACAGACCCTCACAGGGGAGGAAGGGCCACACTGAGCCCTTCAGGTTTCAGAGCCTTGGTCCCTGCTACCAAAGCTGCCTGTGGGGCAGGAGGTCCCCACAGGGACATCTCAGGGCAGGGGCTCACATCCTTCCAGGAATCCACAAGTCACTATGTGCCACATCCCATTGTGCAGACCTGCAGCATCTGCCCCACTGACTGCTTCCCTGGTGCAGAGGCTGATGTTTGCCCGATGCCCACAGCTCCTGGAGCCCAGGGCAGCCCCAGCAGGGCACCAACAGTGGGGCTTGCTGCTGAATCCTCCTGTTCACACTCTGCTCCTGCTAAAAGCACAGGTATAGGAGAAGCTGTACCAACATGTGTGACCTCACCAAGCATTGCAAAAGCACTGTCAGGAGCAACAGATGCGAAAGGCAGTAAACACAACCCTCAGTGACTTCAGCAGAGACGAAAGGAGTGCTCCTTCCCATGCACAGAAGGGCAGCACACATCCAGGAGCCCGGGCTCCCCCAGTGCTGATGTTCAACAATGCAGCAGAACCCCTCGCACCTGCAAATCCCCCTCCCTGGTACTGCCAGGACAAAGCTGGAGCTTTCACAAAAACCCATCCAGACCCCATGGGGCCCGTGCCCTCCTGAGGCCAGCAGCCCCTCGGGGTGCAGAACACCCAGGGACTGCTGCAGGGCGCCTGCAGGTCTGTGTGCAGATCCCTGCTATATGGGAGCGGGAGAAGGTGCCCCTGGGAGCACACCAAGGAAGAGAGAGGCACCAGTGCTGCTCCTAATGCTTGCTCCATGCAAACGGGTGAAGAACTGACACCAAATTCAGCACAGGTAGATGTGCCACTGCTGTGTACGAGGCAGTAACACTGTGCCGGTGATAGAGGGCTCTGCCCTGCTGCTCCCAAAACGGGAATCAGGTTTTGATTTGGATCCTTCTCTGAGAACAGCTCAACAAACGACAGCAACAAAAAGCCACCGCAGTGCTGGGAGTGATAAGGAAAGCCTTAAACACCAAGTACATTCAGCTCCTTTAGCTCAAAAGGGGCACAACACAGCTCAAGGACAAGGATGGCTCTGGATCTTCTGCTTCTGAGTGAGCATTCCAAGCTCCCTGCAAAGCAGGAGAACACAGCACTGCTCAAATCACAGAATGGCTTGGGTTGGAAGGGACCCAAAGATCACTGAGTTTCACCCACCTGCCACAGGCAGGGCCACCAACCTTCAGATCTGGTCCTGGACCAGGTTGCCCAGGGCCCCATCCAAGCTGGTCATGAACACCCCCAAGGACGGAGCACCCACAGCCTCCCCAAGCAGGATATTCCAGCACCTCACTGCTCTCTCTCTGAAGGACTTCCCCCCTGACATCCAATCTAAACCTTCCCTCCTTGAGCTTAAAACCAATCCCCCTTGTCATATCACTGTCTATCCTAGTAAAAAAGTTGATTCCTCTCCTGTTTATGATCCCCATTTAAATACTGGAAGGCTGCTGGAGTTCTTCCCCCAGCCTGTATCTGTATTTGGGATTACTCTGACCCAAGTGCAACACCTTGTGCTTAGCTGTATTGAACTTCATTAGGTTCACACGGGCCCACCTTTCGAGTCTGTCCAGATGCCTCTGGATGACATCCCTTCCTTCTAATGTATCAGCTCTACTGCTCAGCTTGGTGTCATCTGCAAGCTTGCTGAGGGTGCACGAGTCCATCACCGATGTCATCGATGAAGATGTTGAAGAGCACCAGTCCCAGGACAGACCCCTGGGGGACATCGCTTGTCACCGGCCTCCACCACAGTCCTTGGACTACAGCCTTCCAACCAATTCCTTAAGCAGCAAATACTCCACCCCTCATATCCATCTCTCTACAATTTCGAGATAAAAGAGATCTGAAGACTTGAATACAAAGACTCCGGTCATGCCAAAGTAGCCTTGCTCCACCACATGCTCCAAGTGGGCACGGTAGGAATGGGTTGACAGTCGGAATAGATGACCTCAGTGAACTTCTCCAACCTTAGTGATTCCATGAACTGGAAGAGCACTGAGCACATGCTGCCTTCACACAGGTGAGCCATGAGCTCCCCAACCTGTGCTCACCACAGCATTCCAACACATGTGCTCACAAGAGAAGGGAAAGCCCTTAGAGAAAGGGCAAACTGGATAAAAGCAGGTCAGTAGAACCAGCCCTAGGAAATGAGGGTCAGAACTGGAAGACCTTTAAGGCCTCTTCCAATCCAACCATTCTGTGATCCTATGAAGCGCAACCAGCAACAACGAACCCATCGCAGCCACCCTCAAGCACCTCTTGTTTGTGTGCTCGGCATCCTTCCACTTTAATCTGACACAGCACACAGAAGTCACAGAATTGCTAGTGTTGGAAAAGACCTCTGAGATCACTCAGTCCAATCCCAACCCATCCCCACTATGCCCCAAGTGCCACATCTCCACGGTTCCAGAGCACATCCAGGGACAGGGACTCCCCCATCTCCTCAGATCTTTCTCGGTGCTTTCTGTGCCCAAAATGAAGACACATGCCCAAGAGATGGATCTTAGGGAGCTGCAGATGCGCACAGAAGGGCAGGAATACAACCATCACACAGCTACCAGAGCAGGACTTCGTCTAATCCACTCCCCTGCCAGAGAAAGGAACAGCAAGGCTCCTCCCACAAAGCAGAACAGCATCCCCTATTTTGGGGAGCACTTCCCAAAGCAGCACTGCTGGCTGACAAGGGGAGGGGTCCCATTGTGCTCTACACTATGCAGCCTCACATTGAATACTGGGTGCAAACTGAGTGCCACAGTACCAGAAGGACACAGAACTACTTGGGAGCAGCCAGAGAAGGGCTACAGAAACGGAGAGGGGTCTGAGGGCCTTTGGTTTGTATAGCCCTGTGTAGTTAACAGAAGAGGCAGTTCGAAGAATACTTATATAGATGCACAATTAACATAATAAACAGTCCAAATTCTAAGGCAGTAAGGACGTATAATGAGAAAGATTATTACAGTGGAAAGGAAAAACTGAAAATAGATAGAATGCTCACCCATGTCCCAGGCTCACAGTAGGAAAACTCCAAAGGGAGCAATCTCCAGTGAGAGACCCTTCCCCAGTGGTTCTCAGCCCTTAAATGGGGTCTGGGAGAGATGCAGCCAGGCACTGCCCCTTCCAGTCACACAGTGCATTGCCTTCACCTGTGCTCCCATGGCTGACCCAGTGCTCACCTCAGCTGATCCATCAGTGCTTCAGTGATCCAGCAGTTCCCATACAGGCCCAGAGCAGAGGAGGCAGAGGGGCAGGATTTGTGGTGGTCCTATAGTTCCTTGTAGGGAGTGGAGGGGCACTGCTGAGCTCTGCTCTCTTGAGCCAGAGACAAGGACTGATGGAGCCACAAAGAGCTGCGTCCAGGGAGGGTCAGGGAAAGGTTCTGTCTCAGAGGGTGGTGGGCACAGCACGGTCCCCCTGTGCAGCAAGCATTGCTCAGGGAGTGCTGGGACATTGCTCTCAGCCATGTGGGGTTTGGGCGGTGCTGTGTGGGGCCGGGGGCTTGACTCAGTGATCCCTGTGGATCCACTTTGGGATGTTCTGAGATCCTATGAAATACATCAGAGGAGTTGGTTTGTACTGAAGCTTTTCTGACTTTTGCCCCGCGTGGGCAGCTGCAGGTTTGTCCCTGATATTGTGAGCACCCAGGTCCTGGTGCGAGGAACAGCAACGCTGTGGAGCACTGCTCTGAAACCCCCATTTGCACAAAGCAGAAACCAAACCCAAACAGCAGCGCTGCTCACTGTGAGCTGAGCAGATGGCAGACAGCACCACGTCCATGGCTCCACAAAACATCTCTGACAGCTTCTGAGCAGGACCAGCAGCACCAACCCAGCAGTCCCAGCCTGGTGCCCTCTGATCTCCCTGCAACGTGCAGCTTAAAGGGTTCCAGCACCCACACTGAGCTCCATCCAAAGAGGACGCGTCACCAGGAATTAACTGCTGTCAGCAGGAAAAGGGAGCCAGGGCTCAGCTCAGCTCTGTGCTGACTGAAGCATTCATGGCTCTGGCAGGGAGTGGGAGAAGCTCCAGGGCAGCTCTCAGCCGGGCCTCACCGCTGGGCTCACTAAAAGCTCAGCTGCAAAATCCCAACAGCTGCCTCTTCCTTCATCTCCCGTGGATGTCTGCTCCCAGTTTCAGGCCACGCGTGGACCTGGTTGGGATTCACAGCAGGGAACCACCAGGAAGAACCCCATGTTTTGTCCAGGCAGTTTTCCATAGCCCCAAGAATGGGCACACAGTGCACTCAGGGTTTTGTGAGCCCACGTTTTCTGAGCACTCAGGAAACTGCTGCATTAATCTTCCCCAGTTACCACCATCTCCACATCCTGCCCATGACTCTGTTCAAACAAGAATGCATATTTTAGAAAGAAGCATCAAACATGCATTTCAACTCAGGAGTGATGAGTGCACTGCTTTCCCCATTCAGCATCCCAACCGTTCCCTGACTCCGGGGCCAGACCACATCCGAGGGAACCCCCCCTCAGCCTTGTGAGTTCCTCCAGCAGTTGGATATCCTCAGAGTCAGAAAAAAGAATACCTAACACATGGAACAGAACACTCAGCCCTCACCATCTGACACTTCAATTTCAGCTTCTCCCATCCCGTTCCATTTTGTTTGCCCCTGCTACAAGCTGCCTACTCCCACACAGCATCACAAACTCCCCAGTGCTGCAGTCCTGCAGTGCACGAGCGGAGTCCTGAGCCCTGACATCTGCACAGGGCTCTCAAGGGCACCTGGGAGGACCACCGGGTCTGGGAGGGAAATACCAAGGGAAGGTGTTCTCTGCTCTGTAGAGGTGAAGGCATTTCCAAATGCAACAGGGGCAGCGCTACAGACTTTGGGGATTCTGCTGTCCAATTCTCTCTCTTTTTTTTTTTTTTTTTTTTTTGCTGGTATATACACAGAATAAATGTAATATATTCAATATAAAGAACAGAGTTACTCTGTTTCCAAGCACAGGAATGGAAGGAGGACCACACGCACAGTGCCACTCAGGTCCCATAAGGTGTGCAGACGGTTGGTGACAAGGGACCACCACAGAGCAGGAACCAGCACCATCCTTCTCCAGCACAGGGAGCAGAAAGAACCGCGTCCCAGCTGCTCCTGTGCCACTCTCCTGGCCAGCTGACACCAATTAACTCATTAACTGCTCCTGCAGAGCAGAGCAGCCCTGGGGCCCCTGCCCACCCCAGCTGCTGTGCTGGCAGCTTTAACCCTGGTACCTCTGTTGTGGGGGTGCTGCTGGGTTCAGAGACCACAGCCCAGCAGTCCCTGGACAGGAGCCCTATGGCATCGCTGCGCAGGGTGACATGCCGACAGCAGCCCCACGGCGGCACATCCCACTTTCCTCCCCAGCACAAAGCATTTTGCTTTTTGCCTCATTACTGCCTCTGCACCCTCGGCTGTCCCATTTGCAGCCCTCTGGTGGGCTGACACAGAGAGGAGCAGGAGCTGCGTGCTTTGCTCTGGGGTTGCAGGCTCTCAGGGCATCAACAGCGACGCTGGTGCGAAGGAAGCAGCGTTGGGGCACGTCCTGAACAGCAGCAGCATGTGTCCATAGCAGCAGCAACACACATCCTCAGCTCCTGGACACCAACAAGCAGGTGGAGAACTCTGCCTCATCCAGCTGACACTGGCAGCAGTGTGCTGCCCGCAGAGAACACGCACAGCCACGCACCAGCAGCAAAGAGCTCGAGGAGCAACAGGAGTGCTGTGCCAAGCTGCATCACACTGCTTGCTCATCCCCCCCCTGCTGCTTGCTCATCACCCCCCAGCCCATGCCAGGAGGAACCCTGCCAGAGCCCTGGGGCTGGGAAACCCCCACTGCTGCGATGTGCTCCGCTGTGAGAACAGCACTCGAGCAGTAAAGAGCCTAATCACGAGCCTCATCACGGAACGGGCAGACAGCATCTCGGGGGTTACCACAGCCTGATGGGATTTTCTCAGCCCTTGTTGCATGAGCCCCACTCCAAAGAATGTTTCGGGGTCAGACACTTTAATGCAGAGACTGACAACAGCAGTGCTAGTGCAGTGCCGAGCTGAGAGCCTCTGGGCCGAGGGACAGAGGGATCAGGAACTCCCCAGCTCCGCTCCAAAGCTGTAGAGAGGAAATCCCCAACTGGGAACACTCGGTGGCTCCGAGGAAGGGGTACGGCCCTGACGCAGCGCTCCCACTCAGGAGCAGCAGCAGATGACAGCACAGTCGTGCTGCCCATGCTTCTCCAGCCCCTGGGGTTCTGGGGCTCTGTGTCAGCTCACACCTCCCCCAACGCAGCTCAGGGGAAGGCAGTAAGGAACAGCACAGTCCCGTCAGCACAGTGCCCGCAGCCTCCAGCAGCCAACAGCTCAGCGGACCTCCCCGAGCTGTGCTGCCCAACAGACGCTGCAAACCTCCAGAAATGCACCTTCACCTTTTTTACAGTCCACCCACATCCTTGGCCTCCACAACACCCTGCAGCAGCAAAGTCTGCACCGCAACACTGCACTGCACAGAAGGTGCTCTCCTCCACCCTCAGGTGGACCCAGCATTCCTCCCAGCACCTCTCTACCTCCTAATAAGGCCTAAACCCCACGCAGGGGTCTCCTTGTGCAGGTGCTGCAGAATTCCCCTGACCCACAGACCACTGACCACCCTGACCACCCTTGTTACCCTCTCTGCCCATCACCAGTGCTCTTGTATTACCAATACAGCTGCACATACATCTCAGGGCGAGGGCTCCTGGGGCTGCCCGCTAAGGGCCCATCACAGATTCACCCTGAGCACGCTGATCGCTTCTGCTGTAAGAATGAACTTTCTTTGTTGGGTGCGCTGCAGCAGCTCCTGGCACCGCGCTGACTTCATAGGCAGCACTGCTGGTTATCTCCTTATTCGCAATCATTATTGACAGCACTACAGAGGAGCTATTACTCCGAGATCTACTATCTGAACGCCAATAGCTAGCTGACTCCCTTTGCAGTCGATGGAGTACGTGGGCAATTCTTCTATTTGCATTTATTACCTCTGAACGTTACTGCTGCTCGGCTCGGCACTGCGGTGCTGCCCGGCCCCTCCAGGCTGTGCTCCCTGCAGCTCGCAGCCGCTCTGCCCTGCAGTGCTGGGAGCCATTCTGCTGCTCCTTTTTTCAAAACAAAGATTACCAGATCACACACTTCTGAGCAGCCCACTGACACCTTTGCAGCTTCAAATGCCAAGAGCTCGCAGCTCTCTAATTACCAACAGACCTCTCCTCCTGCCCAAGCGCTTTGCAGCATGACACTGCACTTCTCACAGGCAGAAGTGGAGCACTCTGAAAATTAAACGTCTCCTGTGATCCCAAACGCACCGGGTTTGGTACAAACGCACAAAGGACGGAAGCAGAGCCCGCCCGGCTCAACCCATCGCCTTCTGCAGCTGTCCCATTTCCTGCAATGGCAAAGTGCAAACCCAGGGGGTGATCTCATCAGTGATCAGAGATTGGTTTGGGTTGGAAGGGCCCTCTAAAGGCCGTCAGGTCCCACTCCCTGCAGTGAGCACAGACACCCACCGCTCAGAGCCCCATCCCCTGAGCGTGTGCGTCTGCAGGGCTGCGGCAGCACCGCCTCTCTGGGCAACCTGTGCAGTGCCTCACTGCCTCACCTTGCTCCTTGCATTCAGCCTGAATTCCCCCCTTTCCATCCCTCAGACCCCTTTTGTGGACTTCCCCTGGATGTGCCCCAACAGGTTGGTGTCTCTCCTGTGCTGAGGACTCCCCATGTGGACGCAGTGCTCCAGGGAGAGTAGCTGTGCCGTGCCAAGGTTGTTCCTCTGCTCTGCAGTGCAGCCAGAGGAAGCGCTCGGTGCTGTCGGCCCAGGGGATTTCTACCAAAGGGTTTCAGAGCTGACACAAAAAAACTTAACTCGTGCAGGCAGTAACTGCAGCCAGGGGAGAGGCAGAGAGCGGGGACATGCCCCACGTGGGGACAGAGAGCGGGGATGTCCTCTACCTGGCACCTGCAAGGGGAGGAAGGGGCCACGTGCCTACAGGTCCAAGTTACGGTGGAAACAAGAACACTGTGAGCACTACAGTGTCTCGTGAAACAAACAGCAGACATCACAACTCTGCTCAGTCCTTTCGGAAACCTCACACTGGTTAATAGCACACTCTATTTTCTCTTCTGAATTCTGTTACAAGTGGGGTGGCCGCGGTGCTGGGATGGATGGAGCTGCGGGGACAGGACCGGCAGTGCCCGGGCACTGGGCTGGGCAGGAGCTGGGCTCTGCTCACTGCTCCTCCCATAGGCTCTGCTCCATCAGCCTGCAATGCAATTTGCTCGAGACAGAAACGCCCACACAAAAGTGAACCAGGGAAGAGAGCAGATGAAAGGAAGGATTCATTTCTGATTAGCGACCGCCCCCACAGCCCATTCCTGCGGAGCCCACAGAGGGACGGGCAGCCCTGGCCTGGGCAGAGGAATGTGCTCGTGCTGCAGCTCTGGCACCAGCGATCCGAGCCAGGCACCCAGCTCCAGCTCTGCAGGGAGCACAGCAGCAAGCAGCACGGGACTCAGCCCTGAGTGGGGCTTCCATACAGCCCTATGGCTCCGGGGGCCGGCACAGAGCTCCCAGCCACAGCCCCAGGTGGGGCTGCAGGAGGGCACGGGGATGGTCAGGGCTGCACCACAAATATGTGGGGAAAGGCTGAGGGAGGGGGTGTGCAGTCTGGAGGAGGGGTGGCTGCGGGGAGACCTTCAGTGCCTGAAGGGGACGATGCATGGGAGGAGAGTGGCTTTGTACACCAGCAGAGAGCAATGGGACATGGGGGGACGGCATTAAACTGAAGGAGGGGAGACCAAGGTCAGATGTGGGGGGAATCCTTCACCCAGGGGCAGTGTGGCCCTGGCACTGCTGCCCAGAGCTGTGGGTGCACTGTCCCTGGAGGTGCATGAGGCCGTGGATAGGGTCCTGGGCAGCCCGAGATGGAGGCACCCAACCCACGGCAGGAGTGGAACTGGAAGATCGCTAAGATCCCTTCCAACCCAACCATTCTGGGGTCCTGTGATTCTGTGACACCCGAAGCAACACCAGGAGGGGAGCAATGTTCATTTGTCCTATCTGAGAAGGACCACAGCTCACCCTGCTGCTCCAGATCCCACAGCTTCCCTCCACATCACCTCCCCAAATGATGCCCTGCTCACAGGGCTTCCAAATGTCGCGCCTTCTGAGGCAGAGAGGAAATGTAAATTGAAAGTCTACACTACTCTACGTTTCTTTATTTATTTTCTCTTTCATTTCCACATTTAAAGCAAGGTTTAAAAGGTTTTTAGAACAGGTTTCTGCCTAAAAAGAGAGCAGGTAACAGCCACCCTTTGGCCACACAATTGAGCAATGAAAACCAGCATCACAGAATCATTGGGGTTGGAAAAGACCTCTGAGATCCCCAACCCCAACCCATCCCCACCATCCCAATAAATCACGTTCATCAGTGCCACAGTTCTTGGAATCGAAAAATCCACATTATTACTTAAACACGGAGGTATTAACTAACGGTACCACTGGGCTCCCTTCTTTCCTGCTGGACCTGAGACGGCCCCCAGCACCGCCTCTCCTCAGGTTAGCAGAGGGCCCAGTACAGGCATGGGCAAGGCTGACTCTGAGCCACACTGACCCCAACCGTGCCCACCGGTTTAAGGATGCTCACCATTCCAGCTGTCTCATGTCAAAAGAGACGGAGAGACCTGAAAGTAGTTCCAGGAGAAGGTCACGAGAGTGAAGCTCTGAAACAGCTTCTGCATGAGAAATACTGTGTGGAGTGGGACACCCTGTGCCATGAGACGCGGCTGGCATGGCAGGTTGGGGGAATGGCTAGAGGAGGATGAAGGTGCTCCAGCTGCCCTCTGCTCCTCACAGCGCCAGGGGCATCGACTGACCCTAAGTGCCCTTAGGAGAGCTCCCCACGAGCCGCCTGGCCATGGCTGCGGGCACTCTGCTCAGGGGAGACCCGGAGGTGCCTCCAGCCCCAGCTCCTCTGTGATGCTCACACAGCCCTGGGTGTGGAATGCTGTTAGGATGCCACTGGCCATGCAAGTTACATGGGTTCAGGTGGAGAAACTGGTGAAAAGGAAAAAATAACACACTGGGAGCTACAAATTAATCCGTGAGCTGTGACAGGTGAAACTCCCAGCTGTGCCCAGTGCACCTCCCAACTTCCATCCTGCTCCAGACCTCGTCATGGGGCACTCTCATGGGCAGGAGCGGCAGCAGCTGTCTTTGGTCCTGATCGAACACAGACATTGTCATGTTCTTGTAATCAGGGACAACAACACAGAGCAGATGCACTACTGCTGAGCTGCCATCACAGCAGATCAGCTGCTGCTAACTGAGACACGGCAATTACACAAGGAGTGTGTTACACAGCCTCAAGGGGATTGTTCCACACAGCATGGACAGCACTTCGGGGTGCACCATCCAGCAAGCTTCGGCTGCCTTCCAACCAAGCGACCCCCAAAGCAAAGAGACCCCGGGAAACATCACACGCTGGAGCTGAAACCTCACAGAGCTGCCAGAACCACAAAGAAAAATACATCAGGAAGAGAGCACGAACTGCATGACTCTGAGTGCCAGACACCTCCGCGGCGCTGCGAGAGCACCTCATGGGTACAGATAGGTCAGCGTGCTGTGACCAGAGCCACCAGATGGGATTTGTGTGAAAAAATAAACTGGAAATCCTGCGAACTTGTGAAAAAGAAAACTTAAGAGGTGGGGAAGAGGTTTCGTCATTGCATTCCTTCACAAGCACTGTCCTGCTCACGGCTCTTGGCTTTGATGACAAGGAGCGTTTGCTGCCATCGTGGTCCCGGTGCCAGGTGGGCTCTCAGGAGATGAGAGCTGGCAGCCCCGCAGTGTCTGTGCAGCGAACGCCTCCTCTGCTGCATGGCTCCCAGCATATGCTCTCTGTGCAACGAGCGCTGCAAAACGAAGCAAAACCTTTCGAGGGAGGAGAAATGTGCTAATTAATGAAGTCACCTAGGAAGGCGAGAGAAACCCGTGTCTGGAAAGCGGGGAGGGGAAGGAGCTCCAAATCCTTCCTGGCTGCACAGCAAGCAAGCTGCAGAGAGAGGGACACTGACAAGACCATCGGAGGGGAAACAGAGAAAAAAAAAGTGATGAGAGAGGAGAAAAATGCCCAATTTCTAGGGAAGTTCTTGCTGGTTCAGAAATATCCCATGAAGAGCATGGAGCTCGTGCACTGCTAAAGGAGGTGCTCCGTTCCTAACTAAGAATCACTGATGGACATGCTCCGTTTCTTGAGTCAAAGGTGCTGGCTCCAAGAACTAACACTGGAAGGACAAAATGGAGTTGGGATTTCCCAGTGAGAACAGCAGGAGAGACGTGAGCTGAGCTGAAACACTGCTGTTCGAAGCAGATCTCAACAGCGCCTCTTTTTTCACCCCTTCTCCTTTTGGAGCAGCACTTCCACCTCAAATGTGCCTCACTGTTGTGCTCGGTAATGAGAGCTGCTTCAAAGTAACACGGCAGGCTCTGCTGCTCCTTAACCACAGCAGTGCTCACACTCAGTGCCAGACGAGGGCTGGGACCCGAGCAGGGCTGCATTGTGCTCTGCAGCCCCTTCCAGCACCAGCAGCATCACCGCTCTGCACAGCCCGGCCAAGAGAGCCAAGCAGAGAACCACTGCCCAGCACTGCCCGTGAGTCAGCACAGCCCCAGGAAGTGCTCCG
This sequence comes from Oreortyx pictus, assembly GCA_036925125.1. Taxonomy (NCBI): domain Eukaryota; kingdom Metazoa; phylum Chordata; class Aves; order Galliformes; family Odontophoridae; genus Oreortyx; species Oreortyx pictus. The sequence goes on along the minus strand of JAUPFR010000001.1, from coordinate 184,504,597 downwards.
AGCAGAATCAGCATTTGCAAATTGAATTGCATTGCAGCCAAACACCGGCAATGGTTTACACGGGGCCAAATGGTGCTGGTGAACTGCGATGTCCCACGTGGTCCCTATGGCTCTCAGCGACCTCCCAGGTGCCCGAGGATAACTGCCTGCCGTGACTATCCTGATAACTGCCTGCCGTGACTATCCTGATAACTACCTGCTGTGACTTTCCTCCACTGAACGTCCAGTTCAACGCCCCAACCAAGTTCCCACTGATCCCTGAACCGGAAAGTTTTCACCAAAAACTAAAAATCGAAAGGAAGCCTTTTTCTGTTTTAATACCAACGTCGAAACCAAACAAAAAATCTTAAGCATTCAGAAGGGAAGACGTGACATTTGAACGTGTCGGAGGGGCGGATTCCATTTGGCAGAAAAGGTCTCTGCTGAATGTTCATTGCCACCCACACAGGAAAGTGACCGCATTTGGAAGCAGCTCTAAGTTGCAAAGCCAGTCACAGGTGAACATGGGTGGAGCAGCCTTCCCAGGTCTGCGGGCACACAGATGGAGCCAGAGCCCATGGGGGGATGAGCTGAGCCATTCCCTGCTCCTCGGGCACAATGAGAGGTCTGAGTCCAACCCAGGGAGGAAAAACTGCTCCCAGACTTCTCTTTTCCTGTGTTGCCTGTTGCTGCTCTGAAGCCAGCCCCCAGATTCTCTGCATCCTCATCCTCATCTCCTGTGTTACTCTGCCACAGGAAGAGCCACTGATGGATCTGACCCCAGGGCAGCGCTCATGACCCCAAGCTGCTGGAGCTCCAGCAGTGCTGGGAGACCGTTCCCAGCCGTACAGTTTGGGCTGGGGACAGGGCCAAGAGGAGGGCATCTGCCTTCCAGCAAGGCTCCAACACCTACACCTGGCGCTGAGAAACATGAGCCACAAGGCCCTGACCTCGGTGCTGACTGCCAACCCCCCTAATCCTCCCACCTCGGCACTGGCACTGCCGCCCAGAGCTGTGGGTGCCCCATCCCTCCAGGTGCCCGAGGTGGTGCATGGAGCTCTGGTCATCCTGAGCTGGGGGGCACCCAGCCCACGGCAGGGGTAGGGGCTGGAGGTCCCTTCCAACACAACCATTCTGTGCCTCCATCATCTGTAAGGACTTCTCCAGCTCAACCATTCTGGGATTCTATGACCTATATGGACCTGTCTGTCACAGCTGTTCTGCGGTTCTGCCACCCTTAAGGACCCTTCCAACCCAACCACTCTGTGGTTGTCATCTTTAAGGACCCTTCCAACCCAACCATTCTGTGGTTGTCATCTTTAAGGACCCTTCCCACCCAACCATTCTGGAATTCCATGATTCCTAGGGGAAGCGCAGGGCTGAGCACTTCCCAAGGGCACCCAGCACCCACACAACTTCTGCAGAGGCTCAAAGGGATCAGATCTCACTGGACCCCACAAGAGGAAGAAACATGTTGGGAAGCACGTGCCCCACCGCTGGTGTTCCCCAGCCCCTCACAGGGGACATGCAGTAAGAGAGAAACTTCAAGGATCGTGGAGGGAACAGCAGGGCAGGGAAGGAGAGCCCCTTCTGCACTACACAGCTCCACACAGGCTACACGGAGGGATCAAGTAAGGAAGAGGAAAGGTCCAGACTAAAGGTCTGTACTAAGTCCTACACACAAAAAGCACAGCGAGGGGAAGGCTGGAAAAAAAGGTGCAGAGAAAAGTTAAGGAAAGAAATGGGAAAAAAATAATCATAGTTACCCAGTTCATGGAGCCGCTCTTCTACTGCGAAGCATGAACGAAAATAAAAGAGAAAAACCATGGGACACGTGTGTTAGCCAAGAGCAAAGCAGAATCCACGCAGAACACACGACCACCTCTGGGACATGGCCCCCTGAAGCCCACATCCATGGGACATGGCCACTCTGCTCTGCCACACTGACCAAAGCTAGCAGGATACTTTATAAACAGAACTTCTTCTGCCTAAAAGCAAATAAACAGCAAAAAAGCCAACCCCACCAAGCGGTGCTGGGCACAGATCAGCACTTCCTGCGGCCCCTGGAAGCCCAACCCAGACAGACATCCACCTGCTCTGTGCGTGGCAGTCCTCACGAGGCTCCAAGCGATTCCAGACCTGAACGAGCTGCTGCCCTGTCCCCAAACACACCTACACCAACACTCCTGATGCTGCATCCCAGGTTCTCCATGCTGGTTTCACCTACTGCTGAGTCCTCGCCCTTCCCCTGGCACTCAGCTGCCGACTGGTGGCCCTCAGGCACCGTTATCAGTACCTACAGGTGGGCAGAGGAAAGGAGACAACTCCGGAGCAGGATGAGAAGTGGGGGCCACCTGGGCTCTGGGGTCCCTTCCAACCCAAACCAGTCAGTGATTCAGCCAGTGTGCACTTGCAGCTCAAAGGCCAACTGCATCCTGGGCTGCATCAAGAGGGAGGTAGCAGTGGGGCAGGGAGGGGACGGTCCTCTGCTTCTCCCTTGAAAGGCTCCATCAGGAGCATGAGCCCCAGTACAGGAGGGATGTGGGGCTGTGGGAGGACGTCCAGAGGAGGGCCATGAGGATGGTCAGAGGGCCACAAGAAGGAGGGGGGCCCGGTGTGATAGTGACAGGATGGGGGAATGGCTCTGAACTAATGGAAGGGAGATTAAATTTAAATGTTAGAAGGAAATTCTTCACCCAGAGGAAGTGCGGACCCAGCACTGCTGCCCAGAGCTGTGGGTGCCCATCCCTGGAGGTGCCCATGGCCGTGGATGGGGCCCTGGGCAGCCCGAGCTGTGGGGCACCCAGCCCACAGTAGGGGTGGAACTGGATGGTCCTCCAACCTGCGGCACTCCACGATCCCACAATTCTGTGACGAATACATGAGTGGAAAGGAAGGCCCTGCACCTCTCATGCACTGCTCCTTGTGGATGCTCCCCACAGAGGACATGAGCAGCCGGTACTTCCAACTACCACGGTCCTCACCGCAGTGCTTTTGTGAGCTGTGAGGACATGCGTTCATCTCGAGCACGACTCTGGCAACGCCAGACTGAAGCCATTGCACAGATCCCCGCTCAGCCTTCTCTCCTCCGGGTGAACAGCCCCAGAGCTCAGCCTTTCCTCATCAGGAGATGTTCCTCTCTGCTCAGCTCCCAGAGGCAGCCCTGCATCGCTGCGTGCACGGTTCCTGAGCTCTGGGTGAGCAGAGAGTTGAGCTGTCCCAGCTCACACGGGTCCTACGTCTGCTGCAGCCTGGCAAGCTCAACCTGAGCTTTCCCCTCTCTAATAATAGGTCCACCTTCCCCGCACAGCCAAAATCTGGGACGACGCTAAGGTCACGCTGAGACACACAAGATGCTGACTTGAATTAATGAAGCGGTTTCTAATTCTGGAAGGTAAATAAGGAGAGCTGCCAGCTCCATGCACACCCCAGGACATCTGACTGGAATGTGTTCTTAATTTAGAGGTTTCCAAGGAAAGAGACTGTTCTGTTGAAATGGCAACCCTGGTTCCAACAGGTTGTCTTTAGAGGTCATCTACAAAATACATTTCAGCCTCAGATTTGTTTGCCAAGACATCTGGCATAAGAAACATCTTTATCATGTTACCAGGCTTGGCTGTGGCCAAGACCAGGGATGAGGCCACACTGTAGGCATGGTAACACTGTGGGGCAAGGCCACACTGTAGGGCAAGACCATGTTTTAGGTCAAGGCCTTACTGTAGGGCAAGACCATGTTGTAGGGCAAGACCACATTTTTAGGGCAAGTCCACACTGTAGGGCAGGACCATGGTTTTAGGTCAAGACCACATTTTAGGGCAAGGGCATACTGTAGGGCAAGGTCATGCTGTAGGGCAAGGCCACGTTGTAGGGCAAGGCCATGTTTGAGGTCAAGGCCATACTGTAGGGCAAGACCATGTTGTAGAGCAAGACCACATTTTAGGGCAAGTCCACATTGTAGGGCAGGACCACGTTTTAGGGCAAGGTCATGCTGCAGGGCAAGGCCATGCTGTATTGCCAGGATAACAAAACAATTACACAACAACTTCAAACCCAGGGGAAACAAAGGCACTCTCTTCTCCGTGTGTATCTGTAGGAGTGCCCCAGGACCCCCTGATTCAGAGACTACAGAGATCATGGTGAGGAGGGGGCAGTAAGGAAACTCTTTTCCTGAAGAGGACAGAAGAAAAGCAATAGCCATAGATCAAACAGTGGGGTTTTACAGTTACAGGTTGTATGTCCAGAAGTTTGTAAATAGCAGCACTGGTGGGAGATGCCCACAGACCCCAACCAACTCTCACAGATCAGCAAAGCTACATCCCTGGGCACAGCCCCTCCTGTGTCACCGGCAGAACAAATCCATTACAACGCTGGAGCTCTCGTGTGCAAAAAGATTTGTTAATTTATATCAGAGATCTGAACCGAAATGTATTAGTCACAGCAAATCATTTATAAGTAGATGCTCTTCTGCGGAATTAAAGCGAATATAATTTCTTTTATGATAATTATAGCTTTGGGAGTGAACTGAACCAAACCAAATGAACGATTTCAGTTCCAAGTCAGAGGTCGTGGAGGCTGCCGGTGGGTGAACCGCTCTGCAGAGCAGGGCAGTGGGACTGCACCTTGGGGCACCATCTGGGCGGGCCCTGGGGGAAGGCATGGTGGGGTCTGACAGACAAAGCCTCCAATGACCGCTGCTGGTGAGCAGACGCTCATTCAGCACCCAGCACTCATGCAGACGGCCAATAGCGAGGACTTGAAGAAGGATGACGGTCAGAAACCAAGTGCCCCCAACCCTCACCTTGCACACAGCCACCACAGGACCCCCTCCTGGCTCACAGCCCCCAGCTGTGCTGAGCACTGCAGTAAGCAGAGGAGCTCCTCCTCCTCCAGGTGGGTGCACGTGCCCAGGAGCACCAGGCATCCCCCCGTGCCCCACTGCAGAACCTCGCACAGCTGCCTCTGGCTGCAATGTTTGTGCTCCCAATGAACTGCAATTGTTCTCACCACTGGAAGTTAACTCCGCAGTATCCAGAGGTAATGCACAGGAATCACACACACAATCATCACCATCACCCCTTGTAATCTAGAAATAGGTAATATGGGCTCTCAGCATCAGTCTGCTACAGGTCTTCTGGATGTCCACCCATGGCCCAGGCTCTGAGCATCTGATGGAGCTGTGGGTACCCCTGCTCATCACAGGGACTGGGGCCAGATGGTCCCTTCCAACCCAAACCATTCTGTGTTTGTATGAAGGTCCCTTCCAACCCAAACCATTCTGTGGTGTCATCACTCTATGCTATTCCAGTATGTGGTGCAAGACCTCCGTTCTGGGTTTGGCTTTTACACTGCCCTGCACCCGAGCTTGCCCTGAGGCTCAGACTGCAGTCCCCATTCCCTGAGGCTCCTGGAGCTGGGAGATGGCACATCGACCCCTAGGCACAGAGCTGGGGGACACCTCTCACCCATCCATAAGCACCGCGGTAACTGCCCCGGGTTGTACTCAGATCCATCAGCTGTGATCCCATGGGGAAGGAAAAGTGCCTTCCGACAAGCAGCAGGGATAAATGACAATGGAGCAGACACACATCTGACAGTGAGACTTAAACAAAGAGCAGAGCGTGTGGATCATTGCTAATTCTTAATCAAGACAAGAAAAACACACCCAGGAGGGCCCCTCCCACCCACCAGAGCTCCCAGCAGTGACAGCTTCCAGAGGCAGCGACGCATTGCTTGGGAGCCTCACAGGGTGAGACCCAGGGACTGCGTGCAATCCCCAAATGCGGCTGGGGTCTGAGTGAGCTGCTCTCATCACCCCTGGGTCCCTCTGAGTTTCCTCCAAGGCCAAGTGTCAGATCCCACTGCCACCATGTGCCAGCACAGCTCGGGAGCCACCACTCCACTCCAACTTCCTGCAGCCCCCAGCAGAAACATCCCACCTCCATGGGGAGCACAGCACCTCTGGGCCTGTTTAGTCATTCATTAACCTCACCCATATGAGACTAAAGGTATGAATGGAGTATTTAAATGGAGCAGCGTGCACTGAGACAGCCACGAGCACCCAGCTCTCGCTGCCTCTGCAAAGCAACATCTCAGCCACACAGGAGGGAAGAATGATGGTTCACTGGGGAACATCTGTCGGTTCCAGGAGAATTATGGAATCATGAAGGTTGGAAAAGACCTCTCAGATCAACAGTCCAACCTCATCCCATCCCACAGTGCTCACTGACCACATCCCCACGGCCCTGGGACACCCCCATGGATGGGGACTCCCCACTGCCCTGGGCAGCTGCACCAGTGCTGAGTGCTCTTTGGAGCACACATTGTTCCCCATGTCCAACCTGACCCTCCGCAGCGCTCCGTCAGCCCATCCCCTCTCGTCCTATCGCCGTTCCCTGGGGATGGAGACCGAGCCCTACTTCGCTCCGTGCTCCTTTCAGGAGTGGAAGAGAGCGCTGAGCTCTCCCTGACCCCCTCTGCTCCGCACTGCCCCATCCCACTCCCACAGCACTGTGCTGCAGACCCCCACAGCTCTGCTGCCCCTCTCTGCACACACTCCAGGGCTTCAACATCTTTCTTGTGGGACCAGTAACTTTGGAGAAGACCAAGATCTCTGGTTAGCTCCACCTGGGTCAGGTGAGGTGTCAGATCAGCGCTGTCCTTTTCGCTGGCTTCCCCCATGGGATGCTGAAGACAACAGCAGAGCATGGGAAGCCGATGCTGAAGCAAGCACCCCTGCTGTGGATTGCAAGAGCCCCTGCTAATGGTCAAGAGAAACAGAGAAAGGGCTATCTATATCTGAGCTAGTCAACAGAGAAATGGGCTATTTCAGAGCGTGATTCATCAGACTGATTTTAAGTGTCTAACTTGGGATGAGATAAATTGCACTTTGGAAGAGCTATTTCTCACCACTGACTGCAGGGAGTCTAGACAACGGCCTCAGGTGCAGCTGTGTACGGCAGCCAGCCCCATGCAGATGGGTGAGTCACCCCTCCTGCTCCCTACAGCCTCAGAGCATCCCCTGGAGCAGCGCAGGGATGCTGGGCGACCCTACTCCCACCACACAGTGATGGGTGTGCAGTGGGGGGGTCACCATAACCACAGGCAGCGTCTGCAATTTGATATTCAGAGCCAAGGGGTTCGTGCTCTGCTCCACATTAGTGACCTTGTACCCAAAGGATGGGCCCATCCAAAGGTGTCTGCCCAAATTCCTGTTTTCTGTTTGATTTTTGTGATTGTTCTAATAAGCTGCAAGCAAGTCACAGTAGAGCAGAGCAGACTGCTCAATCCTGGGCCATCGGTGTGGGGTGGGGGGCAGTGGGAGCCTGAGCCCAGGACATGATTGGGTTGGGGATGGGCCAATGGTGGGACAGGGTCCAGAGAGAAGGGCTGCACCATCAGCACTGGGCAGCACCACACAGCCCCTGCCAGGATGGGCCCAGGAGAACCTTACAAGGTACAACAAAGCTGAGCACAAGGTATGGGTCATGGCAGCCTCCACCTTCAGTACAAGCTGGGGGTGGAAGGATGGAACCCAGCCCTGATGAAAGGGCCCTGGGGGTGCTGGTGGGGGGCAGCACCACTCCCAGCACTGTGCCCTCACAGCCCAGAGAGCCAAACACACCCTGAGTGCATCCAGAGCAGCACGGCCAGCAGGGCGAGGGAGGGGAGCTGCCCCTCTGCTCTGTGCTGGGAGACATCACTTGGAGCACTGCGTCCACATGGGAGTGCTCAGCACAGGAGGGACACGGAGCTGTTGGAGTGCATCCAGAAGAGGGACATAAAAATGGTCCCAGGGATGGAAGAGCTCTCCTGTGAGGACGGGCTGAGAGCTGCGGCTGTGCAGCTGGAGAAGGGAAGGCTGTGAGGAGAGCTGAGAGCGGCCTTCAGTACCTAAAGGGCATGTGGGAAAGGAGGGTTGCACGGGGTCTGTGCAACAGGACAATGGGAGATGGTTTCCCACTGACAGAGGGACATTGGGACTGGACACAAGGAGCAAGGTCTTCACACTGAGGTGGTGAGGCACTGCACAGGTTGCCCAGAGAGGCGGTGCTGCCCCATCCCTGCAGACACCCACGGTCAGGGGATGGGGCTCTGAGCACTGATGGAGCTGTGGGTGTCCGTGCTCATCGCAGGGAGTGGGACCTGATGGCCTTGAAGGACTCTTCCAACCAAACCATTCTGTGAGTCCATGATTCTGTCTGTCCTGTGCCTCCTGCTTCCACTGCACTGAGGGCTGAGCTCTGCCAGAAGAAACTCTGAGGAAGGAATAATGTCTGATATTTTGGCAGTACTGTGGGGTCCAGCAGCCCTTCATCCCCTCCAACACACCGCTCAGCAGGGCGCAGCTGAGAGACAAGTTTTGCTTTGCAGTAGAGCTCGGCTATAGACAAAGCACAGGAAATTGAGAAGGGCCTTCAGGAGGAGTTCAGGAGCACAAATCCCCCCCAACACACCTTCTGAAAAACACTTCAGTGTTAAATTAAGAGGATTACTTTAGGCTTCTCCCCAGGCATTTGCACTTTTAAGTCCTGCGGCACTCAGAGAACAACCAGTGGATGAGGAACAAATTGGATCACGGGCTTGGCAGAGAACGTTTAAAAGGGGTTATCTACAAGAGAAAAATTTCTTGGAAGAAAAAAATGAATCCAAAAGTGAGATGTGCACAGGAGACAGAAACATGAAGCCACTCTGCACGGCCCAGTGGAAATAAGACCAAGGAAATAAGGTTTTGGTGTGAGTCAGGCTCAGGCACACATGCTTTGCTGCCCTCTGAGGAGCACGGCCCCAGCACAGCCCCACAGAGGGGTCTGCAGGAACCCCCTGGGCAGGGCCAGAAGAGGGGGGGGATGAGCAGGCAGCCGCTCACAGCAGCACCCATAGGAAAGGAGGAGATGGAGTGACGTGGAAGGGAGAGCTCTGACACCATCTCGCTCGTCTGGGCCCCCAGCAAGGCTTCCTCTGCTCAGCGGGCACGGTAGAACGCGTCGGGTTGGACTCGGTGATCTCAGAGGTCTTTTCCAACCTCAGTGACTCTGGGGCTGTACCGCAGCAGAGGGATCTCAATGCTTCGCTGCAGAAGCCAAGTTCCAGCGCCAACATTTCGACGGCTGCACGCTGTTATCCAACCTCACGCTGGGCACGTCTGAAGGCACTGAACTATTTCATCTCCACGTATTTCAGAGAGGCAACCTCACTTGCAAATGCAAACACGGCAACATGGAAAAGGGAAATGGTTATACCCACCCTCCATTGATAAGAGGAGAGAAGAAATGTCATTGAAACATACAGGCAAAGAGTGAATGAATGAAAAACATAGAGCACCACAGGAAAGCGCCTTCCTGACCTTGAGGTTTTCCAAGACAAAAAGGGCTGCAGACATGGAGCATCTCCTGGTGGGGAAATGCTGGGAGCCTTCTACTCCCTGACACAGGGATTCGTGCTGAAGAAAAAGGAAGGGGTTGTTTTTTATCACAAAGAAGCAAAATCCTCTCAGTTGTGTCCCGAGATGGAAGGTGAAGCTGGAGGTGGACGGCTCCCAGCAGGTCAGGCCAATGCTGTCCTACTTCATGGGATGGAGATCCCGATGTGGTTCTGTTGACACCACCCCTATGCCGCCACTTTGTTTTCTGACCATTTATTACCCAAACTTTTCAGCAGAACATTTCTGGTCAATGACGCTGCCCTTCCCCGAGGGACTGTCTGGCTGAGGCTGGACAGCCTCACAGCACCAACACCCAGCGGCCGCGCTGCCGACCCGCAACGCTCAGTGGAAAAATCCTGCCCTAAACTCAAGAAAATGTAGCACAGCAGAAAGCAGGACTTATGACAGACAGCGATCCCGAGAGGTTGTGTAATTCTCATAGCAGGCGACAGCCACAAGCTGCATCCTGGCTTCTTCCCATCTCTTTCAAAATGACCTTCCCAGAAAGAACAAGAGGTAACAGAAAGGATTTCATGACTCTGTTTCGAAGGAAAAGCTGCTCCAGGAATTCCAATTCCAGTCCTGAGGCGAGTAGAGAAACACTCAGAAAAACTAATTCCCAGAAATAGTGCTAGAAAGGGAGGAGCGGGATCAATGGGGTTTGGCACCACCAGGAAAAAAACTCAGCTTCAGTTTGTGTGAGGATGATATCTTCCAGACTCAGCATGCGACCACTGGAGCAGAGGGGCTCAGGGAGAGCTCAGCGCTCTCTGCCACTCCTGAAAGGAGCACGGAGCGAAGTTGGGCTCGGTCTCCATCCCCAGGGAACGGCGATAGGACGAGAGGGGATGGGCTGACGGAGCGCTGCGGAGGGTCAGGTTGGACATGGGGAACAATGTGTGCTCCAAAGAGCGCTCAGCACTGGCACAGCTGCCCAGGGCAGTGGGGAGTCCCCGTCCGTGGGGGTGTCCCAGGGCTGTGGGGATGTGGCACTTGGGGACGCGGTCAGTGGGCACTGTGGGACGGGTTGGGGTTGGATCGATGATCTGAGAGGTCTTTTCCACCTGAATGAATCTGTAATTCTATGCTGAGCGAGCCTGATCCTTACAGCCTGACCCGTGGCAAGAATTAAACTTGAAGCAGAGTGAGAAAATTTCAGGCCAGACCAATTTTTCTCACCATAGTTTAGGACTGCTAAAAATAGAGTTTGTAATGCCAACCGGTGGCAGCTTTAATAACCACAGAGGGACGCCGTGTTCTGCACGTCCCCAGGGAATCTCCATTTCTTCTTTACGCTGTAGTCAATTCTGACATCTCTTCCCATTGCCCTGTCCTCGTTAGGCACTCCCAGCCTTCCTGCTAATGTGTGATTGATGTCAGACCATCAGCAGCACTTCAGAAACCTTGTATGAGCCCTACAAACTGCCGTTCCATGCACCCGTCACCCCACGGCAATCTCCTCATTTGGGACTGAGTGTCTGATGCTGCCCAGGGGGGTTCACACCCCCAGATCCTGGTCCCATCCCTACAGGCTGCATCATCACAGCCCTCCTGTCCCATGCAGCCCTTCTGGGTCTCAAAGAGCCACAGAATGGTTGGGCTGGAAGGGATCTAAATGTCCCCAAAGCCCCAACCCCTGCTGTGGGCTGGATGCCCCCTCCTCCCATTGCAGCTCCTCCAGTGAATGGGAGTGCAAAGCCATGGGCTGCTTGGAATAACCCAACGAGTACATCAGCAGCGAGCCACGGAGAAACACCAGGGGTGAAGCGCAGCCACCTTTGTGTCTGACACTGGAGAAGTGAACAAGCATGCGGAAGGAGAGGAAAGGGACATACAGCTCATAGCTTGAGTTAAAATTCCTCAACACCAGAAGGTTGCTTTGCTTTAGAATTCAGTCTCTTTCACTTCTTACACTGTCTTTACTTAACCACAGCAATGCGATGCCCAACGGGATGCTGTCCACAGCAATCGCAGAGCTCCACTTGTTTGTAACAGAAACCAAACTCATTAAAGAGCAGAGGCAAAGGCTTGATCGGAGGCATTAACAAAACTTAACTACAGGAAAAGATGTAAGGGATGGGGGGACATTAATGGCAAACCAATGCGTGGTTAAGCAGATATAGAAGAGACTTAAAAGGGGGAGTGGGATTTCAATAAATGAAACAAAAGCAGAACTTCCGTGGAACATCTGGACAAGAGAGCGACAATACGCCAAGGAGTAACTTCTACAAAGCCACAAAAATGGACACCTTTCTGCATCAGGAACAATTACCTGCCTAGTGCCACAACCAGCAAAAAAGAGCACAGCGGGGACGGGAAGGAGGTCAGATATTTATATAGGAGTGAGCAGATGGAACTTCACGGAGCAAGACACAGCCGAGCCCTCTGGCTGCAGCCCACAGCTGAGCTGCACTCAGGACCCACTGCTGCAAAGCATCGCCCCATGCCCAGCCACAGCAGTGAGGCTCCAGGAGCCATCAGGCAGCTGCATCCCACCCGAGCAGCCCGCCTGGAATCCCACCCGCGGGCCTGATCCGGCTGTAAGGGTGTCAGGGGTTTGAAACAGGGACAGGGAGGTGATTGTCCCTCTCTCTTCTGCTCTTGTGAGGCCCCATCTGGAGTACCATGTCCAGGACTGGAGCCCCCGGTACAAAAAAGGCAGAGAGCTGTTGGAGAGGCTCCAGAGGAGAGCCACGAAGATGCTCAGGGGCACGCAGCACCTCCACTATGAAGACAGGCTGAAGGGGTTGGGCTTGTTCAGCCTGGAGAAAATAAGGCTGTGGAGTGACCTCACTGCAGCCTCTCAGGACCTAAAGGAGCCTATAAACAGGAGAGGAGTCTGCTCTTGGGAAGGGCAGATAACAGCAGCACAAGGGGAAATGGTTTTAAGTTGAGGGAGGGAAGATCAGTCAGGGGGAAGTTCTTTACTATGAGAGTGGTGAGGTGCTGGAACGGGCTGCCCAGAGAGGCTGTGGGTGTCCTGCCCCTGGAGGTGTTCAAGGCCAGGTTGGATGGGGCCCTGGGCAGCCTGGCCTAGCATTAAATGGGGAGGTGGTTGGAGATCCATGATCCTTGAGGCCCCTTCCAACCCGGGCCATTCTGTGATTCTGTGAAACGTAGCATGAAACAACCAGAAGGGAAATGAGGGCTGTGTGTGCTGGGCTGCCCTTGGAGAAATCTCCGAATGCAGTGACCGTGGGACCCCTGCCCCAGGGGGATGAGGCAATGCCCACAGCTCGCCATGCCCAGCTCAGAGCTGACTGCACAAAGTGACATCGGGACGGGGCCGTGCTCGGGTCCAGGACTGCACTGTGGCACAGCACTGCCACCACATCACCTGCCCCCTGTGGGCACAGGACTGCCTCATCCTGCAGCCACACCGTGGGACAAACACACAACAAAATCCCCTCTTCTTCCCAAAATAGGTTCTTCCAGCTCCCAAAGACATTTTGGTTTTATTCCCTTCATTTTCTTCTAACCTCTCTAAGCCATTCTTAGGTTTTCCTTCCACGCTTGGCATGTCAGAGTTTCCAACAGGAGGAAATAATGCGTCCTGGTCTCGAAGAGCTGTCGGTGGTCCTGAAAACTTCTCACTTCCAATCACGACCGCCGGCACAGCCCGGAGGGACACACGCAGCACCCGGGGTGTAAGCATCAGTGGGACCGATGGGTGCCGGGAGCTCCACAGCTCCCACCCAACCCCAGTGTTGGGCCAAGGGCCGTTTCCAACACACCCCGGTCCCAAAAGCCCCACTGATACGGGGAACTGAGAGTGAAGCACTGCAGCCCTGGGGGCTCATGGGGACACGCAGCAACAAAGTGACACAGAGATGGGGCTCAGAGGGGGAACACAGGGACCTCAGGAACAGGGGACATACAGCACGGGGTGGGCACTGCTCCAGCCCACACACAGCCCTATGGGGCCGCAGCAGTCGGCACTGAGTGCTGGTTTGTGTGGACAGGACCATCCTTCAGGCGCAGCGCAGCACGCTGGAGCCAGGTCCTGACAGCTGCTGTGTACGGGGCATCGCAACAGGCGGCCGCACAGCTTGGGAGCACTGCTGCTTCAGGCGGACTCTGTGAGCCCAGGGGCCTTATCCGACCTGTGTGACTATAGGATTCGAGCAGATCAGCAGAAGCGCAAAGCATGGAAGGTTCCAGAGCCGCCTCCAGTACTGAGTGGCAGCAGAGAGACCTCAGCAGAACTCAGGAGCAGCTCACGGGGCGGATGCAGGGCTCCCAGTAAGGGAGTGCTTCGTGCTGAGTGAGGGCAGTGAGGCACAGAGAGGTGGTGCTGCCCCAGCCCTGCAGACACCCACGGTCAGGGGAGGGAGTTCTGAGCACTGATGGAGCCGTGGGTGTCCGTGCTCATCACACGGAGTGGGACCTAAAGCCTTAAGAGGGTCCTTCCAACTCAAGCCACCCTGTGATCCTATGAAGGTCCCTTCCAACCCAAAGCAGTCACAGTTGCATGACTCCTGAACAGGACCCCAGGTCCTGCTGCCCAGAGCTGTGCGCTGACTGAAGGAAGTCAGAGGAACCAGCACAGACCACTCAGCCTTACAACAACCCGAGCCGTGGGTAAAATAACCCCATCTCCAAACCTCTGGCATAACTGAGCACTATGGTGGTAACCATCCAACGAACACCAGCAGCAGCACTGACTGCCATTCATTCCATGCAGGGCTCAGACACTGCAACGCAGAATGGCAGCGAGGACCAAACACGGAGCAGAACTCGCTGCTGGGTGCACATAGTAACAGTTGCTTGAGAATCACTCCTCCTGATCACAACGTGTGAAGGAATGAGATCCAGAACCAGCGTGTTCAGCGCATTCCTGGTTTCCCCTTGCCCCCAGGCTGCTGTCTGAGTCCCCCTGCCAGGAGCCACTGCTCTGCAACCTCAGGATTCTGAGGCCAGCGATGGTCAGTTCTTGTCTTGCTTGGGGCTCTGACATCTCATTTTGTTTGTTATCAGCAACAAGCAGCTCAAGGACAGACTCCCCCTCTGCACAGCCCTCTGCTATCTTACAGATGAAATATCAGCATTGGTTGTCATCCTTTGTCACTCAGTGGGCACCAGGATGGTCACAGCACACATGGATTCCTGTCCTTTGTCACCCAGAGGCCATCAGGATGGTCACAGCACGCTGCCATGCTTACTCCCTGACCTGTGCCCCACTTTCAATCCAATTTCCACCAACAGCTCACGAGGAAAGACCCAGAGCAACAAACCCAGCATGAAACCAACCCTGTAACGCCAGCACATGGCAGAAACCTGTCAGGAGCCAACCTGCTTTTAACATGGGGTGCAACCCCTGAGCAGAACAGAGGGAAACGCTCAGGGACCATCAGCTCTTTGCAGGACTGACAGCAATTGCTTGGGAACAAGGCCCTGCTTCACACCACACCACGTGGTGCTATAGGGAGCGGCTGAGGCAGTGGGATGGGGCAGTGTGGAGCGGAGGGGCTCAGGGAGAGCTCAGCGCTCTCTGCCACTCCTAAAGGAGCACGGAGCGAAGTAGGGCTCGGTCTCCATCCCCAGGGAACGGCGATAGGACGAGAGGGGATGGGCTGACGGAGCGCTGCGGAGGGTCAGGTTGGACATGGGGAACAATGTGTGCTCCAAAGAGCGCTCAGCACTGGCACAGCTGCCCAGGGCAGTGGGGAGTCCCCATCCGTGGGGGTGTCCCAGGGCCGTGGGGATGTGGCACTTGGGGACACGGTCAGTGGGCACTGTGGGACGGGTTGAAGTTGGACTGTTGATCTGAGAGGTCTTTTCCAACCTGAATGATACAATGACCACCCTGCAAAACCAGGACACCCTGCCCACGAGTCCATGTTCCCGCAGCTATAAAGCAGCACCACAACAGCAGCACACAGCCCTGCCCGACTTCCTTCCCGCACGGCCACCATGAGACCCTCCCGCTCCCGCTGAGCTCCATCCACGCTGGGGTGCGACCAGCCCTCTTCTCTCCAGCACCACATCCCGTGCTCAGCGATGTGCAAACAGCAACAGGTGAGCTCATGAATTACACATTCCAGTGTAATCACTACGGGCTGGAATGGGACCACCTCCCTAGCGCAAATGCACAACGAGATAAGAACCGCAGGATGGAAAACACCAGTAAGTGGGTGTAGAGGGGAAAAGCCCCATCTCTGCAGCAGAGGAGGCAGGAAGATGGAAAGAAGGAAGATCCTTCAACTTTCTGAGAAGCACTGGAATTAGATTCTCGCAGAGGAAGCCTCTTGTCACTGCTACTGCTGGCAGCCGACTCCTGACCCGCTGCAGGTTTACGTGCCTTCCGAGCAGCTGCCCAACGTAACGGGCAATGCCATCATCCCCCTCAGCCACCATCTCCAACCAGCTCTGCATTGCTGGGACCGTGAGCTGGGAGCTCTGCATGGATGGCGTTTCCTCTCCACCTTCACTGCCTGTACGAAGGCGCTGCATTGGATCACGGCCACGCGCCCCAGCAGCACCCAAGGGCGGCACTGGGACCCCAGCCAAGCACCGTCCACTCACTGGGGCTCCCAGTCCAGCCCTGAGCACAGGGCGTGCGCCATGGAGCTGGCACCGAGCACCAGGGCCTGAGGCACGGAGCCACGGGGATCCGCTCCAGGGCTCCCAGGCCCCACACCGGGGACCCACTCCAGGGCTCCCAGGCCCCACACCGGGGACCGTACCTGGGACCCACTCCAAGGTCTGAAGGTTGCACACCTGCGCCCCACATCCACGCCCCAATGCTCCACCGCTGAGCCCCGATCCCGGGCTCCATCGCCCCATGGACCCACACACAGCCCGGCACCCCCGGCCCCGCTGAGGTCCCACCCCGCAGGGCCACCCGCGGCCCCGCGGCCCCTCCCCGTGCTCACACACACACACACACCCGTGGCCCCACGGCCGCGACCCCCGCCCGCCCCCGGGCGCGCGCCGCTGCCCGCGTCCCCGCCGCACTCACCCTTGACGGCTTCTCCCCGGTTCAGCTGGATCTCGCCCTCGCCCTGCGGCGCGTAGCTCTTCACCACGATGAACTTGCGGCCGGGCACGGCGCTGTACAGCTTCCGCTTGGGGCCGCGCAACGGGGCGGGCGCGGCGTGCGGCGCGGGCTCGGGGCCGGGGCCGGGCCCGGGGGGACCCGCGGGGCCGCCGGGGCTGTAAACGAAGACGTACGTTACGGTGCTGATGCCCGGCAGCTCGCGGCCCGCGGGCTGCGCCATGGCGGGGACGGCGGCGGCCGCCGCGGCCGCGGGGGGCTCCGGGGCTTCAGCGCAGCCCCGGCCGCCGCGGCGCCGCCCGGGCGCGGGCAACGGCTGCGGCTCCGGGGCCGCCGCCCGCCGCCGGCTCCATGGCGCGGCGCCGCCCGCCCCGCGCGCCGCTCCGCTCCCGCTCCCGCTCCCTCCGGCGCCGCGCCGCCGCCGCCGCGCGCACCATGGCCCGGGGCAGCTGCCCGCCGGCGGCGGCTCCTCCCTGCGGGCGGGGATCCGCGCCTCCGCCCCCGCCGCGCCTACCGGGAAGGGACGGGGTGGGGACACGGGGAGGGGACGGGACGGGACCGGGGGGGGGGGGGTGGGAATGGGATGGATTGGAACGGGGACGGGGTCTGGGATGCGGGTGGGGATGGAACGGGAGGGGGATGCGATAGGGAGGGATGGGGAGGGGGGTGGAGAAGGGATGGGGATGGGATGGGGAAGGGGATGAGATGGGATGGGGATGGAAATGGGATGGGGATGGGATGGGGAGGAGGGCGAGATGGGATGGGGATGGGATGGGGAAGGGGATGAGATGGGTTGGGGATGGAAATGGGAAGGGGGATGAGATGGGTTGGGGATGGAAATGGGGAGGGGGGTGAGATGGGATGGGGATGGAAATGGGGAGGGGGGTGAGATGGGATGGGGATGGAAATGGGGAGGGGGGTGAGATGGGATGGGGATGGAAATGGGGAGGGGGGTGAGATGGGATGGGGATGGAAATGGGGAGGGGGGTGAGATGGGATGAGGATGGAAATGGGGAGGGGGGTGAGATGGGATGGGGATGGAAATGGGGAGGGGGGTGAGATGGGTTGGGGATGGAAATGGGGAGGGGGATGGAAATGGGGAGGGGGGTGAGATGGGTTGGGGATGGGATGGGGAAGGGGAAGGGGTTGAGATGGGTTGGGGATGGAAATGGGGAGGGGGGTGAGATGGGATGGGGATGGGGTGGGGAAGGGGAGAGGGATGGGGATGAGATGGGATGGTATGGGAAAGGGGATGGGGATGGGGAAGGAGAGGGGGATGGGACAGAAAGGGGAGGGGGATGGGTATGGAGATGCATTAGGGATGGGATGGGGATTGGGAAGGGGATGGAATGGGGATAGGGATGGAGATGTGATGCGGACGGATGGGGCAGGAGGGGGAGAGGAATGGAGATGGGATAGGGATGTAGGATGGGATGGGTATGGAGATGAGATAGGGATGGGAATGGGACAGGACTGGGATGGGATAGGGATGGGGAGGAGGATGGAATGGGGATAGAGATGGAGATGTGATGGGGTGGGATGGGGATGAGACGGGAGGGGGATGGGGATGGAGATGGGATGGGGAGGGGGATGAGTATGGAGACAAGATAGGGATGGGGATGGGGAGGGGGATGGAATGGGGAGGGGGATGGAATGGGGATAGGGATGGAGATGTGACGGGGATGGGATGGGAGGGGGATGGGTATGGAGACGGGATGGGGATGCAGATGGGGATGGGGATGGGGATGGGGATGGGACGGGGGGGGGGATGGGAATAAGGGGGGATGGGGATGGGACGGGGATAGGCACTGCCCCCCAGCGGCCGTCTCCGCCGGGCAGCCTCGGGCAGTGTGGCGGAGTGCACTGCGGATGGGGGTCACGCAGGGAGGAACCGGGGATGGATGTACCCGGGGGCATCTCGCGGACGGGGCTCAGCTCCCGGTCCTGGGGCGGTCAGCGCCCTCTGCTCGGGACCCGCACCGGGACCTCCCGCGCTGCCATCCCCGCGCCGGGAGCAGCTCCTGCTCCGCTCCCCGAGCAGTGCCGCGGAGCTCTGCCCGGCTCCTGCCGCTGCAGCCCGGCCCGAGCCTGCAGCCCCATGCCCAAAAACCGCAGCCCTGCCCCGCGCTTGGCTCCCAGCGCTCAACGATTGCGGCCTCTGCCCCAAGTCTGAAGCTCCGTGTCCCACACCAACCCTGTAGCCAACGCCTGCAGCCCCTGCCCCGAGCCAGCAGCCCCATCCCGCACGTTTGCAGCCCCTGTTCGTTGTTTTCTGCACACATCCTCCCACTGCACGCCCTGTGGGCTGTGCTCTGTACCCTCAATGGGGCTGCCCCATGTCTCCGCTGCACCCCAGCGGGACCCCCATCCCCACTGCTGCTCAGACCGCCCCTGGGTATGGATTCAGTTGGGTCGGAGCACCCAGTGCTGTGGGGAAACCCATCACTTTCACACATCCCCACAAGTGGAGGTCACTGAGCACCCAGACCACCCTTCGGGGTGCAGCTGGGAGAAAGGAGGGCTCGGACAGGGCAGGCACAGAGCCTCAGCAGAAGGCAGTGCCGAGCTCTGGGTCACCCCGCAGCCCCCGAACTCCACACCGCACCGCAGCCTCTCGAGGGAAAAAAAACACCTTAATAAGAAATAAATAGCTCCCCTTGCCTTATAATGCTTCTAAATGTCACTCCGGTATCATGCTTTAGTCAATGCAGAGATATTAAAGACCAGCTCAGAGCTTTAAAGAGCTCCTTTATGCTTCAGAAACAGCCGCGAGCAGCATGAACAACACGTCGGCATTAAGGCAGCTCACAGCAAAGCGTGCCCCGTGCCCATGGGCTCTCGGACACAGCAGCCCAGCAACCACCGACCCACGGGGCTGAGCACCGCGCGCTCACACAGGGATGGAAGAGTTGAGCAAAGAGGAATGTGATGAGGTTCAGCGAGGGCAGTGCAGGGTCCTACGCCTGGGGAGGAAGAACAGCAGTAGCTGCAGGACAGGTTGGGGGGCTGAGCTGCTGGAAAGGAGCTCTGCAGAGATGGACCTGGGGGTCTCGGTAGCCAACGGTTGAGCAGCAATTGACCAGTGGTACACCACAAGGTGACCGTGAGCCAGCAGTGTGCCCTGGTAGCCGAGGCAGTCGATGGGACTGTGGGCTGCCTTGCACAGAGCGAGGCCAGCAGGGCAGGGAGGTGCTTCTCCTCTCTGCTCTGCCCTGGGGGGGTACAGCTGGAGTGCTGTGCCCAGTGCAGGGCTCCCCAGTTCAGGGTAGACTGGGAACTGCTGGAGAGCCGAGCAGAGGGTGCAGAGATGGGGCACCTCCTGATGGGGACCCAGGACTGTGCACCTGGAGGAGAGAAAGAGAGAGGGGATCTGAGCAGAGCTGATGGATGTCTGATGGGTGGGGGTCAGGAGGAAGGGGCTGGGATCTGTTCGGTGACAGGACAAGGGGCAGTGGGCACAGATGGGAGCCCGGGGAGCTCCGTCTGATCGTGAGGAAGGACTCTGTACTGTGGGGGTGGCAGAGCCTCGGCACAGCTTCCCAGATATTGGGGGATCTCCTTGTGTGCAGGGATCCAGTCCTGCCTGGATGCTGTGTATACAGCTGCTGTAGGGGCTGCTGGGGTGGAGGGCTGGGTAGGGGGAGATGCAGAGATCTCACCCCTACACTTCCGGGTTCCTGTGACCTCGCTTCTCCCACCACTTCCCCATCTCTCCCAACGCTGCAGTGTTGACTGTGTTCAAAAGTACCCCAGGACCAAGGGTGGCCCTGGCACAGACACCGTGAGATCGGAACGACAGCCCAAATTGCCCGTGACTCCCCTTCCGCAGCTGCATCAAGGAAGCATTAATTACGTGGTTTGCAATCCAGTTCATATCTGCCATATTGATTTTGCAGCACACTCATTTTTTTAATCATTAAGGAGTTATTAAGTCAAAATGCCTCTGCAGCCTCCATCCATTATACTGGAGGTACATTTATAACAAGTTTTGTAACAGTTTCAAAGAACGCAACCAGTTTTGTTTGGTCTATTTTTCAGCAAGCTCAATTTCAATTAAGGGATGTTAATTAGTTTAATCATATTTCATGTTAATGCCTGCCTGATGGAGACCCGTGTCAGCCGTGCAGCTGCTCTATGTTCAGGCTCACTCCAGGCACGTTCCTACCCATGTTCCCAACTGGGTAAGGTGGAAGAGCCGTGTGGCTGTGGTTTGTCTCCCATCGGTGCAGACAGGAGCACCCTCGGTGGGTTCCTGCTCCACCCCGATGCCCAGAGGAGCACAATTCTTCCCTTTCTCTGCATGGCTGTGCTGCAGCACGTCGCCGCTGGATCCATCACCTCGTTCTGAGCGGCAGCCAGCATGCCTTGTATATTATGCATAAAACAAACACGACCGCGGCAGTGTTTATTAAGCAGCTGAGGAGCTGCTCCACATCCCCGGTGTATAACGGTGACTCTGCTGCGCGCGGTGCCCGTGTTCTCCCCCTCCCCATGGGACTGGAAGGAGAGGCAGTGCCCTCCTGCCCCACACTGGGAACCCACCCCCAGTCAGGATCCTGCCCCATACAAAATCCTGCCCCATGCTGGGATCCTACTCCGTTCTGATCCTGCCCTAAGCAGGACCCTGCCCCACTCGAGATCCTGCCCCACTTGAAATCTTGCCCCACTCGAGATCCTGCCCCATGCGGGGATCCTGTCCTGGTGACAACAGGGTTTCCTTCTGTGTCTGGCTGTCTGCAGCCCATCCACCCAAGCTGCCAACCAGGTTCCTCAGTGCTAACCAGAGAACAGTGCTGGGGAATGACTGAGAGGAGAAGCCAGCACCGCCCTGCTGACACCCGCTGCAGGGGCTGCAATGAGATCCAGCAACCGACTCTGCCTGATGGCATCTGCTGTCCTGGGGCCAGCAGCCCCTCTGGAAGCCACGAGCTGCAGCTGGGTGTGCTTTGTTCATCCCCCAGGAGCAGGACCGCAGTGGTCCATATGCTGCCTGCAGCCCGGGGCCTGGCTCTGGTCCTGCTGCCGATGGCTGGTGCTCAAGACTGATGTTGTGCATCAGCAAGGGAACCTGGCAGTGTGCCTTCGTCTCCAGCGCTGAGCTCTGGTGCTTGCTCTGCCCACTGAAAGCAGCTGTCTGTGATGGGTTTGTTGTGTACAGGGACCGTAGGGACGTGGCACTTGGGGACATGGTTAGTGCGCATGGTGGGGTTGGGCTGGGGTCGGGGCTGGGGATCTCAGAGGTCTTTCCCAACCTCAGTGAGACTGTGGCTATAAAATTCACCGAGCATTCCAAGCACCAAGGGCAGCTGCTTCACACCCCGGGGGCCCAGCAACAGAGAATCTCTCTGTCATGAGATTCTGGCTGAGGGATTCTCCTCTGGGTTTAAGCATCACTCCTTTCCCCACTTTGGAGGTTTCCTGTCTCTGTCCTGGCAGCGAATGTGGGATGGGAGGAGGGAGCACAGCAGTGCTGGGAGCACAGCTGAGGATTTCCACGTGTCAATGCATTGGTGTCACAGCAGGATCAGGGATGAGGCAGCCCAAGCCAAGGAGCGGTGTCAGAGCTCCGGGAATCGCTGATGCTTTGTCTTCCCACATTTCTGCATACCTCCTCGAGGCAATACTAAGGAACCCTTCACATTATCCTCAAAGTATCTCTCACAGATGCTGAATTTCTTCCCCCTTGAGAGCTGAACATCAGATTTTTTTGGTTGCTTTAGGATATAGAAAGGGTTTTCGTTTTTTTTTGTTTTTTATTTGTATGAGGGAATTTCCTACTCCTTCAAAATGTACTACAAACGGAACCCCGCAGGAACGAAACACATTTGGCAGCTTTGCAGTTAATCTGTTTGCCCTCCCTAGGAACCGTAGGATTGCTAATTTTCTTTCTTTTCTTTCTGAACGAGATGTCTCTGGCACCGGAGCTGCCTCTCCCTTCAGCCACAAAAGAAAGGATTTGTAAACTGCTCCTACTGCTCTGAAGCACAGAATCACAGAGTCACCCCGAGGACATCCATGTGCTCCCACACACAGCTCAGCGCCGTGTGGGCACCTGGGACCATTCCCTGGAGGAACCTTTGGAGCTGTGCTGGGGGATGCACACACGGCACAGTGCCACGGGGAGCTCAGCACTGCTGGGTAACGAGAGCTGCGGTGACCTCGTGGCAAGCTGTACTATTCGGTGGTCGGGCAGAAGAGAGATTTTGCCATCACACAGGCAACAAACACGAGCACAGAGCCGGAGTCCTTCCAACGTGAGACTTCTGGACCACACCCAAGTGACAACCGAACCTTTCTTGATGGCCTTCGCTTTGGAAGAAATGCTTTTGCAGTTCTGGAGTTTCATATCGTTACTACGAGCGTGGCCGACAGGTAATGAAACAGACAGGCTCTGATGGGGAGGATTTCACCTCTATAGCAAAGAAATGGCAGCTTCATCACTTCTGAAAGCTGGGGCTGGATCTCCTAGCCCTGTAGAGTGGGGTCTGCCATGAGCACCAGGCTCACACCACTGCCACTTCCAGACGTGCCAGGAATGGCCTCCAGCATGTAGATGAGCCCAGAGGAAGGTACGAGCAGAGAACTAACCCCTGCAGACCAAGCTGACCAGGGCACGGTTAGCAGGGAACTGCACAAGGAACCACAGCTTGTCATCTCAGGCTTCCTTGATTCCATTCAGTGCCTGTTTCCCCCCAGGAGATCTCTGAGACAGCAGCTAACTTCAAACGATGGTGACATCTGCTAGATTTTATGTTCCAAAAACGCACTCACAGAGCTGCTCCTGCCTGCCCTGACAGCCATGACAAACAAACAGCACTTTGGATTTGGTCACAGCCAAACCTGGAGATGGTCCCACCTCCCAGGACTGTCCATGTAAGTCTAATGGTTATTCCTTATCACGAGCAGAAATGAAGTGTCTTTGGAGGCAGCAAGAGTGTAAGCACCGTGCTGTACCACCTCAGTGCTCATGTTCCCACCAGGGGAACACGGAACCACCCTGG
Source organism: Oreortyx pictus (assembly GCA_036925125.1). Lineage (NCBI taxonomy): Eukaryota > Metazoa > Chordata > Aves > Galliformes > Odontophoridae > Oreortyx > Oreortyx pictus. The sequence continues at coordinate 184,481,199 of JAUPFR010000001.1, read as the reverse complement.
GGTGGGATGGAAGGGATCCACCAGGATCACTGAACACACTTCCCCTTCAGGGCTCACCTGTCCTTGAAGGTGCTGGAAAGGTGTGGAGCTCTAAAGGTTTAGAGGGACCACTTTTTCTGAGACCTTCTGCAGTACCTGGAGCTGTCAAGAAAAGGATGAAATACTTCCCCAGCGAACATAATCACGCAGACAGGACCTCAAAGCCTGGGAATGAGGCCATCCACTGTAAGATGTCATATTTCTAGACAGTGATGAGATTCATGCTTCAGCCACAGTCTGTTTGAGACTGGCAGGGACGTCTTGGTCTAAATGCTCCAACCCCTGCCTCAGTGGGGACACCCAGAGCTGTACCAAGCCCCATGTCCAAGTGGCTGTGGAGATGGTCAAGGAGGAGATCCTGTAACCTCTCTGGGTCCCTATGCCAGGGCTCCACCGCCTGCACAGCCCAGATGAGTTTTCTGATGTTCACTGAAAGCACCCTGTATTCTAATTTCTGCTGTTGCTTCTTTTCCCGGCACTGGGCACCACTGGAAGGAGCCCAGCTCCATCCTCTCGCACCTCCCTGCACCTCTTTACGGGTGCAGATGGGATCCCCGTGAGCCTCCCTTCAGGCATTCATGTACACAGATAGAATTCCCTGAACTGCTCTGCTCCAGGCTGAGCAGCTCCAGCCCTCAGCCTCTCCCCCAGCAGAGCTGCTCCACATCCTGCAGCATCCTCACGGCACTGCAGTGGGCTCTCTCCAGTACATCCACATCTCTGTCAATCTGGGAGCCCAGCACTGGGCTCATTGCTGCTGGAGTGACTGCAAATAGGAGCAGATCCCCTCCTCCCACCACTCAGCTCTTGGTCAGCTTGGTGTCCACCCAGACCCCATAGCCAGGCTGCGTTCCAGCTGGCTGCCCCCAGCACATCTTGGTGGTGGAGAAGAACTTCCCTTGGATGCCCATTAGCTATGTGGGGAACAATCCTGAATTCAGAAACAGGAAAAACCTTCAGAGTCACTCTACTTTGGGCACTACCTGGCTCCTCCCTGCTGCAGTGACTGAGCATCGCAGGTTCTGCCCAAAATTCAGGAGGCAGTTTCCTCCATGAAGAGCTCTGTGTCTCCCTGCTGGGGCTTCCTCAAGGCATGGAGGTTAAGCAGGACCCCTATCCTTCCCCCCCCACACCCCAGAGCCAGGTAACCAGGCAGATGTCTGACTGCTAATGCTCTTTTTATTCCTCTCCATTCCCAGAACACCGCTCATGTAGCTCACTGTTCAATCTGCTGAGAAACTTCTGGTCTTAGATCATCTCTGCAGAACTAAACGAGAAATCACCTGCTAACCAGAGCCAATTAGCGGCAGCGTCACACTGCTCGGGAAGAGGCAGCGATGGGGGATCAGGAACCACTCGCGTTCCTTTGCTCAGACAGCGGCGAGAGCAGTGCTCAGCTAATTAGCACAGAGCACTATTTAAAGCCAGAGCTGAGGAGCCCTCGGGTCAGATTCAGCGTCTGCCAGGAGCAGGGGGAGTTCAGCAGGTTGTAGTGGGAGGGGGATGGTGTGCGGCGCTGCTCTGCACTGGGGAAACACAGTGCAGGACACAGCGGTGCAAGACACCCAACGGCCAAGCACAGAAATCCTCAGAAGAGGTCACAGAGCACTGGGAAGATGCTCCAGGAGCCTGGGCCGAGGCTCTGCTGCCAAGGACACATGGGGAAAGGCTGCAGGAGAGCCAAGCAGCAGCTGGGAGAGGACCCCTCCTCGCTGGGCAGCAGCCCATGCAGTGCTGCAGGTGTGGGCCTGCTGCTGAGCAGCATCCCTTGAAGTCCTGACACCTCTGCCCGACTGCAGCTGCTGTCCGGAGAAGATGGAGCAGAACTGGAAACCCTCAGGAGGCAATTAATTAAAAGGTTTTGTCAACCCTCATATAATCACAGATATCGATTCGCTCTTTAAAGCACTTCATGTGCATCCCAGCCAGTGAAACATCCACAGTGGTGGTTGGATTGGTGCCTCTCTGCCCTGACAGCCAAAAGTGTTTTATATTGCCAGGTTGCTTCATCAGATCTTAAAGAGCCCTATCGGAAAGACAAAATGCGGTTTCATCCGTCGACAAAGAGGATAAGGGGATTTCTGAAAATTATGCCTTTAATCCTGCCTATCCTGCAAGATCACAGCCCTCCAGAATTTGGACAACCTGTCTGATAAGTCGAGCAGATGCAGCAGCAGCCAATGGCAGTGCATTAGCATGCACCTCACTCCAGCAGATCCTCTTCACAAAGGGGAGAGGAAGGCTGCTGTGCTGGGGATGCACAACAGGAGCACAGGAGGCAGTGGCTGCAGAGAGCTGCAAAGGATTCCCAAACCCACACCTCGTGGGAGATGGGCAGCAGGGATCCAGGAGAAGCCAAATGCTTCAAACATTTTGCTCTATTAAGGAAAGAAAAAGATGAATCATTCCAGCAGTGTCTTCTGGGCAATGCCACCCAGCAGTGACAGGAGGTAATGGATTGGTCCCGACCAACTGAGCACGCTGTGAGCATTTCAGCTGCTGAAGTTTCAGGGGCTTTGTGACACCTGGTGATGGAGGAACCCAAACCCTGCAGGAGGTGGGAGCTGCTCCGTAAAGAAGGAAATTGAAAAGATCATGACTAAGAAACCTTTAACATTCTGGCTGCTAAGTCCTCACGTGCACCCCAGTCAAAACCCAGTGCTCTAAACGTGGCATTAGGTGCCCACAGCGCACAAACTGTTCTGGGATATGAGTTCAGTTCCTCATAAACAGATGTTCACAAGACCAGCACCCTGCACATGGCAGACACTGAGCAGAGCACCAGGACGGTTCCCAGAGGGCCATCCCAACTGCCACAGCACCCACCAATCACCACAGCTCCATGGCACGGATCTGGAATGCAATGGGTGCACAGCTGCCGGCTCACCAGCTCACAGCTCAGCTTCACTGAAATCACCTGGGGGAAATGGGCACAGGTGGAACGGGAGCAGGAGCCGGGTCATGGCACAGCTCCCACTGCCGGAGGGAAAGGAGCTGTGGGTTGGATTCTGTGATCCCTATGGGTCCTTTCCAACTCAGGCTTTTCTATGATTCTATGAACCACAAGGAGAACGAGTCAGGACTTTGACAGCATCCCACCAGGATGTTCTCCACCATCAGCCTGAAATAATGGGAGCACCACCACCCATACCTGGACGGACCAGACCCCATGGGACTGGGAGAGGTGCCAGCCGAGAACTGCGGATATCCTATGTGAGGAAGACCAACAACCTTCCAACACTGAGAGAGCTGAGCTCTGTGCTGGACCTCCAGAACTGAATGCATTGGGGGGCCATCACTACTGGCTCCAGAAGTTACTGGAACCGTGAGTAATATTTGCCTCTGGTTTGCGTATCACTCAGGTCAGAGTCTTCTGCTTCATTCAGACTGTCATCGCCCAAAGACTGATCCAAGACAACACAAAGGGAAGAGATTTCTTCCCAAAGGAGAAGGCAATACTTCTATTTTCTCCTCTATAGCACTGTGAGATGCTCAATCCTGAAGCCTGAAGTTGTGGTGCCATGGATGCTCCCCCTGGCACAGCACAGCGCAGCAGGGTGGGCTGGGGCTGCTGGACACAGTCCTGTGGGCAGAGACACCACAAGTGTGGGGAGGCCATAACATTTATACCTAATATTTGGGACTGGCGGAAGCTACACTTCAGGGTGCTGCTCAGAGGCTGGAAGGCACTGGGAGGGGAGCAGGTCTGCCCCAAGCAGAAAGGGGACGGGGCTCCAACAGCTCCATGCACCAGAACCGGTCTGGGCTGCACAGGAGGACCCCTGGCACTGGGCTGCAGGGGCACACACGCGTGCAACGTAGCCCCTGAGTCACTGCTGAGGAGGAGAACTCATCGCAGAAGTTTCCCTGAAACTCAAATGAATTTTCAGTTCTATTCCCTTGGAAGGAAGGATGCGTCTGTGTCAGATGCCAAATCAAGGGGATTCTTTGTGTAGGAAGTGTAATTGATTCCCATTTATTCCGCATCTGTATTTCTTAAAAAAGGAGCGCGTGTGAGTCATGCGCCGGGCGGGCGCGTGTTGTGACGCCTCCAGCAGACAGCACCTGGAAGGGGCACGTTGTCTGTCCCTCTGCCAGGGAGACCTTGCCACCGTGTGGCTTAATTCAGCATCCAAGCCAACAGAGAGCTGCAGAGGGTGGGAATGGGACCACTGGCACCAGAAATGTGGGACCCACTGGAAATAGACACTGGAAGAGGCACCCAGAGGGATCCAGAGTGTGTTTATTTGTCTCTTGGTGTCCAGAGAAGTGATGGCTGTGCAGAAGATGACTGTACTGAAGTTTCTGCCTCTCAACTGATGAGCTGAGCTCAAGCAACGTGCTGACACGATGTACCCAAGAGGGATCATCTCGAGCAGATCCCTGCACCTACTTCTTACTGCCCAGCTCTGCAAACATAGGATGAAGAGCAGAAGTGCTTGGGCTGTCATCACCAACTGAACTTAACACATCTCACTCCCGAATCACAGCCTGGGACTGCGAGCGTGCAGGAGTCACCCCAAGAAAAATGGCTTAATGTGGAGCAAGTGGAGCAAGGACCCCTTCTGCTTAAAGTGATACAGCTTAGATCTAAGGCACCAAACCTGCAGAACAGCCCTTCAGAGCTACCAGTCCCACACTCTCTTCCATCACATCCCCCTTCACGTGCTGCAATATCCCCCTCTAAGCCTCACCAAACTTGCTGCTGGCCAGCCCTCACCCCCCTGCTATGGCTGAAGGGGCAGCTTCCCCTTCTCCTGCTCCTACAGGTGCTCTTTGGCTGCTCAGTCCCGGCCTCCTGGTGCCAGCCAGGTGTGTTTTCCTGTTTCTTGCTCATTTCAGGGGCAGAGGCAGCTTTCTTTGTCTCCCATTTCACAAACCCAAGAAGAATGGAACATCCTTAGCCATCTCCACAAGCCACTGGGACGTGGCCCTGAGCACCAGCTCTGGGTGTTCCCAATGGAGCAGGGCTGGGCCAGACAATCCCAAAGGCCTTCTCCAACCTCGGCCATTCAGTGACTGCGTGAATGAACTGTATACAACAAAGCCCCCAAAGGGTTGGGTTTGTTTTTTCACTCTACGATGGTCCTTATGGGCTACAGAAACTGTGAACCTTAAAATAACCTTATAAGGTGCTCCACCAAAGCCTGGGAGATGAACTGAGGCAGCCCCAAGCAGCAGTGGGGTGGGTGCTGGAGTCGCATCCACGCAGTGCGCAGCCTCACTCCGTTCAGAGCAGGCTCTCCTTGCCAGACGGTACCAAAGGTCCATTGGCTGCTGCAGCATACAAGGGTTCACAAAACTGATGATACACTTCAGAAAGACACGACAGCACCAGACCTTGGTGGGTGCACGATCCCTTCCTTGCCTTCACCCCCACACCTCCTGCATGACTTGGAGAGTGAGCGTGCCACTCCAGGCTCACGTTCCTGGCTCACATGGGATGTGTGCCAGACTTTGCTGGTACCTCCAGAGATGAAGGCAGCCAAAGAGGGGCAGTGCTGCTGCTATGGCTCCGCTCGAGCAGTGCCACGCTGGTACTGAGGCACGTTCCCCCAGGCAGAGCTTACGCTCTCTGAAGTCTCTAAGACAATGTACATTTGGGCAGCTGTGTTCATCTGCTTCTCAGACACATACGTGACTCCTGTGAAAGTCTTGGACTGTTTTCCTCTGCTTTTGGAGCACAGAGAGGAAGAAGCACTCCCTGCAGGGATGCCTGGACCCTCCTGTGCCTGCAAAGCCAGGAAAGCCCCAAGGGAGCATGAGAAGCATGAATGGGCTCCATCCACCCCTCAGTAGGAACATGGGACCTCCAGCTGCACGGCTCCAGGCCAGGGCTGGGGCACCCCCAGCCATGTGGTCGTGAACCACAGAGCCACAAAGGTTGGAAAAGACCTCTGAGATCTCCAACTCCAAACCCCACCCATCCCCACTGTGCCCACTGACCATGTCCCCAGGTGCCAAGATATACCGTCTTTGAATCCTTCTCTATAACTTGCTTCCGTAGCAGCTCCCTGCTCCATGATTGGGAGCTTTTGGAGCCAGGTATCACATGCACAAATTGAAGGCAGTTATGCTTATCAAATTAATGATGGACAACACTACACATGAACAGAAGGGAAATTCTCATGTACCTTACCAACACTTGCATATAGAGCTCCAACACCACTTTACACTCAAAAGTCACCCCATCAGCCATGAAAGGCAAATGTCTTCAGGGCAGAGCACAGCATGCCAAGGACAGCGATTCCCACTGCCACTCGTGTCTTACAGAATCTCCAGAGTCAGACGGAGAGACCTCCTTTTTGAAATAAGAGAGGACTGCACCTTGAGGTTTCGTATTTGAAGGATGAGAGATGGTGGTGCAGAAGAGCTCTACACAAACACCACGAGTCGGACTCACTGGTGCAGCTCCCTGGCCCACGCAGTGCTGGCCCTGCTTGGGAGCACAGCCATGCACTCAGACCGTGCTCTGACACCGCTTTAATTACTAAAGTAATCACAGCCATTTCCAACTTTCCAACAGCCAAAGAGCCCTCTGAGGGCTCTGTCTGCACAGAATTGCCGTCAGCATAAACACGAGCTGCGGCGCAGTCGGGCTGTCAGGAGCCCTGTGCTGCTCTTGAAGAAGAGCATCCACACAGGGTGCGAACCGACTTCTGTGCTGTAAATTCATCCTCAGTTTACTCAGCGCCAGCTTCGTCTTGCAGATGAACCACTTGGTTGGAGCCGTTCAAGTTGCACGGAGTTTGTTATGGAGCACCATAGCACTGCTCTTAATAGCTGTGAGCCTGGAAATTCTAACCCTAAAAGTGATGCCATAAGGATGACTGACGACAGGCTGTGCACATGATTCGTAGCTTTGCGTGGAGGTGTGAAAGGCACTGAATACAAACATGTAAATTTGCAGAAAGCAAAGCCAACGTGACAGCTGAAAAAGGGAAAACGTTGCCGCCAAGGCAAGTTACGGAGTGGTCCATCAGCCCCATCCCTGCAGACACCCACGGGCAGGGGATGGGGCTCTAAGCACTGATGGAGCTGTGGGTGTCCCTCTCATCACCACCTGGCCTTTAGAGGGCCCTTCCAACCCAAACCATTCTGTGATTGCTAAGCTCCAAGATGAACAAGTTTGTGAAACAAACAGGTAGAATTCCTGGTGACGAGTGTCCCATTTGGTGAGGTGGCAGCCCTTGTGGGACCCTCCCAAATGTTGGGGAGGGTCCCATGTTCGAGGCTCATGGAGCAGTGACAGGTGAGGAGTGGGAGGGAGCAGCTGGAGGCAGCTTTCCAGGAGCTGAAGACCAAGCCCTGCAAGCTAACACTCTCAGAAATATCCCAGCACAATGCAAAGCCCGGACCAAGGAGCAGGGAGGTAAAATCCAACTGCACGGCCGAGAGTATGGTGCAGTCGAGGAGGATGTGGAGCAATTAGGAGCCGGGGAAAATAGAGCAAATAGGATATCCATACTGGAAAGGCATAGTCTTTCTACACCGCAGTGGAAGTGGCTGCTGGGATTTAATGGAGGGTCTCAAACTAAAGGGAGGAAAGCTGGTAGATGCAGAAGAGTATCTGCCTGGGAATGCTCACACTGTAGGGGTGAAGCCAAAAAGAGAGAGGACAGGAGCTGGCCACGTCAGATATACAACTGCAGAGAGAAGCTGCACGAACAGAACTAGAAAACAGAAACCCCAAACTAAAGCAAATGTTCCTCTGCACAGGAGCAAGGAATGAGCTGAGAGAACCAGAATGCCCAGTTGTAATGAAACCACAGGGACAACGGGCCCTGGGAACTCAGTGAAAGAGAGACACAGTGAGAAGGTGTGATGTGAAGCACCTGGGAAAGGCAGACAGACACTGGTAGGAGTGGAGGTGCTGCACTGCAAAGGCAGACTGGAGCTGCAGCAGATGGATGGGGGAACTGCACGGCCTCACCATGGGCCAATGCTCCTGGGAGCCACATGTGGTAGAGGTTCTCTTCCAGCCCTCAGCCAGCACGGAGATGGAGGCTGCAGTCTGCAGGAGACCCGAGAACTCAGCACGCTCCGGAGGAACATGGCACGCTGGTTAGTTCTGCACGGGTTGAGCACGCATCTCTGACAGCAGGACTCAGCACACAGGCACAGCCAGCAGGCAAGGGAATGCACTCCTGACATCGTGCTGACCAGCGAGCACATCAGAGCTCGCCATCTTGTTAATTAGGAAGCATTAGTTAACAGTGACCCCACCGCGGCGAGGCTCGTAATGCTACAGACGCAATGGAAGCCAACAAATCAATCACCACCGCACCCAGTTTAACACATGGGGACTTCCTAACACATAAAAGCTAATTCTGGCAGTGAGAAACTGCAGTGGTCAGCTGAAAGCAAAGGCTTTGCTGGTGTCCCAGAAACTACACCCAGGCACCTTATGGGGTGCTCAGACATCCCAGGAGGACTTGGGGGAGGCCCAGAGGAACACAGCAGGGCTGGGAGCTGCGGGAGGAGGGAGGTTCTACGAGAAACACCAGGCAAAAAGACAAAGCTGAGGAAAAAAAGCCCAAAACAAAACAGAATGAATCACGCATCCTTTGAAGTTAAATGGAAAAAAAAGAAATAAGAAAGCAAGCAAAACAAGCCCACAAACAAACAAAAAAAACCCTGAACCAAAGCAAAAAGAACACCCACGAAAATGGGGATGGAGGAACGATGTGCAGAAAGCCTAAAAACCAGTGTGTCATGTTTCAGAAACATCCAGAAAAGAACATTTGTCAGGAACTTAAAAAGACCAATGGAGGGATACAAGAAGTGCTCAGAAGAGGAGAAGAAGTTGAAAGCTGTCAGTGATGTTCTCAGGAGAGGGAATGGAGTCCGACTCCGTGGCCGCAATGGGGCTCCTCCTGAGCGCAGATGTCTGAGAGCCAATGGACAAACCAACCAGCGGAGGAACATCAACCCTTACTCAGGTCTGCTCTGAGCATCAGAGTGTGACAAAAGGGCTGGTGGCTTTTTTAAAACGTTCTGGGGGAGGAAGATGCCATTAAGCCTGGCAGCTCCACTTGTGAATGGAGAGACTCTCTGAAGATGAAGGGCACCACAAACACAGATAAGCGAACTGCTGGGAGGACCCAACCAGTCCTCCAGAGGAAGGATGTTCTGCCACAGCTCTCCCCCACTGCAGGGACAGCCCAGGAGGGAGAGGGGCAGAGACTGCGAGGGGTATGCACCTGGGGAGGGAGCGTCAGAACTCTGCTGCTCAGTGCTGTGCAAGTTTCTGTGTGTCTGGAAAGCAACAGACCAAACTCTGCTGGGAAAAGCCTCTCTTCTGAGAGCCATTATTTACAACAGATACCAAGGCTGACTCAAGGAATCCCCAATACATACAAAGTTGGAAAAAAAAAAAAGCATTTTGTAGAGTGATAGCTCCCTTTCCCACTCTTCGAGGTACTAGCCATTAGCCAGAAGATATTGGGTTGAATGGACCTTCCGTCCAACCCTCGTCAGCTTCACGCGGCTGCATTTGCTCATGGCACTGCTCAAAGATGCACCATTTCTCCTTGCATTTCCAGCACTGCTCAGCACTCTGAAACACAGTCCCACAGAATTATAATGCCCTGACAGGCACCGTTTGACCCAGTGCCACTTTTTATCTTGCAAACAAACACTCAAGCACTATTAAAAATATTTTGACTGTTCTGAGTTGCAGAATACAAAACTGGAATGCGTCAAAGGTCCACAAAGAAGAGTCTGGAAATTCTCCCATGAAGAAATTGCCACCCACTGCAGGGAACCTGCTTCAGCACATGGGGATTCCCAGAGGTCCTTTCCAAGCCCTCCAGCAGCCCCATGATTCTGGGAAAACCAAACCAAACCAAACCAGACCAAACCAGGAGCACTGCAGTGGAAGCATCACCGGTGAAATCAGCCTCAGCAGATAACTGATGCACTTATGATTCTTTGCATTAAAATGACTTGTCCTTAGTGCTCCTACTGGAAGAATTTCCCTTGCAGCTTCTAGGGTCACTTTCTACTTTCCAGATCCATACAGAACAATGATTCCAACACGTACCTGTGCCAATATCCACTGTCTCTCACAGCATCACAGAGTGGTTGGGGTGAGAAGGGCCCTCTGGGTCCATCTGGTTGCCCCCTGCCCCAGCAGGGACACCATGCCCAGCCCCGCGCCCAGATGGGTGTGAGGATCCCCAAGGAGGACACCCCACAACCTCTCTCATCTCTGTGCAAGGGCTCCACCACCTGCACAGTGCAGGGGTGTCTCCTGATGCTCAGAAGGAACCTCCTGTGCCCCAGTTTGTGCCCACTGCCTCTGATTCTGCACTGGCAGGAGCCTGGCTCTGCCCCCTCTTCAGGTACTTACAGCTTTCACTGATGCTCAGTCCCACCTCTGTCTTCAGCAGGATAACTAAGCCCATTTCCAGTGCCGTTGTATCCGTTACTCTTGCTTCAGGGATATGAACACAAAAGAAAAAGCCACTTCTTTCAGCTATGGGACTGCGTGTCCAGGGGTACTATGAATACCAGCAGCAGAGACAGCTCAAAAAAAGGATCAGACAATCTCCACAGCTGGATAATGAAAACATAAACCCACAGGCAGCCTCTGTCTCAGGGAGACCATGGGCTGCTGGTCACCACCACGAGTGGCTGTGCCATCAGAGTCACTCCTGACTTTCTTCTGTGACTTCTCCTGCGCATGCACTACAGGGTGTCACTGGGAACAGCACTGATCCATCCCATCCCATTCCATTCCATTCCATTCCATTCCATTCCATTCCATTCCATCCCATCCCATCCCATCCCATTCCAGTTTAAAATAAGGCCTCACAGGATGTTGGACAATGGTGTCAGTGCTTCCCCTCACGTCACACTGACTCTGGCTGTCACCCTCTGATTAATGTTCCCAAACATTTTCCCCTATTGTTTCCAACAGGGCAACTACGAATTCATAGTAGAAATCTGTTATCTTTTAGATACATCTTGCTTATATTTCCACCTCACTTGCAGCTTTCCCATACTTTAAATTCTCCCTGAGATCCCAGCCCTCCTAAGCACAGACTTTATATCATCAGTGAAGTTCAAGAGCACTCTCCTGATGTCAAGGACACCAGAGATCACATTGAAAACCATTCTCAGGACCAACACATAGTGGTTTTTCCCACCAACCTTTTCTGTTCCAGCAGTTCCCTTTCAGCAACCCACTGCTCTTGCATATTCAGACCAATACTCATTTGCATCACAGTTCTGCATTAATGCCACGTTCTCTCAGAGAACCATCTGTTTAACACAAGGCACTACATCAGATGTCCTCTGTCGCACCAACAGATTACATCTCCTGTGTTCACCTTTCCTGGGGAAAAGCAGGAAGAGGCCCCGTCTGTTCTCAGTACCTGTGTGACTGAGGGCTGATTCCTGTGTTTTACATGACCACAATCCGAGGGGGTGAGCCTGCACTGCTCAGAGGCTCTGACTGAAGAGTACTCAGCAATGGGGAACAGCACAATGCTGTGAGGAGAGGACCCCATCCCTCTGTCCTGAGCAGCTCAGCCCACAGCAGGCAGCGCTGGTGGCTGTAGACACAGCTGATGCAGCCCAGGGGAGGATGCAGTAACCCCCAGGCTCCCCAGATTAATGCCACTCCCCATGGGTGTACGTGCCCAAAGCACTTCTCCATGGGGTGCAGCAATTCCACTCACTGCCTTAGCCTTTGTGGAGCCAATTCCCAAAGCTCCAACACATTCAAGGCATGCTTTCTTCTGCCATCAGACAGGGCAGCATTTCATCCCATCCCATCCCACCGCATCCCACCCCATCCCATGATCCCCTGCCTGCCTCGTGTTCCACTGTCCCGGCTTTGCCTGCAGCACGTGATCCAGGCTGGAGATGCTCAGGTCCGCACGTTCTGTCCCTGCACACAATGGGTCATCTCCCTGGCAGAGGCTTCCTCCCTACATCTGCTGCTCCTGGCACCTTCCACTTGCCTTCCCTGATGGGGAGCTCCTCCTCTCCCTTTGCACCTTCTTTCACACCACTGTCTCACCTTGCACACGTGGTCGCTGTCCTCTCACACACAATCACTGCTAACCACGATCCTCAGGAACATATTCTGCCCCACGCTCAGTGCAGAGCTATGCTGATTGCAAGGCAGAATGAAGTCACTGCCTTGAGCCACAAGGAGAGGGGCATCTCCACCACCACCACCACACACCTCCCCTGCTCCAGGTCTCTGCTGCAGCTCCACGTTAGTCATTCTCTCCTACCAATGGCAAATTGCAAGGAGACAGAAGGCAACACAAAAAACTCGAGACTGCTGGGCCATCCCCAGGTAGCTGATGGCACTCAGGACCTCCTCTTGGCTGCCCACGCCCCAGCCAAGACTCTGGGGAAGGAGCCGTGTGCCTGAAGACAACACCTGATGCCTTCACCAAAAAGCGCATCAGACCTTCCTACAGAATCACAAAACACAATGGTAGATTGAAGCAAGTCAGAAAATACCTCTGAGATCCCCAGGTCCAACCTCAACCCATCCCAGCATGCCCACTAACTGTGTTCCCAGGTGTCACATCCCCACATCCCTGGGGATGGGGACTCTGCCATTGCCCTTCTCCAGCACCGTGTGGATTTCTCCACGTCCAGAGTGCACAAGCAGAGCTGCTGAGCAGCGTGCAGCAGTGCTACAGATCCACTCAGTACAGGAAGTGAAGCAGAATGCCACATGCAATTGGAAGTACTAGGGAATTTAGATAAGCAGATTATAAATATACAGATTGGAACTTAACTGAGGGGAAGACACTGCTTATCAGTAGCAGCAATTCTTCAAGCAGATTGTCTCCACGGTATCTATTCTTTGTCTTTGACGCAGCCTTCAGATTGGGATGCTGATAAGACCCTCCTGCGCCAGGGACTGCTGAGGCTGCTTCCTCATCTGAACACAGGGGACTAGCCCTGCACCAACAGCTTCAGCCTCAGCCATCCTCCAGGCCTCACCCCTCCACCATACTGGGAAATCTGGGCACAGATCTTGCTGGCACCTCAGCATTCAGAGCCGGAGCTGCCACAGGTGCAGCAAGTCATCTGTCAGCACGATTGGTATCGCCTGAATTAAGGCTGCGCCCTAGCAGACAAATCAGCCGGTAGCAAAATAACTGGATTTAAAGATGTCACCAAACATTACTTCTCTGAACTGCCTTAGCAGGGAAGCACGTCGGACCACTCTCTCTGTGCAGACAAGGAACGTACTGAACTCCACCCATGCATCCTATGCAGCAGTGCAGCCCCCTGCCCTGCAGGATACGTGCCTCTCCATTTCTGAAGGCTGGGAAACTGAAGCTGCACCTTTAAGAGATGCAAAGGAAACAACATAATTTAATATATTCCAATAATGAAAACTCCGCTGGAGTATATTAGGCAACTGGAATGGGGATGTGATTGAATTTTAGAAACTGTTCTTGAATACGTGAATTACATTAAGAAGAAGAGCTGATGGGAAGCGCGGTGTGTGGCAGGTACTCAGTGAGCAAGTGGACCTCCAGAGCATCTCAATACCTTACACAAAGTCTGGGAGGAAATAAAAGGGACCTGTGGCCTTTCTGTTTCATCTTCCCCCTTGGGAAGCACTCCACAACAGCTCCCAGGTGACCATAAGCTGCTGAAGGTATGTCCCACCGGTAGGAGGGTCTCAGCTGCAAGCATTAGCAGAGCAGTATGAGAGCAGTGCAGAGGGGTGGAGGAGTCCACGGTGCAGCAGAGGATGCATGGAGCTGTTTGCACAGAGCTCCAGCAGTGCTCCAGGGGTCAGCCTGAAGGCAGTGCTGGTGCAGGGGCTGCAGTGAGGAGTGCAGTAGCATTTGTAGAAGTGGTCTCTGAGTTTTGCGTCAAGCACAGCTCTCAGACCCTCAATGCAATCTGAGCAATGTGAAATCCGAGTCTCATTTTGCACGGAGAGATGAATCCTCAGTGCTCCTGGGCTTCAGGGCAGCTGAAGCTTATTAGAAATGGGTTAGGAAAGGGCTGTTGGATGCTGATGCACCCATCCCATGCCTTTGTCAGGTTCCAGCTGCCAGAGACAAAGGACTTGCTGGAGGCTGGAGAAATGGGCAGACTGGGGCAGTCAGGTACCGACACCACAACCCTCTTCAACTTGCACATTTCCCAAAGGTCCCTCAGACCAACAGCTTCCCAGGGCCTGGATCACAGCCCACCTCAGACTTTTCACTCCCACCGTATGCTGAGACCAATGAGCCAGAGCTCATGTTACAGAAGTGCTAAGTGCTCCAGGAATGAGGAGTGTGTCAGAACCTTGACGGACTGTTAAGAGTTCATCTTCTTTATGGCATCCTCTGAACTGCCACAATGGAGACAAGAGAGAGAAAACCTCGGGGATGTAGTTGGAGAAGTTCCACTTAACCACGGTTGCAGATTTAGACCCAACAAAGCAAGCAGTGGCTCTGCCAGCAGCGAGGGGTGTGTGGCCCCAGGAGGGGTTCCCACACACAGAAACACAAAACCAGCACCGGAGGAAAGCTGTGTCAGCTCCAGCACCAAGGGAGATCAGGCCTGAGGACTGAAATCATATTCAACCTGAGCAGATCTTACAAATGACGCATCTAATGCGGTCAGACGTGCGAACTGCTTGCAGCTTCCATCAGACACTGACAGCCAGAAGCTTTCCATCACATTTTGAACATCGAGGGAGGGAACTGGGAGACTCTCTACAAACTTCAGGTCGAAGAAGTACAACACAACAACGATGATAGAGTCTCACTCTAAGGTAATTAACAGATAAAATATATGAAATACTTCACTGGACCAGCACTGCTTTCTGTCTCTGACAAGCAGCATTAGAAGATGCTATTGAGGAGAGCTATGTGCCTCACCACTCCCTTGTGCCTTCCATCACTGCTCTGGGGACGTTAGCAGGACTGACCAGCTCAGCCCTGCCCAAATCTGTGCTCTCCAGCGCTGCTCTCCAGCTATACATCTCACCTCTTCCTGCACCTCCCAGGACTGCCCACAGTCTCCCACGTGCCACGTGTGCAGAAGACCTCAAGGCTTTGGCTGCCTGTATCTGATGTGCAGCTGGTTTCTTGGGAGTCCTCACCTCCCAGTGCTGCAGGGTTTGGTGACAGCAGCTCTATGCTCACTGCATGGGGAGGTTGGTGGTTCTGTGTGTCTCAGCCGTGCCTCCCCAGCCCTGCTCCTCTGCAGGCTGCAGTCCCTGTGCACTCTGTCCTCACAGGGTAGTTGCTCCATCCCCGAGACCATTTCTTCTCTCCTCCACTGGACCTTCTCCAGGTCCGCCTCTTGCCCTGTGAGATGCCAGACCTGATGTCCATGCAGCACTGAGGGCGAGCAGTGCAGGATCAGCACATCCCACAGTGGCGCTGCATTCCTTCCATCTCTTCTTGAGGTGTTCCACCGGTTCTTTGGGCTGCCGCTGTGTCCCAAGCTCATGGTTTTGAGAGCTGTCAGTGTCGTTCTGGAGTTGTGCTCCACATTTGGCACTGTGAGGCTGAATGTAGATTTAACACGTTGAATACTTTCAGATGCAATGCTTTGTGTTTATCTCCATGGTGGCCCACATGACACCTTCTGTGCACTCAGCCTTTATCAGCACTGTCCATCAGCATCATTGCATCATTTGGATGCAAACTTTGCCTCTTCCACAGACGTAGAAGGTTCAATGCAGTTTCTTCCCCAACTCAGTGATGAAAACAGAACGAAGCAGTTCCAGCAGCAGCTGCAGGTGCCCCATTCCTGACTGTCTGACATCTCAGCAATAGACATTTCAGTCTCACCCATTGCTCCCTCTATTTACAAACCTTCAATCTACAAGGAAATATTTTGTCCTGTCCTTAGTTTCATCAGCAGCCTCAATACAACACCTCCTATAAAGCTGTTCAGAAAATCCAAATGTATTTTGCTCACTCGATCTCCTCCATCCACGGCTGCCAACACACGCGGCTCCTCTCTCAGGTCAGCAAGGGAAGTCCCACTTTGCGAGAGCCACCAACTCCTTACAAACAGGCCATGCTGCTCCCCATCATCAGCAACCTCACCCTTCATTAATCATAGACATCCCCATCGTGAAAAGGGTTTCCACAGTTCCCTCTGCATTGGCACCCTCAGCCACTCTGTGCACCAGCCACCACAGCTGCCACCTCTGTGTACGAGGGACAGCAAGGTTGGAGCGTCAGCCCCCACACCCTGGGCCCCACCATTTCACCCAGAGTAACGCTGGCTCGAAGCTCTTGGGCAGCCTCATCCTTTGATGACTCTACAGAAGCAGCAGAGGCCATGTAAGGCTGTGCCCACAGTCCCTTCTGGACCATGGATGGAACCATCATGTTGGCAAAGGACAAAGATTCCTCCCAGGGCACCATGGAGAGCGACAAGCAGAGACCATCACAGAGCGTGGCTTGATAAAACTGAGGAAGAACAGTGAGCTTCGGTGGTGATGTGAGCTAGAAGAGAAAACAGGACACCAGTCTAGGGGGCAAGCAAAACCCAGCCTCACTCGGCGAGGACTCTTCTCACCACAACGTGTTTTGGTGACGGGGCTTCCAGGCACTGGGAGCGTCTGGAGCCACAGGAAGGAAAGACCCTAAGTGAAGGTGGAGGCTAACCACATCTCCTAAACGTGAGGTAGGGTTATTGCAGGCACCTGATCCAGCCTTCCCCTACTCAGGCCACAGCAACCTCCTGCCTTGCCCTGGATGCTCATGACATCCCTGCTCCACCACACAACTGGACAAGAACCTGGCCTAACGTGGTCACTCTCAAACTCTTAATTATCCTCACTTCAGAAAACAAAACAGGGCCAAGACACTGCAATTTCTCGTTTGAATTTTTTAGAAATCCACTTACAGTCAATGTCTTATGCAGCTGTCATCAGATAAGCAAACCTTCATTTTAAAGCATCTCTCCGCAGCAGAACCCACAGGCCACATCTGCTGGAGGTTTCAAATGCCTTGAGCAGCTCTCACAGATCCCTTCCCGTGAGGTTCAGGATTCCTCTTGCACGTGAGGGCAGTGCACCCTCACACAAAGCCGAGCTGCTCAGCCCACTGTGTTCAGAACACGCAGGGCTGTTCCCTTGCAGCACACACCTGGGCTTTGCAGTGGTGGATCACGCTCCAGGCTGGGTTGGGTTTTCCTATGCGCTCCATTTCTGAATGCTGATGCCAGCAGAGCCCTCCTCCCAGCACACTGTTGCCAGCCCTGAGCTCTGTGCCACCAACTCAGCTGCACCAACACGGTGCTCCTCCCTGCTTATCCAGATGGAAATCTCGGCGAGCCAGGAGGCTGAGTGCCGTCAGAGCCAATGCAGATCCTTCCTTCTCATTCAGGAGAACTTCAGAGCCATCCTCTATCTCGGCACATGACTCAAGCAATCCTTCTGGATGTAAAACCTCTTCGTGGCTCACTCAGCTGCTCAAAGACAGAAGCACAGGCTCCCTGTCCCCAGTGGCTCTGCAAAACAAATCCCGCCAGCAACTTGTACCAGCACTGCCAACAGTTTCTTCCATCGGGTGCATCATCCACGAGGAAAGCTCCTTCTCAACTTCACATCGACAGCAGTGAGAGCGGTACATTATGTAGTCCAAAAATTACATTAATACTTTGCCTTGGGTTTTGATAAGAACATATACAAAGATCGACTGTCCAATGGAGATGAGACTCTGGAAATCAACACAGATGAAACATGGGTAAACCTACAGCATTTCATGCATTCTGACAAGGCATCAGCCGAGAGAAGAGGGCTCCACACATCTGCACACCCCACAGCTGCCCCAGCCTGGCCCAGCGCTGGGATCCCCATGTGGACACAAAACAAGGCATGTGTCCACTGTCCTCCTGCGCTGGTGCTGCACTGGGGCTGGCTCCACGCTTCCAGTGGTGCTCAGCAAACCCCTCCCGGCCTCTGAGCATTTACAGCCACAGCTCCTTCAGTCTGTGCTTCCTTTGATTTGTTTGGAGCACGGAGCTGAGAGTGAGCAACAGAAAGAGAAAGGGAGGGAAGCTGGGGCACTACGACCCGGACCACAACAGCACTATGGGACCCTGATTTCGTACACTGGCATTTATAAAAGAATACACACGTATAAAACTGGATTTCTCCAATCCCTAGTATTGTGCAAAATCACTTCCTCAAAAAAATCACTGCTCAGTTCGCTGCTAACACCCATGTAAAACTCCAGCTTTCTGCCATGCTGGGTTCCATGAAAGGATCACGGCTGCTCAAAGAATATATTGCAACCATTTTTCCTCCACTTTTCCTCATTTCAAATACTCAGGTCCATTTTAAGTGACACTAAGCCAGAAGCAGTGAAAAACCCGGGAAATTTCAGACTGGAAGATATTTCAACAGGAAGATTAAAACCAGTTAAAGAATGCATTGCTACAAGCCAGCTAGCTCGGGAAAGCCACTGGCGAGACTTTGCCCACCGTAAAGTAATAGCCCCATAAACAGGGAACAAATCCACTTTACAACAGCTGAGATTGCTGCCCAGTGTCAGCAATGCCGAACTCCAGGCAATATGAGCAATTTCATGCCAAGCCATACAGTGTGGTCTTATTTGGGGAGCACACACCGTAGCCAGGGAGCCTCACAAAGATGTGCCATAAACACCGCACCACAGAGACAGTGATGATGATCCATTAATTGCTTCAACCCAGGGTCACTCCACATGGCACACACCAGAGCTCTGGGGGTCCTGAATGCCTTTGGCATTCTTGCAGGGACGTGGGCACGTGAGATATGGGCACATAAACATTAAAGTGGGGCATAAAATCTTTTAAATACCAGATTTTTTGGGCAGAAGCCCAGTCTCATAGCTGAGGCACCTCAGCACTGCACACAGGCACCTGGCCACAATGATCCCACAGAGATGGAGTTGTGCCAGCGCTGGGAGAAGTGGGTAAAAACTGGGAGTGTGAACCTCCCTTTCGGACCCCGTGTGTGCTTCAAAGTTGGCCACCTTTTAGGTAAAATCAAAGGCTGTCCCAGATCCCAAATCCCCTCCAGATTGGGCCACGTGCACTGCACCCTCCTCTCCTGACATCGTGCCCACGGTGCGCAGGGTGCAGGCAGCTGAAACCCGGGGTGATCAGGGCAGGGATTACTGTGGTCCCTGAAATGCCCGGGGCCTGTTCATGCTCTGAGACTGCTGCTATGAGGACAGCTGTGCTGAAGCTCAGCATCGCCCCTGAAACATCAGGTGAGGCAAAGCACAAGCAGAGTGCCCAGTGCATATCCCTTTACAGAGTTGAAGCAGACTGAATCCATATAAAATCATAGAATCACTGAGGGTGGAAATGACCTCTGAGATCCCCAATTCAACCCCAACCCACCTCACAGTGCCCACTGACACTGGACCCACACATGGACTCGTGGGCAGGGTGTCCAGGTTTTGCAGGGTGGTCATTGTATCATTCAGGTTGGAAAAGACCTCTCAGATCAACAGTTCAACCCCAACCCACCCCACCGTGCCCACTGACCGTGTCCCCAAGTGCCACATCCTCACAGCCCTGGGACACCCTCATGGACGGGGACTCACCACTGCCCTGGACAGCTGTGCCAGTGCTGGGCACTCTTTGGAGCACAGATTGTTCCCCATGTCCAACCTGACCCTCCGCAGCGCTCCGTCAGCCCATCCCCTCTTGTCCCAATTTGTGAGGGAGAAAGCACACAAGCAGACAGCAGGAAGCCAGGAATAACCTTCCCCCACAGGCACTGGCCCCGCTAGAAATCCCCACAGCACTGATGTGAGCAGCAATCCCCGGCCAAAACTCTGGCAGCACTGGTCCAGACCTGGCCAGGACCAACACTATACTGCTGTGTCTGCAGCACAGCTCCACGGATTTGTTGTCTGATGAGCCATCATATAATCACAGAATGGTTTGGGTTGGAAGAGACCTTCATAGGATCACAGAATGGTTTGGGTTGGAAGGACCCTCTAAAGGCCATCAGGTCCCACTCCCTGCGATGAGAAGGGACACCCACAGCTCCATCAGGAGCACTCAGCCCTGTCTCTCTGCATGGCATCCCATCCCCCAGATGAGTAAACCACACCACACAGCTCGGTGTCATCATCTTGACTTCTTTCACCCCTTGCCATCTCTCTGCTTGGCCCTTGCTTCTGTTTGCTATGAGTCAGCCCTGCCGCCGGGGCCAGCTTCAAACACTCTGGCCTGGTGAAGCTGAAATGACCAACAGACACCCCACACAGCACCCCCATGCCTCGGGCAGTGCTGCATGAGGCTCAGCACCAGCCATACCCCACTCCACCTGCTCCT
Source organism: Oreortyx pictus (assembly GCA_036925125.1). Lineage (NCBI taxonomy): Eukaryota > Metazoa > Chordata > Aves > Galliformes > Odontophoridae > Oreortyx > Oreortyx pictus. The sequence continues at coordinate 184,460,871 of JAUPFR010000001.1, read as the reverse complement.
CTGTCAGCCCTACGCACACAGAGCTGCTCAGTGATGGGATCACCGTGCCGTGAGAAATGCATGTGGATAACGCTGGGGAGGGCACAGCTCAGATCAGACCACCAGACCTATGGATCCTCCAAACCAATATGATGTTAAGTCCCGTCCTCCTGGTTCAGATCTGTTTCTACAGAAACTATTTCATTCTTTCCAACATCTGTGTACAATGAGATCACCTCCAGCCCATGCTTCTTTGCAGCATTTGTCTCTGCCTCCAGCCTGCACAGCTCTGTTCACAGCTGCCTGCCCGGTAATAACCAGACAAGAGTGCCACTGATCGACAGAAGCACTGGGATAACTCCTCTGCTATTTGCTATTCTGGCCCTGACGCTGTCAAACCGCCTGTTTGGTTTCTGGCAGGATCTGCACCACAGGCACAGCCTCTGTGCTGCCTGCAGCACCCACGTGCTGCCCTGCGCCAACAGCAGCGCTCCAGAGCAGCACCCAGAGCTCAGGGCTGGGACCATGGAGATGGCAGTAAGGATGGCAGCGGGGGTTGTAGGGCACGGAGATGGGCTGCTTGAGGCCAAGCAGGAAGGCAGTGAATGGCGGCAGGGCCAACGGCTTGCATGGCTCTCAGAGAGGAGCAAAGAGCTACGGTTCTGCCAGCTCCTGCCATGCAATGACTGAAGTCAACAGCATTAACTTCCCAATCCCCCCCTTCCCCCACTCAGGAAGCACTCAGAGATCACACATTGATGATTGCTGTGGCAAATGATTGTGCTAATGTCTTTGGGAAAAGCAGCCAGATGCAGAAGCGCATGTAAATAGCCACAAGCTGTGAGACCTGACGTGTTGCCATCCAGAACACGGCGCTGGAGCCAGACCAGCATGCGCCAGGGCAGCGCACCAGGGCACAGAACCGCACCGTCCTCCTGCCTGCTGCAACAGCAGCGCCGTGCCTGGCAGGCGTCCGCCTGGGACAGAGCCAACCACCTGCTCCAACCACTTCGCATTTCTGTCTGCTGTCCAGGAGAGGACGGTGGGGTGCAGAGCTGCGTGGAGCTCATTGGCATTCGGGCCATGTCTGCGCTCCCAGCCCACTGCTCAGAGCCATGCGGCCGCTCACACCCTGCCAGGAGAGAGCATCAATGCCATCACTGGATCCAGGTCTTCCAAGGACATCCTCTCCCCAGAGCCACGTGGGCGCAGAGGCAGGGACAACCCCTGCATGCTGCGGGCACTAGGAGTGCAGTGGGGCTGCATTGCGGGGCGAGCACCTCCATGCAGCCATCCTTATGCTGGAAGGATGGAAAGCATTAATTGCTGAGCCCAGCCCTGCCAAAAAAGGCCTGGGGGTGCTGGTGGAGGGCAGCACCACTCCCAGCACTGTGCCCTCACAGCCCAGAGAGCCAAACACACCCTGAGTGCATCCAGAGCAGCACGGCCAGCAGGGAGAGGGAGGGGAGCTGCCCCTCTGCTTTGTGCTGGGACACCTCACCTGGAGCACTGTGTCCATGTAGGGAATCCTCAGCACAGGAGGGACATGGAGCTATCAGAGTGTGTCCAGAAGAGGGAAACAAAAATGGTCCCAGGGACGGAAGAGCTCTCCTGTTGGGCTGCGTGGCCCAACTGGATGCAAAGGAAAGCACGTTTCCCTCTGACACCCTTAAATGTCACCTCCTTTTCTGTGACATGTCCCCTCACACTGCCCATGGCCACGCTGATCCCCGTCCATCGCAGTGGCTGGGGAGCAGCACTGCCCCGAGCACTGGCACAGCACTGCTGTAGTGGCACTATTTTCTATTCCATTCCTTACATTTCAATGTTTTGCTTCTTATTCCAATGAGTAAATCCTCATGAAGGAGTGGAATTTTTCATGGTGGAGCTGACTCGGGAGGGACTGCAGTTTATTTAAAATCCCATACAACATTTAGGCCGCCCAAATTCCTTCCCTGCAGAACCTATCACCTGTATTTATCAACAAACTCCACCAGACTCTGAAGTCTTGCAGTTTCCCACATACAGAACAACCACGCTGGGGATCAGCAATGCAGAGAGGCGGTGACGTTTTGGTCTATCGTAACCATTTCACTGCTCCTTTTTACGCAGGCAATTCCTCTTCTCTTAGGTCTGGACGGCTGCAGCAACTCAGGAGAACCTCTCAGAAGAAGGTCGCCCTGTGTCGTACCTCAGTGCCTGAATTTCACATTAACCTCAATGAGAAGAAACCAACAAGAGCTCTCAGAGCCCCGGCTGTGGGCTGCAGCTTTGGCTCCTGGGCTCCGTGCTGCCGGTGCAATTCCTGCACCCAGTGCCTGCACAGCTGCTGCTCACACCTCCTCCCTTTGTTCTGGGAGCCCGGTGCTCCCCAAAAGACCACAAAGCAGAGGGTGACAGAGATGTGTTGTTGGTGCATCACTGTAACATTCGTGGCACCGAGTCTCAGTGCTTGAACTGGTGAAACTGAAATCCCCTTCTAAAAAAACCCCATCCCAGTTCAGTACGCTCTCCAAGTGAGCCTTGTTGGCTGTCACATCACTCACGCTGCTCAGGGTGATGTGGTTTTTATCTTCCCAAACCTTTACTTTCCTGCCAGTTTAGGGTCAGGAGCTCAGGAAATGAGTTCCATCTCATGTTTCATCTCACCCAGTGCACCAGACCCTCACCGAAGAGCTGAACCCACACCGCCTCCACTCGGATAACAGCTTTGCCTTGCTCCTGGCACTCACGCTGCCTTCTCCAAACCCAGATTCCTATTCCCATTGGTGCCTTTAGTCCCATATATTTTTCTGGACCTACTGCAGGCAGTTTTTGTGCCCCAGGGACCAGCTCCTCTCCCACAGGTCCAGCCTCGTGCAGCTCTGGTGGGTTTGCCCCAGCACTGCCCATATTGCCCATAAGGATGTGATGTCTTTGGGTTTTTCAGGCCTTTCGGATGCATTTCTGTCATCTTTTTGAAATTCCCCTTCAGAAGTTGGCACAGTGAGTGTTGTCAGCATCTCTCCTGCCTCAAGACGCGGAGCTGAGTAAAGCTGCTGTCATTCACTACCCCACATTTTTGGAAACGTGGCTATTTCGGGATCTCTGCGCACAGGCGGTGCAGTGCCATGTGTGGCCCCTCCTGCCCCGGGACTACAGGGGGTCACCAAGAGAATCATGGAATCATTAAGGCTGGAAAAGACCACTAAGAGCATCAAGTCCAACCCCAAGCCATCCCTACTGTACCCATTAACTGTGGTGACACAGGGCACAAGCCAACCCCAGAACTCACAGAACCACAGCGTGGTTGGGCTGAAGGGACCCCCAGCCCCACCCCTGCGGGCACACACCTGGCACAGAGGTAATCTCACCTGAATATTGCTCATATGCTCTTTGGGTTTATCAGAACTGCAAAGGGGATTGCCTGGTTCCTCTGGACGTGCTGTGGTGTGCAATGAGGGCAGCAGCACCTTCCTTCCAGGTGTTGCATGGTTCAGGTGCACATTACAGCAGAGCTCCACCCCAAGCTGCTGCCCCCAATGGGTTCCTCTCCTCTAAGCTTGCTTTTCTCCTTTATGGGAGGTTCCACCCACTGACCTCCCAAACCCATTATTCTGCAGCTCTGCAGTTCCTCTGCAAGCACTCCCCATTTCCTGCACAGTTGAATGGTTGGGGACCTGCACTCCTCACCGCGTTTCTCCAAAGGAGCACTGACCAAATAATCCTTGAGAATCATACAATCCTAAACCTTGGGGTTGGACCTTCAAGATCACCCACACCAACTGCCCACCTACCATCAATATTTCCCACAAAACCATGTTCCTCAGTACAGCATCTCAACGTTTCTGGAACACTCCCAGGGACGGTGAGTCCCCGTCCTCCCCAGGCACCCCGTTCCAGCACCCAAACACTCTTTTGGAGATATCTTTCCTAATGCCCAGCCTGATTGTCCCCTCCACCCATGAACAAGGCATTATCTCAGACCACGGCACCACACCAGGAGCAAGAGATGCCCCAGCTCTGCTCTTCATTGTCCCGCCCCAAAACAAAACCCCACATCGGATGCGTAGGGCACAGCCTCATATCCCTGCACCGCTCGGCACTGCTGGCTGCACTGCACAGAGTGTGCTCGCTCCTGCAGCAGCCCCGGAGCCCTGCAGCATCCAGGGCAGAGCCTTCATGCCATGGAGCTCCAGGTTCCCAGCACCTCCAGGAAATGATTTTGCTGCGAGGGAGAGTCCAAGGCTGCAGCTGAGGTGCAGAAGGGCCTCAGATTAACAGCTGGCACAAGGCTGAAAAGCAAGGTGCAGGAGGGAATGAAACAATCTGTGGCCATTTCTCCTCCAATCCCCGATGCAGGCTGAACAAATCAAATGGCTCAGAGCCTTTCAGAAGCCGGGAAGGTAAAACAAATTGGCTGAGGCATTTAATAAATAAATAAATGAAGCAGCGAGCTAGCACTCAGGGCAAAGATCTCATTCACTGCGTTGAGAGGGAAATGGGACTGGGAATAGTGCATCGGTCCACACAGTTACACATAATAATGTGAAAAAAGAGGTTGGGACAAGGCATCTATTTCATTAAACCCCCCGAGGAGCGGTCACGATTATTAGAAATAAGATCCCTAGGTTGCAGTTGATGCAATAACTGCAGTTTTAGCAATTTCAGAAGGATATTTGTTTGGGGTGGTGAAGGGCCAGGAATGGATGCTCTCTGGGTTTCTGAGCAGTGAAGGAGCGGTGCTTGGTGTGGTCTCTGCCCGCAGCAGCCACGGGCACAGCAGCAATTTGCATTGCTTGCTGCAGAGATGCTCACAGCCAGGATCAGGGCAGAAGGCATTTCTGAGCACATCATCCCTGCTCCCCTCAGCAAGTGCCATGCCGGGCTTAGCACACAGCCCTTCCCATCCAGCAGTGCCCAGTGCCGCGCCCTCCAGAGTGGCCTTAGGGGATGCAGGGTAATGAGAGATGGCACTGAGCTGAGATGTGCCACCAGGAGCGGGGCATGGACTGCCCTGCCAGCTCCTGGACTGCGGCTGTGACCACTTCTTATACACGTGGTGCAGGAAATGGACATAGGAGCTCTTTATGTGCTTTGATTCTGAGAGGGGGAGAACACAAAGGCAAAGCTGGCAGGAACAGCTACAAAGTGGGAAGTGTTCACCCAATGGAGGGAAGGAAAGCACAGGGAAGGGAGGCAGAAGGAAAGGAGGCAGGAGGGAAGGAAGGCAGGGGGAAAGGAGGCTGGAGGAAAGGAGGCAGGAGGAAGGAAGACAGGAGGAAAGGAGGCAGGAGGGAAGGAAGGCAGGGGGAAAGAAGGCAGGAGGGAATGCTTCAAATGTTACAAAAACTGGAAAACAGCAGTGATTGATGTGAGCAAAACACACACACACACGATAGATTGTGCCAGAAGGCACAATCACAAGAAGTGCCACTGCAGAGAGAAGCAAGGCAAACAAGAAAGCGCTCTGCAAATACACTGACAGCAAGACAAGATCCCAGAAATGGATGGAAATGGTTGGTGCTCTTTGGGGTAACTGCAGAGAGAGAGAATTTGCAACGGATGAAACTAAGGAGACCAAGTTAATGTCTGCTCATCGCTGAATTGGCCTTTAATATAAAGATCAATGCCAGATGGTGGGGACCTTCACGGGGACAGAGAGGAAAGAACTCACCTGGAAACCAGCAGTGGGAACTAATTAATGTCTGGGTGAGCCTGACTGCACGTCTAGTAGGAAGTTTAAGGACAGACTGAAGCAAGCTAAGAACACTTAAGCTCATCTTTGAAGGGTCATGCAACACAGAATGTGTCCCAAAAGCATGGAAGAGCCTGGGAAAGGGCAAGGTTTGGGTTTAAACAGACCCTGAGAAGCTGAACATGCTCCATCTGTGCAGGAGACATCAACTGCAGCAGGATCCGGATAGGGAAACACTTGTTGCGGAGTGGGATTTGAGGGAGGAAAAAAGGTGGAGGCTCTCACACGCTGGATGTGAGTCACACATCACACATTTCATGGAACGCAGTATTAGCAGCTATCAAAACCACAGCCTGAAAAACACAAAGTGTAATTCTGCTGCTGTGCTGTGCTGCACCTGCACCACGCTGCTGCCAGGAGCAGCTCTGGGACAGAGCTATGGGAAGAGTGGACACAAACGGCCGTGCAGACCCTCAGAGCTCCAGGAGTGGGGGGAACACGGCCACCTGCATCACCAGCACCTCCCCTGGGCGGGCTCCCAGCCATGGGCTCAGGGGACAGCCCAGTACCACTGGGGATGCACAGAGTGAGGCTGCCCCAAACCCTATGGGGTGCATCAACCCCCAGCATCACTCATCTCTGCCCTGTGCCCATACAGTCAGCATCGCTCCTGGAAAACACAAAACAGTGCAGCTAAGCCACTCTTCCCTTAAATTGCGTCTGCCATCCTGAATATATTTGCAAAACAATCAGGATTCTGCTGGCAGTTTCCTCCCTCAGAATAAAGGATTTGGAGGTGTGCACTGCAGACACAGATTTTTCTTTGTATTTATTCTGATAAAAATCTGACCCAGAACCAATCATTTTTCTGCAAGATTTTTTGGGGCGATGTGAGAGGACTCCACATGTTCACGGTTATGCTGTCACTTATCACAGGCACTGTTCTCCTCTTGGAAAAGAAAACATTGCTGGAAACTGAGCACTGAGATGTGATAGGGATCACTAAACAAAAGTTCAGACCCAATGTGAACACACCGGGCACCGCCTGCAGAGCAATGAGGCCAAACACCGACCGAGAGGTACGGGGCCACACCAAATGCAGCTGCTAATTAGCAGCTCCCAAAACTTGTTGCTGGACAATGTTAGGTGCTCATACATCTCTATCACTTAAAGTAATATCAGACCCTACAGTTCTCCCTCATGGTCAGACAGAACTCCCCGGGCTGCAGTCTGTGCCGGCTGCCCCTCATCCTGGCACTGGGCAACTCTGAGCAGAATCCAGCCCCTCCTCCTGGCCCCCCCATGAGACATCCATCAGCGCTGCTCACATCCCCCTCAGGTGAATGGACACGGGGATCTCAGTCTTCAGCTTCAAATCACTGCCCTGCATTCCTCACATCACCAAGGACAGCTTCATCCCACTGCCCCGACCTCACCCGCACACGCACTATACTGAGCACGGTGGCTGCACCATGCGAGTTCTGCTTGCCCCAAGCTCAGAACCTCAGAATACCCCAATCCCTACAGAAATACACAGAAGATGGAATAAAACATCTTCTTAGATGCACATCATTAAAGCAGGAAGGACCGTGCCGCCCTGGCTCTCCCTGTGCCCTTCCCAGCAGGAGGCAGAGGATGGGCAGAGCTGTTCCGTGTGTCCCAGGGGCTCCCAGCAGTTCCAGGAGGAGCTCCAGAGGCACTGACTATAAAAGCCTGCAGTGTGATTTCCCCCACTCCGACCTCCTAATGCTTTTATAATCATGCCATGCCCCCATAGCAAGATCCCGAGGCCAGGAATACCAGAGTGAACTGCAGGGCAGAGGGAAAGCACCATCTCACGCCGGTTCTGAATCGGCTTGCCATTCATTTAATCGCGCGCTCTTTGTGTCTTGGTGCCATGAAACACTCAGTAGTTACCTATTTCCCTCTCACAACACATTCCATATTTTCAATATTTTTTAACTTTTTTTTTTGTTTCCTCCCGTTTGTGTCATTTCTAAGGTAACAATCCTGCTCTCCTAAATCTCTCTTCAAAGCAGAGCATTTTTTCGTGGCTGTGAAATTCCCGACGATGATTTTCGTTGTGTGCTCTAGGCTCCGCCTGGTCCTGCTCCCCAGCTGCGCTGCGTGGCACTCGGAGCTGCCAGCGCAGGTTCTGACCACTGCACCGGGCTGTATCCCACGTCCTCCCCCACCACCTCCCGTGGTGATGTGGTACCACTGCACTTTGCTCTGGAGCTCACACTGAGCAGAGCTTTCCAACGAGCTGCATAGGAAACAAGCTGCAACTTCTCTCAGGTTAAGCTGCTAATTAGGAATCCGACCAAGGACTCGGGTGGTTCAATTCTGTTTTCCCTCTGGTAGCTATTTTGCATTTATTCTCACTATTTTTCATTCACTGACATGCTTCTGTTTCTCTGATTTCTTCAGATCACCTTGAAGACCTTCCAAGTAGTTTCTGTATGGCGTTTAATATGAAGAGATGTCACCTGCAGACCAGCACTGCACTGCCCAGACCTATTTCCTGCTCATTAGCAAGCACAAGGGCAGCCCGGAGCTGCCCACTCTTTGTCCTCTTGTTCTGCCCACACGACATCGGAGTTTCCCACTAGCAGATATTGCTTTACACCAGGCATGGCTGCAGTTTGCCTCTCCAACAGAGGACTTCATTGAAGCAAAGCCTGAACCCAGCCCTCACCAAGAGGGCTTCTCCTCAACTCCCACTCTACAGCAGTACTTTGCTGGGGAGGTCTTTGCCCTCAATCAGCAGGGCACTCGAGCCTTGGTCTCACCCAAAGGCAGAGCCAGAGCAGCAGCAGAGACAGAGTTCACATTGTACATGGACACTGGGTGACAAGAGAACGGCAGGAGAACTGGGGTCACTGCCACATAGATGGGCCATTGCTATCTCTGTATCACAGCGAGTGCCAGTCCTGTGCTGACCCACCAGTGGGAGCGTAGCCATGCCCACCAACCGCTCCTAGGCCCAAGTGGGCTCAAGGGAGCAACCACGTGTAGGTATGCAGGAGGCAGCGACAACCAGGAGCCGGTTCGGACACATAGGGGCCAGCTTTTCTGCAGTATGCCACCTCCAAGTATTAGTTTTCAAGATGCATTCATCGTCATGGCAACAAGAAGCACAACGTGGAATTGATGTACTCACCGTTCTTCTGAGATGCAAAATTAGACTGAGGGATGAGGAGAAGATCGAGGGAAGCAGCCCCCACTGTGCTCGTGCCAAGCCCCGGGCAGCCCCGCTCCGCATGCTGCTGGGACGGGATGCTGCAGACCACACAGCACTGTGCCCCCCATGCTCCACCCTGTGTCCCACCACTGCTCCCATGGGTGCCAACGCACACCATGGCCACAGCACGGCCCAGCCCCGCTGTGCCCACCCCAACCCTCACCTGGCCTTGCCGCGGCTGCTCCTCCGGAGCGTGGGCAGGTCAACCTCCTTCTCCTCCTGCACGCGCTGCAGGGATGGGGAGCGGCTGTGGGCACTGCGGGCGCTGCTGGAGCTGGCCAGGCTGCCGTCCCCACCGCCAACCCCCACGGCGGCCTCCTGCATCTGGGCCAGCAGCTGGGGGGGAAGGCTGCGCAGCGAGGGCACCGGTGAGTAGGATGCCCGGCTCTCCGCCTTCAGGTTGTTGTCGCTGGCCGAGCGCTGCAGCATACGCGGGGAGGAGAGGCCGCCGGCACCGAGGATCCGTCTCCGCTTCGTGTAGCTGGGAGTTTCTCTGAAAGGCACTGCAAAAGAGGCAGGGCATTGGCACAAGGCACCGGGTGTGCAGGGTGAAGCTGGGTGGGGAGAGTGGTCTGACATTGGGACAGGCAGCCCGGGGAAGTGGTAGAGTCACCATCCATGGAGGCATCCAATAAATGGAGGAGACACAGCTCCTGGGGATGTGGCTAGTGGGCACGGTGAGATTGGGTTGGGGTTGGACTGGGGATCTCAGAGGTCTTGTACAACCTTTGTGACTCCATGCTTCAGTGATCGTGCTGGGGCAGGAGGGCGGTGGCAGAGAATGAGCACAGAGCTGGGGCAGGAATCATCACAGAATCACTGAATGGTTGGGTTGGAAGGGAACACAAAGCCCCTCCGCCCCACCTGGGGCTGGGTGCTCCCCCCAGCTCAGTCTGCCCAGGCTCCATCCGTGGCCTTGAGTTCCTCCAGGGATGGGGCACCCACACTCTGGGCAGCAGTGCCAGGTCCTCACCACCCAGGAGAAGTGGCACATCCTTATGGGAGCACAGGAAGAACCGGAGCAGATGAGGACGGGCTCCATCTGCTTCCAGCTCCCACCCCAGTATTGCACACAATACGCTGCTCTCCTCAGGGAACAGCCACGGGTGGGAGCACACAGGGTTTGGAGGGTTTGGAGGCAGCACCTGAGGAAGCATCGGGGAGTCCTCAGTGAGGCCACAGCCACGATGAGATCAGGGCCACCGATGGGACCTGCTGCAGCCTGCAGCCTGGTCTAAAGGTGGGCGCATGCACACAGTCACCAGCAGTGACCCCAGCCACCAGTTACTCCTCAGTTCTGGAGGTAGGCCTGAATCCATAGCTCCAGGTACGTGCCATGAGCCTCAAAGACAGACTACAGAATAAAACAGCAGCCGCTGCCTGCCCTTCCTGCCCCCCTTCCTAACCCTCAGCAGGGTCTGGAAGAAGCAGACTGCACAAAGCAATGTGGAGATGTCAAATCCCACCTCCATCAGCAGCTCTGCAGAAGGAGGAAGATGGCACATGGGGAACTTCATGAAGACACAGAGGGACAAGCACTGTGCTGCAGCCATGGCATGAGTGCACCGTGGAGCTCAAGTGATGCAGACCTCATGTCAGGGAAGATACATGTTTCCCGATTTTCTTTAACGAATCTGTCTTCATCCTGAAGCTTAATGTGTTTAAAGCGAGTCTCACATCTGTGGCAACCTTCAGTGGGGAACACATAGTCAGCAACATCCAGCTCACTTCATCGAACCACAGAATATCGCAGATTGGAATATACACAAGTATCTCCAAGTCCAACTTCTGCTCAGGGCAGCGGGGGAGAACCCATCCCTGGAGGTGCTCAAGAACTGTGTGGATGGGGCACATGGGGCCGTGGGCAGTGGGCACGGTGGGGATGGGTTGGAGTTGGACTTGGGAATCTCAGAGCCCTCTTCCAACCTGAATGACTCCATGATTCCACAGAGGAGCATCCAAAATCCAGACCCTGTGTCTGAGTGCATTGTCCAAACTGTCCTTGAGCTGCAGCAGCTCAGGGCTGTGACCACCAACCTGGTGCAGACCCAGTGGCAAGAACAAGGGGACACAGCATGCCACCTGATGCACTGCTAAGGTCTCTGCGCTCCTACCCACAGCAGCAGTGCCACCTGCTCCCTGGGGGCTCCCAGCTTCACCCTCCAAGGATGCAGCTTTCACAGTGCCCAACGTGCAGGAAGGTGCAGGATGCAGCTGGCATTCAGGAAGGTCTCACACTCTACTCCACTGCAGAGTGCCTGAGAGCACTTCCAGCAATGCTGTGCAGCCACGCTCAGAATATTTTTCTGAAGAACATTTTAGGTTCAAAGTACAACAATTCCAGGCTCCTGTACATCATCCTGCTGCCATGGCAACTCAATGTGTTTGTTTCCTGATGATCCAGCCACATGGAGGGGGGATTTCTGCTGGCAGTGCTGTGCCCTGCACTGCACCCAGGGCACCTGCAGAGCAAATGGGACCAAATGGGAACCCAGAAGCAACAAGAGATGGACGATGGAAACAGGCACAGCCCAGGCCATGTAAAACGTGCTGTGCACTCAGGTGTGGGATTCTGCAGGACTCCAAACTACGGTCAGCACCATCAACACAACACAAGTTAAGCTGAAGTCAGGGCGAACTGCTGCTCTCCCGACGGCACTGCTCAACGTGTTGGGCTGACAAGGACTGCGCCCTGGATCTGTGTGTCATCCCAACATGACAGATCTCCAGGAGACGTTTAATTTTGTACTACATTACCTCTCATAGAAAAATGCTCTAACAAAATCAAAGAAGCAAATATGAAACGGGTGCATGTCACAGTAACTGACAGGTTTGAAAATTATCAGAAATTGGAGATAGTCACAGGAAACACAAGGAAGTTCCTCGCTAGTCACAAAGATCTGTTGTCAAACCAAAGCAATCCACGTCCTTCAAGCACAGCTCTTGAAATAAAGATACAGAATTACTTTACTAGAAGTGCTGAACACTGACTGGTGATGAAAGCCAGTGGCCTGAATATCTTTCCAAACCAGAACTCAAAGCAAACAGCAAGGACACACCAAGAGGATGCTTCCAGGGAACCAGAGCTGAGGTGGAAACCAGAAGCCACAGGACCATAACCTGCAAAAGGCTGCGAGCCCATAGCAGCTGTGAGCCAAGCACAAGATCAGGGCAGCTCCACTGGGAGCAGCCTCAGGCTACTGGTCCAAGTGGGGAGCCATGAGCCCCGTGGTGTGCTCCAGCAGCGCTCGGCCAGGAGGCAAACTCACTGAACTAAAAATGTTCAGCATGTTCAAACACAAGGTCTAAAATAACCTGCCTCTTTCACTGACCAGGACGCAGCCAGGAGCAGCAGCTGCCCATCACAGAGGGACATGAGCCCTGGAGCTCCACACTACACTGTGCTCATCCTGCACTCACGGCCCAGTCCCCTACTGGGATGCCAGAACGGCCACCAAGAGCTCCAGAGCTGCAGCCACGGCCCCACTGCAGCATTGGTGTGGCCACTCTGGAGCTCATCATCGCCCTTCAGAGCCCAGCATCGCTGGGCTTGGCACCAAAGCCAGGGAGAAGGAAGGGTCATAGAACATCTTCAGTTGGAAGAGACTCATTATTGAGGAAAACAAGTACAGAATGAAAACATTGCAGACAGTGGGAGTGGGTCTGGTCTGTTTTAATGCATTTTATATGTTAATTATTTGTTTATTGATGGTGACTGCTTAGGAAAAGATGTCACCACTATATGTTGAGGCATTCACATCTAAGCTTACTTGTCCTATTGGCAAGCTGCATTGCTCAGCTGAACCATTCCAGAGCCATGTAGTGGGCACAAATATTCATGAAAAAAAAAATAAATCAAATTGGTGGATAACCTGGAAAAATCTGAAAAACACTGTGAGCATTCAAAATCAGAGGAGGAAAGGGAAAAAAAAAAAAAAAAGTCAGTGACTCATCTTGCAAGGGAAGAAAGCAGCACACCTGACAGAGATCTCTCTGTGCTGTGCGAGATCTCTGCTCCTGCCGGCCTCGGCAGAACTGAGCAGTGCTGAGCACGGACCACGTGCTGGGAGATGTGGAGTGGAATTCATTGCGAGCTGCTCACTGCAAGCACCGGCTGCCAGGCAATGGGGCACAGGCAGAGGGCTCGAGGGCTCCCTGGCAAGAGGGAAGGCACTCTGACTTCTGCCACGGGGCAGTGGGAGCACTTTAATGTGTGCTGCTGCATCAATCACCTGGTCACCCACTCCCATGCTCCACGCAAGAGTGGCCATCAGTATACGCGTCCAGATCGCTCACTCCCAGCACCGAAATGATCACATCCACTCCAACAACAAAGGGAAACACAACACAGATCTGAGCCTCATTTCAGAAGAGAGCAGCGGGGCTGCAGAAAGCAGCTCAGGACTGCTCTGCTGCTCGCAAACCCACCAAGAGCAGGAGTCCTTGAAGCACAGCATGGCACAGCAGCAAACAAGAGGTATCCAGGTCCTGTGACAGACTGCAAAGCCAAAGCTTCCTGAGCACCAAACTCTGATAGCATGCTCAGGGAATGGCAGTACAGCTGCAGTTTAGTCTCCTGAAGGACAGGAGTGCACCTGCAGCATCTGAGGGATTTCAGTTTGGCCTCAGCGCATAGTAACTGCATGCAAGGTGAGACTGACACTACTCCCTCCATTGCCAAGGTGTGATTGAGGGGCAAAGGAGTCACGAGACCAAAAACGGAGCAGAAAAATCTATTTTCTACTACTACCACAAGAGCAGAGGCTCTTCAATGGTGTACACATAGGCTGTGAAGTGCCTTCAGCTCTCAGTGCCTCTTGGGCAGGGCAGCTGCAGGCTGGGGCCTGGGCACCTGTCCTGGCACAGAGGAGAGCTCAGGGCCCAGCAAAGTCCTGAGGAGTCCCATCGCTCAGGCACTGCTGGCAGACACATCATCTGCCCCAGCTTCAGTGCTTCCCTCTGCAGCCCAAACCACTTCAGGGCTCATTTGGGGATCACTTTGCAGCTGGACCACGAGCAGATGTTTCTGCAGAGAAGTCAGCGATCAGGGGATGATGACACTTGCCTTGCAAGCCTGGCTTTAACTGAGAATGCAGAGGAGCAGGCATCCAGGCAGCTGCAGGAGGAGGAGGGCAATCAGAGGAGCACGGTTATCACTTGTACAAGTGATACAGGGCTTTTCTCCGGAGATTCTTCAAAGCCCTCAAACAGACACATGCTTCCATCCAGCCAGGCTACACGCTCTGCTACGCAGGCATAGTGCACGCCCGGGTCTGCTCTCAGCAGAAACGAGACATGCTCAGAGGTACAAAAACACACACAACTGTGCTACGCAACAAGATGGAGACACAACCTGCTGCACGTGGCAGAACTGCAGAAGAGATATCCATATTGCATGGGGGAAAATCCAGGAAATGTAGGTAGGTTATGGAGACCAGAAGCACACCAAGCAAGGTTTCCCCACTGTGTCCACTGTGTGAGCCCTAAGTGCCTCTCAGGTGCCACAGCCCCATCCCTGCTGGCCATCGTCACACCTCAGTGAAGGAGACTGAAGACACACTCCTTGAGTTGCACTCCTCACCAGAAGGAAGGCAGCTGGGAGGGCTCTGCTGCAGGACCAGCCATGTCCCCACGAAGGCTCTTTCCACACTGGAAGGTTGTGACGCTCCAAGCTGCACAGAACATTGCTCTGAGCACCAGCTCCCGGTTCAGGCCCAGCTGACAGCAGCACGGCCAGCATGCAGAAAGCACAACTGCTGAGGGCAGTTCTGTCCTGGGTCAGCAAAAAGCAGAGCTGTGCAGGAGTGAGGGGCACAATGACAACACAGCACATGGGCCACACAAGAGTCCTTCTCTGGCTGGGAGCAGAGGCCAGCACACAACCCTGATACCCCCAGTGCCCTTGTATGGCACTGCTGGGGCTGCAGCTCAGTGCTGAGCTCAGCGTTGGCCCCTCACTGCCACAGAGACACTGAGGCCCTGGAGTGTGTGCAGGGAGAGGCAGCAGAGCTGTGGGGGTCTGCAGCGCAGTGCTGTGGGAGTGGGATGGGGCAGTGCGGAGCAGAGGGGCTCAGGGAGAGCTCAGCGCTCTCTGCCACTCCTGAAAGGAGCACGGAGCGAAGTAGGACTCGGTCTCCATCCCCAGGGAACGGCGATAGGACAAGAGGGGATGGGCTGACGGAGCGCTGCGGAGGGTCAGGTTGGACATGGGGAACAATGTGTGCTCCAAAGAGCGCTCAGCACTGGCACAGCTGCCCAGGGCAGTGGGGAGTCCCCGTCCATGGGGGTGTCCCAGGGTCGTGGGGACGTGGCACTTGGGGACACGGTCAGTGGGCACGGTGAGATGGGTTGGGAATCTGACAGGTCTCCAATCTCAGTGAGTCCATGAAACTGTAATGGGGAGAGCTACTTGGCCTTGGTTTGCCAGGGGAAGTCCTCACTGTGGCTTTGCTATGCCACAATGCCTCAAAACACAGTGTGACTGACATAGGGAGCCTGAAACAGCTTCTCATCACACTCAAACTACCTGAAACTGGTAATAACAACAAGGAAAAGCTGAGCCCAATCTGCAGCCAGCAAGTGCAGGCGTCCTGCTCCGAGGAAGGCTTCTCCACCCTCCCCAGCCCCCAAGGGGAAGGGAGGGAAGTGAGAGCAATAAAGAAAAAAAACTTGGTGCAGTTCATACAATCAGCTTTGAAGATTCTTTTCTATACCTCCTCAAGAGTTTAATCAAAGTGTGTTTACTGGGGATCTTGCAGCAAAATGAATCACTCCAGTTACCATGACAGCGCTGCTCGGAGAAGTGCAGCCGTGCTCCAGCCACCCTGCTTAATCTGACACTTCCATGTCTGCTTTCAACCTGCAGAAGGAGGAATGCAAAGCTCGGGGTGGGAAATGCCTCTCGCTGCTCCAGTGCTGCGGGGTGCAGCAGTGCTCCCCGAGGAGCCCTGGGACCCACGATGCTGTGCTGGCACCTGAGCAGCACCTGCACCGCGCTCCAGGCAGCCCCGAGCTGCGGGCTAATGAGCCAAGAGGTAATCAACGCTGCGAGGTTATTTAGAGATTTACTGGCTCAGTGTTAAATATTCATGTAAAAGAGCAAAAGCGCATGAAGTGCAAATGTCTGCACAGTTCCAGGCTGAGAGGCTACATTTACATTTTAACAGTGGAAAATTACCGAAGCAGAAGGAAGGAGGCACCGAGCGCTTCCCCACCACTCCCGGAGACTTCCAGGTGTCACTTCCAGGAAGGAAAGCTAAAGGAAAGGCACACGATGCTGGGGCTGAGCAGAGCTGCTCAGCTCCAGAGGGGTTGTGCTCATTTTCCTCAGCACTGAGAAGTGCTCCTTGGGCAGGAATTAGAGACTCGTGATGGTTTGCTTTTCAAATTAACAGAAATGAAACCGTCCTCCAACCGCTCCTCCATTCGTCTCCGCGTGGCTCTCAATCACCTGCGCTCACATTTGGTGCACCCGTGCTGGACACGGCCCCTCCTCTCTCCTCCACTCACAGTGCAGCTCTGCACCGTGGGAGCAGACTTCACTCCATATTTGTGTATCTGAAATTGAAGCTGCTAAAAATACGTGGTAATTAAAGTTGCTAGTTCTCCCTCCAAGCCGTCCCAAAAGGTGCAGCCAGTTCACCTGTGAGCAGTGCAGGAGAGGATGTTCTCAGCTGCTCTTTGCATCTCTGCACTGGAAGTTTCTCCCTGCAGAATGGGTGTTTTTCATCCCCCCATGTCCCCTCGTTACATTCAGCACATTGTCCTGGCTGAACCACCACTGCTCAACACCACCACACCCCAAAGAAGAAATCCTGACCCAGTGAAATTAATAGCGATGGTGGAAGAAAATCAGAAACATCAAACAGTATTTCAGATCTACATGTGAACCTCACGCTCCTTTATGCAAAAGCACCAGAATCAGAATTCCAAACTTCCTCCTGCGATTGCAAGGACAGCTGTGAAGGATGCTTACTGCGCTCTGTGTGTTCCAGCTAGCAGGCCAAGAGCTTCTGCAGCAAAGTTCAAAGGAATGGCAATAGCGCTCACTGAATCATTGGCCTTTACATCTAACACTCCTTCCAAAGTGCCAGAGGTGGCTTTGGAGGGGACGTGGGACAGTTCGGATGAGCACACAACACTCAGCTTCACATCACATCTGAAGCTGCATGCTTCTCAGTGGGAGACAAGAAAGCATAAGAACGGAATTTGTAGCAACAAATGGCCAACATGGCCTTAAGAGCTCAAATCTCACTGACAAAAGTAACAGTTAACATAATAAGCTTGGTTGGGTTTTCACTGTACTGATGTTCTGAGGACGTGCTTCCAACGGGCACGATACCAGGGCAGGTTTTAACAGGCAATGACACACAATATTGAATCATCAATAGAGAAAAAGAATGGGAACTATTTCCAGTATCAATCAGCAAGCTAGTTCTTGGTCCAGTCATATAAATGCTTTTTAGCTTTACCAATGACCTACACATGCACACGGATCACTGGCAAAAAGTGCCTGGGTGATGGGATGGTGGGTGCAGCAACACACACCCAGCAAACCCCGGGTAAGAACAGGGGCTCATGAGCCACCACCAGCAGGACCCAGGAGCTGCCCCCCTACAGTCCACCACATTTTACTTATTTTAACAGAGAACTCTATCTTTCCTCAGGAAACAAGGGGCTGGTCAGACCAAGGCTTCAGATAGCTTAATACTCTGATTGACAACAGTGAGGAAAAAAAGTCTTTGTAGATGGCACAAGAAACTCACCTAGGAAGTCATCTTTCTCTAACTTATCTCTTCGCCACTGCTGCTTACAGGTTTCCTATTACCCACACAGATAGAGTCACACAATCACCAAGGTTGGAAAAGACGTCCAATCACCCAAGTACAGCAATTCACCTCCACCAGCAACTCCCCACTAAACCACATTCCTCAGTACAGCACCTAAATGTTTCTGGAGCACCTGCAGGGTTCCAGAGTCTGGCCAAATAGAAGTCACTCTGCTTGGGGCACAGCGGCTGAAGGCTGTGCAGAGGAAACGGAGCCGGGGCTGTCGGTCAGTGCTCGGCTGAACGTGAGCCAGCAGTGTGCCCAGGCGGCCAAGAAGGCCGATGGCATCCCGGCTTGGATCAGGAATAGCGCTGCCGTGGGGTTGGGCGGTGTGGGGAAGAGGAGCTCAGGGGAGACCTCACTGCTCCCTAGAACGACCTGAAGGAGGTGGTGCTGAGCTGGGGGTCGCACTCTTCTCTCGTGTAACTGTGATAGCATTAGAGGGAATGGCCTCAAGTTGCACCATGGGAGGTTGAAGCTGGACGTTATGAAACAGTACTGCTCCCAAAGAGTGCTGAGTGCTGGGATGGGCTGCACAGGGAGGTGGTGGACATACCGACCCTGGAGGCGTTCAAGTAACATTGAGACGTTGCGCTGAGGAAAGTGGTTCAGTGAGAACGATTGGTGATGGGTGGACGGTTGGACTGGATGGTCCTGGAGGTCTTTTCCAGCCCTGGTGGTTCAATGATTGTATGATTCTAAGTATTAGTTGAGAAAAACAATGGAAAATATTTCCAACATTATTCAGCAAGCTGGTTCTAGGTACAATCGTATAAATATATTTATCTTTACCAAGATGAGTAAAGTTACCCAGTCCGTGGCAGGAAGAAGCTGCCAGGTCCCTTCCAAAGCAACCATGTCATGAGTCTGTGATTTGGTTTGCATTACACAATGTCACAAAGCTGGGAATACTTTCACAACAATGGACAATTCACTGCCTGAAGACTCGTGGAATCTACCAAAGGTGTCACTGTCTAAATTGATGCCCTGCTATCCACCCACCCACCCACACATTGGGATACACACCTCTTCTATGAGGAAAGGTTGTGGGAACAGGGCTTGTTTAGCTTGGAGAAGAGAAGGCTCCAAGGAGACCTCTTTGTGGCCTTCCAGGACTTGAAGGGAGCACATAAACAGGAGGGGAAATGACTATTTACACAGGTTGATAGTGACAGGACAAGAAGGAATGGTTTTAAACTAAGACAAGGGAAGTTGAGGTTAAGCGTTAGGAGGAAGTGTTTTGCTCTGAGGGCGGTGATGCACTGGAGCAGGTTGCCCAGAGAAGTTGTGGATGCCCCAACCCTGAAGGCATTCAAGGCAAGGCTGGATGTGGCTCTGGGCAGCCTGCTCTAGTGGTTGGCTACCCTGCTCACAGCAGGGGGGTTGAAGTTGGATGATCTTTGAAATCCTTTTCAACCCAGGCCATTCTATGATTTCTACTCACTGCTCATCATCTCCCCACATGGGAAGAATACATTGAGGGTTTAAGAGCAGGTGTCACTTTCTGACCCTTGCAAAGCAAAATTTATGTCTTCAGATTCCTAAACACCTTGAAAAAAAACCTGTTCCAAGGTAATAGGAGAGAAGAAGGCTCTGTGCCACCAGTTCTCCCCCCATACACAGCCAACAGAGAGCCACAGCTGCAAGACCTTCAGCAGACGTGAGCCAAGAGGTAGACGCATCCCAAAAGAATGGGTCACCAGAGCTGACAAACCAGACCAGAGGGAGTGAGGCTGGCCTCTTCTCCCAGATAACTAATGAAAGGACTAGAGGAAATGGCCACAAGCTGCGCCGAGGAAGATTTAGATTAGATTTGAGGAAAATTTTTTTCTCTGAAAGAGTGGTCAGGCACTGGAATGGCCTGCCTACAGAGGTGGTTGAGGCACCATCCCTAGCGCTGTTCAAGAAGCGTTTAGATGAGGTGCTGAGGGATTTGATTTAGTAGCTTGGTGGGTAGGGATGGTGGTGGGAGGATGGTTGGACTAGATGATCTTGTAGGTCCTTTCCAACCTCATGTATCTATGAATCTACCACCAACCCTAAGGAAAACTACTGTTACAGTACACTTCAGTTTCGCAAACAAATGCTGGTGATCTCATACAGATCAGAATTCCCCAACAAAAAGGTATTTTATGTAATACAGGGCAACTGCTTTGGGTCTCATTACGTCTGATGATGAACTAATTCCTCTGACTTGAATTTGGTGGTTGCTTAGTGACTGTGAATCATGACCCGATTATATTCGGCATTAAAAGAGGGAAGATGGTCCCAACCAGTCTTATGTACACATAATGCTTACGACTCACTTCTCAGCATTGAACTCAAGTTGTATCTTTTCCCTCAGATCTGCTCCCATGTTGGAAGTGTAAATATGAATAAAATCGTGAGTTAAAAAAAAAGGAACAGCATTCACAGAACCACAACTGCAAAATAAAGCAGCCACGGTTAAATACTTAGCTGGTCAAAAGTAGCAAACCAAACACATCAATTGGCATTGTAGGATACATTTATCCTGAAATTATGGAAAATAACTGAAATCAATATGGAGTTGCAACACATGCCAAATGGATAAGAGGAGCTAAAACATTAATGAAAACCAAGTGGCTTATGGAAGGGAGGAAAGTTTTAAAAGCCTTTGGGTTGTTCTGCAGATGCAGAAGCATACTCCAGAAGGAGCAGGGAGAGGCACTTGTATCACATCATGATGACAAAGCGCAGACAGCTACTCGTTAGCTGAAACAAACACTTCAAAACTTGCAGACTAAGGAAACTTCCCGGAAAGAAGGATGGTGAAAATCACTGAGCAGCTGACAAGAGATCCAACCGATACAAAATGATGTGCAATTAATACCACCACAAATGTTTTCGTGAAGAACAGGTAATGAAGTGCACATCTGATTATACCGAGGTACGCACACAGATGACAAGCACTGAGTTAAGCAGGTTTAAGACCTGAATGCCAATGGGGGAAGCAGCCAGCCCTGCCAGGAGGCTGACGGCTCCAGAGGCCCCCATGCCTAACGCTGACCCCTTTCCTATCCCAAATAATGCTCCCAGATAGTCTGCCCTCCTCCACACTTGCAATTCTCAGTTCTTAATGAACTTCGAAAAGCAATTTCTCCTTGCTTGGATGTTCATCTGCCAGTTCCACTGACCCCAGGTGGAAGCCATCTGGACCTGCTGGTTTGTGTGCGATTAGCTCGCCACTGTTATCTGACCTATTTTATACAAACAGACCTATCTAAAGCACGAACAATTCATTCTTACTTGACACAGTTTTGCGCCGTTTTCCACAAACTTTTTCAGTAAGATTGTGCCATTCCCTTAGATATCGATCCAATCAGTTGAGGTTGGGAGAGATCTTTGGAGGTCATCTACTCCCATACCCCTCCCACTGCAGTCTCTCTCCCTTTGGATTAATAGCACGGCTTTCTCATGAGCACTGCTCACTAACACTTATCAGGAAGCCTCAGGCTTTTCCCCAGATCCTTTCTGACTCTTCTCACGGTTCCTCAGCAGCCATTAGTGAGATCTGCCTGAGAAAAGAAGTGATAAAAGGACGAGCTGGGGTGCAGGTTCTCAGACTCAGGGATGCCTCCAAGAGCCAAGCCCAATACCTGGAAGCTGTTCCAGGCTCCAAAAGTTGTATTCCACCTGCAATCCACTGTGGGTTAACCCCAGTAGGCAGTTCAGCACCACACAGCCACTCACTTGCATTCCCCAGGTAGGACTGGGGAGAGAATCAGAACGGCAAGGAGTGAGAAAACTTGTGTGATAACAACCATTCAACAGGTAAAGCGAAAGCAGAGCGTGCAAGCAAAGCAAAATAGGGAACTCACTTGCTACTGCACATTGGCAGCACACGTCCCACCACTGCCAGAGAGCAGGGCTTTCCACGCACAACAGAGGTATGGGAAGATAAATGACATCCCTTCAAACTCCCCTCCTTCTTTGCTCCCAGCTGCTGTTACTGAGCACGGCACTGTGCAATGCCCTGTGGGCAGCCTGGGTCCCCCCAGCTGCAGCCCCTCATGGCTCCCAGTGCCCCCCAGCCCCTTGCTGCAGCACGAGATGCTGGGAAGCACTTGGCTCTGTGTGAGCTCTGCTCAGCGACAGCGGAACATCTAAGAGTGTGTTAACAACAGAGCTTTCATCGTAAACCCACACCTCAGCACCATTCAAGCTACAGGGAAGAAAATCCAACTTATCCCCAACAAAATCAGGCATGACCCGATGATTCTGTACCTCCTGTGGCTCATGCACCAAGAACTAATGCTTTGTGTTGGTTTCTGCATTGCTCTGAGAGATCTGCAGAAATCATTTGCCCAGAATGACCCAGGAAAACTCAACAGGTGGTACGATTTTACACCTGACCTAAAAGTCAGTTTTGCATGACGTGTAAGGGAAAAGGTGGTGCAGGAAATCCCAAACTGAAAGAAGCAGTGGGTGCTACTACACTTACAGAAGCTCCACTGTAGGGCAGCTCCATAACCCTTATCCCTGTTGAGAGAGGACGTGTTTCTTTGCCCAAGATCTGGCTAACTGCTTTTGCAGGAGAGGAGCTCCAGTGTGAAATGGCCCCAGAGAGAAAAGGTAAAGGGATTTACAATGCACTTGTCAGACCCACTCCAGACTAACAGTTTGGCTTGTTCAACTTTAACTTGGCAATCTCGGCAGCCATAAGCAAACACAACACTGGACAAATGAGATGAACACTGATGTCCCCAAAAGGAAAGTGGATCCGTTCTGCCACTCCCGAGACCCAAAGCAGCCACAGGCTCTGCCAGTCACTGCAGGCACAAAAACCACCGGCTCACACAGCCACCTGACAACAGCCCTGAGCTCTACTGGAAGATGAAAAAAAGGGAGAAGGGAGGATAAGAAAAAAGATCCAACTCACCAACATCGGACTCTTTGTGGGTTTTGATGACTTCAGCCAACTCAAAATTTCCTGCAATTATGGCCACCTGAAAAGAGAGGGAGGGAAGAGAGTTGAGCAGCTCTGCACAGCACTGATCCCGTGCTCGCTTGCACAGACTACGCCATATGGACTGACAACAGCTGCTTTCCGTGGGGGACGTGGAGCCAACAATTGTTCTGCCTCAGCTCGCCCAGTCAGTAATCCCAAGGTGAAAACACGCTCCCAGCATTGCAGGGCTCTCGAGCGTCTGTCGATGGTTGTGTACCAAAAGGGTGGCAAAGAGCTCACAGATCACCATTCCCATCTCCTCACAGCTCAGTGGTCGTGTGCCTGACACCAGCTGGGAATGACTCGTAGGCACTGACAAGATCACAGAATCAGTCTGTCGGAAAAGAGCTCTAAGATCACCAATCCAATCCCAATCCAACCCACCATGTCCCCAAGTGCCACATCCCCACGGCCCCGGGATACCCCAGGGGATGCGGACTCCTCACTGCCCTGGGCAGCTGTGCCAGTGCTGAGTGCTCTTTGGAGCACAGATTGTTCCCAATTCCTAATGTGAAACCACAGAAGTCAGAACAATCCCATTCTTCATAAGAACAGTTTTGCACCCTGCCCTGAAAACGTGAAAGAGCCAAAGTGAGACAGGTAGGAGAACACAGAATATTACGCTAGAAGAACCGCCCTGGACTGCTCTGGTCCTGCATCGGACAGGACTGTGTCTGTGCCAGGATCACCCCCACACCCCTGTTAGTGCTTCAGGCGGATGTTTGAAACCAGCCATCCCATCAGGGGATGCCAAACACCGCAGACACCAACGGAGCCGGGCACAGCTCCAGCTGCTCAACGCTCTGCCCTCCTACAGGAACAGCTTTTGGAAACACAAGGTTCATTTGCATTTTACCACTAACTTGTGACGAAGGGATATTTTTAACTTGGTGACTCAGTAGAGCACACACACCTCTCTACTATGAGCCTTTATCAGCAGAAATAGTCTTACTATCCTCAGCTCGACAATGTTGATGTGATTTACTTTTTTTTCTTTCCCCAGGCCTGGAATTCACACTCCAACTCCTCAGCCAGAACTGTACAAGACCAACGATGGCCAGAAAGAAGCAGACCTTCCATGTGCAGCCCCAGAATGAGCCCACAGAAACAGAGAAATGAGTCTGAATCTGTTTTCCCCTCAGCCTGCACCCAACTGCAATCCCCCTCTCTTCGTACACACCCATGGGGTTTGCCATCCCAAAGATCACACTCTTTAAATGGGCAACCAAAGATTCTGTACCGTACAAAAGGACAAATTACCCAAAGCTAAACACCCAGCCTGGCAAAAGGCTGGAAAGCAGGATTTGGAATAAGCATTTCAGCTTCAAAGTCGTTCAGACAAACAACACGTCCCCATGTGCAGGTGACAGCCTTGGAAACACCGTGGCTTCCAGGAAAGGCGAGAAGCAACACGCTGAAGAAGACGTCTGCTACGAATATCATCTCACATAAATCCCCGCGAAGGGAGGAGAGCCCTGCTGTTTGCATTTCACAACCCAACTGGGAAAATGAAAAGAAGATGAAAGGATTTCCCTTATTGCACTGCCACCTCAGCTTGGGCTCTGCAGCACGATGGATCCAAGCGCTGAAACAATTGCATCCAACAGACAACGCGTGAGCCCTGGGCAGCAGGACACCAACGGACACAGCTCCAGCTCCGAGTCCTGTGGCTTATCTGAGGAAGGAGCCATGGGATACAAAGATGGGAAAATCTGTCTATCATAGAATCGTAGAATAGTTTGGGTTGGAAGGGCCCTCTAAAGGCCATCAGGTCTCACTCCATGTGATGAGCAGGGACACACACAGCTCCATCAGGTGTTCAGAGCCCCATCCCCTGAGCGTGGGTGTCTGCAGGGACAGGGCAGCACTGCTCCACCTGTTTCAGCAACCTGTTTGGATGTGTTTCCTAAAGATCAGGACAGTTTCCTCTGTCAATCCAGTTCCCATCCACAGAGTGCCATAGGGAGACCACTCCCTGCTGGGCTGATCCGACTGCCCCTTACAGCTCCTGGCTCAGCCCAGGGCTCCAGGTTACCCACTCCCACCCAAAGCAGACTGCCCTCGTGGCCAGGACCTCAGAGGGATCCAAGCTGCAGCACGAACTTCCCATAAGAAGTGAGAAGAACAGCTATTCTGAAAAATAAAATAAAATAAAATAAAATAAACAAATAAAATTCAGGCCCCTTTCCTCATGCAATGATGATACAACAGTGAGCATACACACCTTGGACTTGTGCTCACAAGCATGAGTACCAGGAGATCCAATGTGAGTTAAGCTTATCTGCTCCTTGTCAGAAAACATCCACAGCAAAGCAGCATTTCCCTCTGCTGAGGAAGGGACAGGTCCTTGAAGGTGATGTAGTCACTGCTGGGGCTGTCACATCACAAAGCCCTCAAACTGAAGGGAAGGAGTGGGTTGGGAGACAGAGGAGCAGCAAAACAGCAACTGACCACAAGTCAGTCCCATCCAGATGCTTCCAGCTTGAGGGAAGCTGCTGGATGACACAAAAACTGATGGAGAAGCCCATGAAGTAGGAGGAAAAAGAGGGGAAGGCAAATTTGAGTAGAAAGCGCTTATTTTTACAGTCACACTACGTTGGGGCCAGAATGTGCAACTATGAAATGCTGATATTTTGAGGCATTTTTGTACCTGAAGAAGTACACTCTCCCTTCACTGGAACCTCCGACTTGAGGAAAAACATAAGGAACGCTTTTTGAATCAAACAAATCTCTGTATCTTTTATGCTCTTCATTAAAGGACATCATCTTTTTTAGAGGTATTTCTCAGTTGCAACAGCTGGAGAAGTCCAGAACTTCATTGCTATCATCCTAGGTCTGCAAAACACCCACTGACAGCCACTGGGTGCAAATGCGAAGAGGAGGCAGGAGCAGAGCCAGGAGGGAGCGGGTGGAGGTGCAGCAGTGATGGTTATAGGACACGATGGAGTGAGAAGGAAGCAATTACTGCAATGCTGCCGGGCAAGAAAGGGAACAGATCTGCTGCAGAAAACTGCCCATTAGTTAGGCTGCTTGCAGGCAGCAATTTGGTACCACAGCACATTCAAGTAACTGAGTTCTCCTCAGCCCCTGAGCTGCACTCATACCCCTGCCTGACTTTGTGACAGCTGCTATTTCTACATCGCTTTCTCCAGAACTTCTCCAACGGCCAACACTTCCCTGAACACAAATGGGTGTCAGGACTCTTTCAGAGTCACCTACCTTCGCTCGGCCAGGCAGCCTCCAAGCATGTTCTGTATCTGTTCTAGATTCCCAGAAGTCTGGCAGCCCTACTGGGTCGATCCTACTGCTCGCATACGGTAATTCCATCTGGACTGCCATATGAGCAGAAGCTCTCAGTACGTTCACAGCAACGCATGCTGCCGTGACACGGCGCAGATGCAGTCAGTCTGATACTTCCAGGAGGTGTCATTGGGGTCAGGCGCTGTATGACTACACTGTAGACCAAACACGTCCTGGAAGCAACAGACAGACCTCCTGTGCACGAGCAGCACAGTTGATCTGAGAAAAACACATCTCTGACGCCCTCTGTCTCTGCCAACCGACTGTGTGATGTGTTGGAAACACCCAACTTACTGCCCATGGTCTATACAGCAAACGAGTCATGGTTTTTTTTCCTTTTTCTATGGACTGGACACAGGGGCACTTCAGCCAGGCAGTGAGACCAGCATTCTGCACCTCAGCCTGCAAGGAGTATCTGCTCATCACCTGCATCAGGTAAGTGTATTTGAGAAATGGGAAAGAAATCCAAAGCTGCAGCCATTCAGCTCCAGCCGAAGAGAAAGAGCCTTCATGGTTGTTCCAGATGAGGCATATGGGGCTGCTGGAAAAACCCAACAATTCCCCTAATGAGATGCATCACAAAACTGTCCAGAAGAGAGACAGATGACTCTGTAATCTCCTCCATCAAGAGGAGCATGGAGTTCTGAACCCTGAATTCTCCTGGGAAGCTGAAAATCTTAAGGCAGCAGTGTGGAAGCCTTTGAGCTGAAGAAGAAATACGAGCTGCTGACTCAGAGGAGCAAATCTTGCTTCTATCTCCAGAAGGAATGATAGCCATCAGCACAAGCAGCAGGGAAAACAGCAGAGCCTTATCCAAGGAGCACAGCGTGAGCACCGCCAGCAGCACTGGAGTGGGGGTGCCACCTCCCACACAGCCTGCCTCCAGCTGTGGGCACTGGGAGCTCCACAGATGGGATGCTCTGGAGGTCACCACTTCCATAAACTGGCCATGCTGCAGGAAGGAGTAAGCTTCAGCGTCCCGCAGAGACCAAAGGTGGCATCTCCTGAAGGCTCAGAGGAAGATTCTGCAAGGGAAGAACTGCTTTGGCGCCTGCACAGTCACCACCCAGCACCACAGAGCATGCCATAACGGGTCATCAAATCACAGAGAGCAATGCAAGGTCTGCAAATGGGCAGCACCTGGGAAAAGAAGTCAGGCTCACCTCAGCAGTGCCCCCAGTGACAGGACAAGAGGCAACAGACACCAGCTGAAATATGGCAGTGCAGGGCAAGCCGCTCAGGTTGACCCTGGTGGTGCACGGGTTGGACCAGATGGCCACAGAGGTTCCTTCCAACTCTGCATTCTGCAAAAAGAGTGCCTCAGGTACAGCAGAGGAGATGGAGCAAGAAATTAGTCTATTTCTCAGCTATCTTGCTCAGATGGAGTCATGATAGATGGTGCCATCTAGTCCAGGGAGCACAGGATGAAGAGGAAAGGTCAGTCCCCTTGGCAGAGTTAGTCATCATCCGGGCTCTGCACCACTGAAGGATGCTCTCAAGGGCCTGAGCAGCACAGACCTGTGTCCAGAACAGCTCTCACCATCAGAACTGGGTGGGCATGAGCCTGAAGGACAAAGACCTGCTGGGCTTACAGCGAAGCAAAGGCTTTTGTGTGGTATCTGAAATAAGAGCGTGACTGCCGCAGGTTAGGGAAGATTTGAAGTCAGCAACATCATTGGAATAATGGAAACAGAGATAGCATCTGACTCAGAATTAGATCAGTCTCACACTGAAGGCCGGAGGAGGAGTGGGAGGAAGCCAGGAGGCCAGAAACCTGACCAATTTCTGAAAGACAAACTTCAAATGAAAAGAGAGAGTAAAATAAATTAAATAAAACGAGGAAAAAGAGAACACCTTGAGAGAGAAAGTAAATCAAAAAGTTCATCAGGCAAATGAAAACTGCTTCCCGGTGAGCTTCTATGCCATGCTTGGAGCTGGAAGCACGAGCCTCGGGGTGCCCCACAGAGGCAGCACATGGCCCAGGGGACACGTATCCTACACAGGGCAGCAAATCTGGTATACATATCTGCTTGGCATGTGCACATTCCTGGAGCATGCCCACGCTCGTGCTCTCAGAAAAAAAGAAACTTTCAGCCTGTTACATGATGACAGAAAGCTATTCATCATCAGATTGGCTTCTCACGCTCTGACACCAGCGATGGGAAGCCCAGAGTTCAACCACATCATGATTGATAAGGGAAGCTGAATAGGCCAGTGATCTACCAGGAGAAAACATTGTAAATCTGTCACAAAGAAGAAAAAACACAGGTCAGTCCTCGGTCCATCACAGGTGCAGCAGCACACAGAAGGCAAGAAGGCAGGACTGAGAGGAACGGGAAATGAGTTTTTTTCCTAAGGGATGGTGTACAGGCAGGAATCCATTGCTTCTGATGAAGGAGAATGGCAGATGCATTTGCTAACCACAACCTACACCCAGACAGACAGTTCCTAGTAAGTTACAGAAAGTCAGGACTAAACAGCAGAGGAAGCTTCCGTGCCCATTAAGACACTGGGTCTTGGAAAACTGGAGACACTCCAGGGAAGAGGAGGATTAGCAGCGCTTTTAAATATTTAAATTATCAAAAGCATTGACCACAGAACCCGGAGCAGGAGCTGCCCGGCACTGATCGCTTGGATGTGAAACAGAAGGACACTGCAGGGACTGCCTGGCACACCAAGTTATCAGGGTATCTGAAATGAGATAAAAGCTTATGCCAACCAAGCAAAGGCTGATGTCCCACTCACAGAGGGGAAACATTGCTAAAAAGAGAGCAGGCTCACTCATTTCATTCAGAAAAATAAAAAGGAACTTCAGCTCTGTTGAGAGCAAACTTCCCTTTTCTTCCTTACTTGCTTTCCTCTAATCTCTTTCTGGTTCCAGCAGAGAAGCTGCACTCGTCTTTATAGTTGCACTAATGACACTTCACAACATCTCCCTTCTCTTCGCTGTGCAGACACATTTTTTACCCTATTTGTTGTGTTGGTTCTTTGTTTTTAACCCTGTTTGTTTTTCCCCCTTTGTTGTCATTCACTGCTGCACCTTTCTCTCACCTGAACAGCTTTCTGGCTGCTCAAAGCATTTTTGGATACGTAAGAGTATTTTCTAAGCAATATAGTTAGCATTTCTTACATTATCTTCACAACACTTGCATTGTTTTCTGAGATCTTCCCAGCAGCTGCATACAGTACAGCACAAACACTAATGTGCTTTTAGAATGCTTTCCTACGCTATTTTCTCCTGTATGCATAGTACCAGTTTTGACACCACAGATGCTAATTGGATTTTGTTCTTGTTTTAATGATAGTTTCCTCAGTATTAGGAAAACCTTGTTAAAAAGGCACAATGTGAGAAGTTTGACTGGCAGGTTGGTGGGCCTGGCTGATAGAAGCAGAGATGAAATTTGGGTTTAAGAAAAAGTGCTCTGCTTGGCATAGAGAAAAACACATAAACACAAGGAGGAGAGGAACCAGCTTCATAAAGCAGGAAACAATTTGTGGTAATATCAGCAAGCTCAAATTAAACCATCCAAGACAATGGGGATATTGCATCAACTAATGTAATTCTAGGAGGAATCACAAGTCAGCAATGAGCCAACTGCACTGATAGATTTGGGTCTGGGACGTGGATCTTTAAGGAGGAACACAGATTGACACTGCGAGCTGGAAGAGAGACCTGGAAAACATGAAGAGTGGGGAAATCCTGGAAGAACCAGGTCTGTTCACCTGAAACCTTAAAATATCATTGCAGAAAAGATGGCAATCAGTTATCCCACCCCCCCAACTGCTGGAAGGGCAAAAACAAAGTGCTTACTTCACCAAAAAATTAAAACCAAAAAGGTGAAGAATCAAAAACAAACATGTGATTCCCTCAGCAGAGGTGACTTGTGCTCCGAGCAGATGGAGAACGTGGTACCTGCGCCTTCATCTGAGGCACTCATGTGAGGATGTGCAATACAGTACACTTATCTTTCTCTGTGGTGATGCCTTTAGACGGAGCCCAAGAGACATGGGTTCATCAATGCGAACCAATAACTCATTTTCTTCACAAGCCACACTTCTGACACCTGCACTGGAAGGGAGTTTTAACTTTGAGTATTAGAAGTATGAGAAGGAGGTAGTAACCCAACTTCCTATGCTATCATGAAAGGCAAAGATCCCAACCAGATATAATCAATTGCTCAAAGATTCTACATTTTAATCAGTTACATTAATCTTTGATGAACACGCTTTGGAATGCACAAAAAAAAAAAAAAAAGGCCATTTTCCCCACTCAGACAGCAAAGGCAGAGAGTGTGGGGTTGAACAACCCCACCAAGCGCCAAATGGATCATAGAATCATAGGGGTTGGAAGGGACCTCAAGAGATCATTGAGTCTTGAGTCCAAACTCCCTGCCAAAGCAGGTTCCCTACACCAGGTTGCACAGGGAACTCTGTATCTTCACAGTTTATTTTCATTTGCACTACAGGAGAGCTGGAAAGCAGGATCAGCAGGCTCTGCACTCTGCTGCAGACCCACAGCCCCTACAACCTGAGTGCTTGACAGGGGAGAACAGATGGAGAAGGATGAGGTACCGCCAATAGTGATGACAAGAAAACACAGAGCACATTAATAACAAAATGTTACCAATATTTCCCCATGTATGGGAACTGCTGGATCACGGCCTGAACCACTGATGGATCACCTGAGGTGAGCACTTAGTCAGCCGTGGGAGCACGGGTGAAGGAGATTCACCTGTGTGACCAGAAGGGGCAGAGTCTGGCTCCATCTCTCCCAGACTCCATTTAAGGGCTGACCGCCACTAGGGAAGGATTTCTCTCTGGAGATTGTTCCCTTTAGAGTTTTTCCATTGTGAGCCTGGGACACAGGTGAGCATTTCATCTATTTTCAATTATTCTCTTCCACCATGATAATCTTCCTAGTTACACATCCTGACTACCATACTACTTCGAACTGTTTATTATGTTACCTATACAAATACTATTCAAACTGCTTACTCTTAACATCTGTTAACTATATACCACAACAGCTGAAATTTTTGATGTTTGTAGTAACTCTGTAAAATACATCCAACAGCAGCTGCTGTTCTTGTGCCTTACACATGCTGAGGAGCAGCAGCTTTGCAAGAGTTCACAGCTCTGTAATTTCCTCCCAAGTCCGCTCAGCACCGGTGCTTATCATCCACATAAGCAGAACAAGATGCATTACTTCCTATAGCATCACAAGACATGATGTCTTTGGTTCGTTAGAAGTCCAAACACCGTCAGCAGCAATTTAAGTTAAATTAGACAAATCACAGTTAACTGAAGGCATTTTTCAACAAAACCACTCAGTTTGAGAAAATTCTGTTGCCCGGGCAACATGACTGCAAATTGCAGAGTTCAGACTGCGATGTCTATTTTAAAGCAACAAAATAGAAGTCTTTGAAGAAAACGCATCTAACAACCTGTTTGTATTGTGCTGAAAGCTGAGGCAAATGATATGTTAAGTTCGCATCCAAGTGTAAATCTTTAAGGGCTTGAGGCAGATCGCTCTGAGCATTACCGGGTTCTGATGCCCCATTGTGTGTGTGACAGATGCAGAAGAGACAGAGAAAGGTGGAGTCATGAAGTAAGAGATAACGAGCAAGGTGTGCACAGAAGGGATAGGATGCGGGATGTGGGATGGATAGAGTGCCCCATCAAGACAGCAAAGGGGAAAGCTGCAGCATTGTGGGAGCTGGGAAGCGCTGCCTTCATGCCTCCATTTTTGCTCCACAATTGGCTGTGACTGCAAAGCAGCCTTAATTGGGAAACCAGCTGGACCTGGTACACCACCACATGGCACTTGGGGCATGATGCATCTGGTTTGGTGATCCATCCAGAGTCACCTCTGAGATCCACAGAGAGGAGAGAGTCGCACTGCCAACCCCTGGGGGAGAAGCTTTCAGCATTGGGAGTTAACTCCATAATCCCCAAAGGGCCTCAGTGCCTGAACAAGGAATGATGTTACCACGGGCTTCACCAAGGAACACAGCACCACAGATGAAGCAATCTCATCTTCTTGTCCAGAACAACACAGGGTGAAACAGAACTCTGCAAACGTAAGACCAACCACAAAGAGCCAACCCAGCATAAGGGAGCCACGCTACTCCTATGAGAGTGGAACAGGCCAGACTTTGTGAAGAGCAGAGAAATAAAAGATATCACATCACTTTCTCCTGCAAAAATCATGGTGCTCTGATGAGACGTTCTCACAAACTACAAAATTTGAATCTAGAAGGTGAGACTCCTGCCAACTGGATGCAGAACCTATCAGAAAAAACTAATTCCTGACTTGCCACCAAGCCATGGACATGCACTATATGGGTGGTGGACCCATTCCCAAGTGGACCCCATTCCCAGTTTCCATTGGCAGCCTGGCTGGAGGAGTGCAGAGCATTCTTGCTGAAGTCCTAGGTGAGACCAACCTGGGACTGGATGATCTTGGAGGTCTTTCCTAACTTTGGTGATTCTATGGGAACAGGCACAAGACCATTAGAGGATTGGAACCGAAACAATCATTCAAAGCTCAAGAAATATATAGAGGAGAGGAAAACAAAAACAACTCTGTTCAACAGAGACAAGCATAGTTACTACATATGCACGAGGACTACAGAAGATGGAGTCAGACTCTTCTGAGGCACAGAGAAAGATCAGGAGGCATTGAGCACAAGTTGCAACAGGGGAACTTTGTGCATAACACAAAGATCCTCAGTGGCAGAACATCTGGGTACTGGGACGCAGCACGAGACAGCAGCAGTGGTTCTGCTGGAAGGAAGCAGAGGAGCATAGGATTACACACTGAACATGAGCCCACAAAGTCGCAGAAAAGAGTGCTCTGCCGTGACTTACAGTCAGCAGCCTCATGTCCATCACGTGCAATGTAATCACTGCTCCGTGCGGAGCAGGTGGAATGTCAGCTGGAACAGGCTGCTCTGGGGATCTGAATGAAA
This sequence comes from Oreortyx pictus, assembly GCA_036925125.1. Lineage (NCBI taxonomy): Eukaryota > Metazoa > Chordata > Aves > Galliformes > Odontophoridae > Oreortyx > Oreortyx pictus. The sequence continues at coordinate 184,427,903 of JAUPFR010000001.1, read as the reverse complement.
TAAATGATGTGGGGAGAACCCGCAGTAAATCAATAGCAATGATCGGATTATGCTTTCAAGGGCTCTGCAGGAAAACCTGCGTGTGCTGGGATATTTAGCCCAGAGAACAGAAGATCAGGTGGGAAAGGGGTGGTGAGGCCATAATGGAGAGAAGGCAGCTGTAGCAGGGGCAAAAACCCACTCTCAACAGCCATGGAAAAAGCAATGGGCTTGAAACTCTAAAGAAAAGATTTGGGTTAGATGACAGAAAAAGCTTTCTGACAGTGAAAACAAGGAAGCACAGAGACTGCACAGGAGGTCCGGCTTCAGAAGGTCTCAGTCAGAAGTTCAGACAGAGCTGGTCCTGGGGAGGCAGAGTGTGGGTAATGGCAAGAGCACAAGCCAGACAGAACTGCTAGTTAAGCAGGAATTTGACCATAAACCTTGGATGCAGGCTGTGTAAAGACAAGCTGATAAGGTTGAGATAACCACGTCTAAGGAGTGAAAAGAAACAGGACACTGTAACAGAAGGCGATAGGGAACTGCTCATTTAGACGACCAGGAGTGCTTTGCACTGTTATGATGTTTAACCTTAAGGAATGTAACCTTCGCCCAATCAGATCTTAACACACATTGCCATTCTGTGAAATTAAGCTTTGAGCTGTTGCTTAATAAATGAACATTAGCTTGCATCAAGCTGGGTTCCCGTCTCTTCATTGCAGCAGCAGAGGAGCACACAAATGCCCTCCCACATTACTTCTCTGTTCTATCTGCCCATGAAAACAGGAAACATCTCATCTGAACTCAGTGAGGATTCAGCGTGGTGTCCCGTAACATCTTCATCACAGAAGAGGGCAGGGACAGTTTGGGAAGGGGGAGGACAAGGTAGGCAAGACAGCCAGTGGGACCACCAGACTCTAAGAGGGATGATTGGCCCTATGAAGCCCACCTATGGCTGAGGAAGGGGAGGTGGGGGGGGGGGTCTCCTCATTAACAGCTGGCATCATGAGAAGGACACAGCCAGGGTTTGGCTGAGCCAAGTGGGCTGGACCAGGCCAGAGGTACCTCACCCCACTTCCAATGGAGGAGCAGAGGCACCCTCCTGTTCCTCGCTGGAGGCATCCAGGAGCCTGCTCAACCTCCTTTTGTACCACACCACCACAGCTAGATGGGACCATGGCTGCCCACCAATGGAGGCATGTGAGAAGCTGCTGCCAACCCCCTGTGCTGCCCAGAACATCCCCTGCACAGGAACATCAGAACATCACAACTCAGCCAATGCTGAGCACGCATCTGCTCTCCAGGGATGCGATCTCCACACACATACCCCCAATCTGGACAGTGATTTCCAAATGCCAAGCCAAACGTTTGTCCAAAATGCTGATAGTGGAGTTAAAACCTCTGTCTTATGCTTCAGCTCTGTGGTCAAGGTCAGTGCTGACAGCTGAGAGGCTCTGGTGTTAGCACAAGTGATTGAGCACACCACAGCCAAAGCAGCTCTGCATCAACAAAACCTGTGCTGCTCATAACAAGGAACTGTGTTTACCTGTAACAGTTACCTACCCCCCCCCCCCCAAAATAAAAGAAGAATCCTGCTTAGAAGAATTTAGCCTGGGGAGAGGGAAGAAGAAAGCAACACAAAAACAGAGCTATCAAAAGAACAGACAACTTTTTGACAGATAAGAAGCAGCCCTGATGGATACATTTCAGTGAAATGAGAAGTTTGAAGCAACTGTTTGTGCTGTTTCTATGCTCAGTGTACGAAAAACCCACATGTGAAGCAATCCAACCATGGTAGCACAAGGACAAAAACTTGCACAAAAGTTGAACTTACTGGTTGTTAGGAAACTTGGTATTCCTTGAACTCTGTACTGGAAGTTGTCATTATCACTTTTGGGTAGGTTTTCATTAACACCTTCATGGGCTGCAAGAGCTACCTTGGTACAGCAAGCTTACACATCTTTAGTAGTTTTGCAGTGTCCATCTCAGAGTGGAAGTCACATGAAGACAACTGAATGCCCCATAGATCCAAGTGATGTTCTACGAATGACGTCTCTTACCATGGAATCACAGGCAGCACTTGGGCACAACAGTGCTGGACCATCTGACATGTCAGCCTGCTGCGTGGGCACCAGAATGTTGGGAGGAGATGAGGAAAAGACCACCATTTGGCCAAGCAAAGCAGCTTGTGGGGAGAGAGCCTCCAGCAGAGGGCAAGACACAGGTAGAATGGGGTATCTTCCATTACTGCTGGGAGTGGAGGGCTGGAAAAGTATGTGCACAATGATGACTGATCCTTGACGGCACATGTACATAAACAGATGTGAACCAGAAACACCCTCATGCTGACAGATGGGTTTATTTCTCTTTGGACTACCATGGGAGCTCAAGCTCATCTCCATCACATAGTACCTCTTCTGAGCTAGAACACAAAGGCACAGGCACAGTGTGCACAGTGCCATTGCAGATCCTGCGAGGAGGAGGAGGTCAGTGCCTCAGACAGCTCCAAGATGGTCCAGTACACAGCAAGCAGCATACGGGCAGGGTTGCTTGAGGAACTGCAGCTAATCACCCAGCCTACATGCCCACTTGTGCTACGAGTGACACTGAGGCAGCTGCAGCCCTGCTACAGAAAGCTTCACACATGCACCAGCTGCAAGCTGCTCTGCCAGCACCACAGCTCTGAGGTGATGCAGTAACAGCCCCTGGAAAAGGCAGGGGGCATGTTCCAGCTGTCCGCATGAGGAGTATCTTCCCCTCTGATCTTTCTCAAGTGACTCTGAAGTCACTCAGAACCTGACAATGCTTCCCTATGGCCAGGTTTGTCATGGCTGTTACGGAGAGATAGTTGATCAGCAGATCACCCAGAAACATTACGGGGCAGCAGAAGTAACCTCCAGAACTTCCCAAATAAGAAAGACCTACCTTGACACCACACCGCACATTGGAGCTGTGAAGTTTGGGAAAGAAAACTGGAGGACAGTGCTGTTACCAAAACGGAAATCATTTCCCTGCATGGGGCATCCTGCTGGCATCCCCAATGGAAAACAAACACAGCACAAGGTAAGCTCTCCTACTTTTTAAGAGGTGTAAGGGCAAAGGGAAAAGCTATGAAATGAAAGTTGAAAAAAAAAAAAAAAAAAAACCTAACCCAGAAGTTTAAAGCACAAAGCTTGCCAGTGTGTGACACCTCAATCCCATCTGAGCTCTGGGCTCCTGAGAAAGGAAATATTTCCATGAGCCCTTGAGACATCCCAAAAGCAAGGAGCAAAAGGAAAGCAAGACCTGAGGCACAGGCAGCAACCATTCAGATAATAAGAACCCCCAGGACTTAACACAGCTTGGCAGGGTCTTACCCACAGCAATCACCTCCAAACAGCTGGGACTGATGAATGCATGGGGAAGACAGACACACATGTGTAAGTGGTAGAAACAAAAAGCTTTGCCCAGCTACTGAACAGAAGCAGTTTAGGATCCTCCTGCTCTTTACAGGGAAATCACTACATGGAGGAGAGCAGAGTGCCTGTGGGGGCAGCAGCTCTCCAACCCCGCACCACAAAGCAGACTGCTGGGTGACAGAAGCAGCACAGATGGTCCAAGTTCTGATACAGAGGTACAAAAGCAGTAGGTAGCTCCAAGGACATGGAGCAGACAGACAGACAACCCCTTCTCCTGTCTCATCTCTGTGTAATTAGGATATCAGTGTGGATGACTGGACAGCTAGGTGGGGAAAAAGATTGTTGGGTGATTCATGTCAGAGTGGTCACAAAGGTGCCGTTCTCAGTTATGCTGACAGCACATCGTTTTGTCCAGACCACATCCTGTAGTACCAGGAGGTACTCAGCCCTCATCCGCAGCCCCCACACCCCTCTCCAAAGCCCACAGCTGCCACACAGAGGGGACAGTGCTCCCTGCACTCCTGCCCCACCACTCCAGCATGTCCACCAGCGGGACACACCACCAGAGGACCAGAGAGATTACAACTTCTAAACCCTCTAAATTACTCAGTGCAATCTCAAGTCATCTCAGGCCACTGACACCAAGTCATCTGATTAATGCTAACAAGGAAATTAACACGAGGTATGTGCAGTAAACTGACTCAACGGCTCTGCAGAAGCAGAGGTCTTTACATGAGCTCCCAGCAGCCGCAGACCCTCTCTGGCCAGCACACACTGCCTAAAGCAGGCTTGGTTTCCTCTGCTGCACTGAAATACAGTCAGAGAGAGGTAGCACCCATTACCATGGCTACACAAAGACGATGCACAAGAAAGTGCCAGACTTTGCAGCGGGCAGCGACTTAACAAGATGCTGCAATCTCAAGCAAGCAATGTAAGCAGAGGCAGAGAGCTTCTCTTTGAAAGCCTGGAGCTGATGGGAGCACGTAACGCTGGGATCAAATTCAGGTTCGGATCAGGTTATGCTTCTGCCTGTAAACAAACCGATTGGATTACCAAGCACAGCCTTCATTCTCCGGAACAGAAACTTCCAATTAGTCACACTACTTCAAAAAGAAAGGAAAATGCTGCTTTTCTCTCATTAGGGCTCGCTAGGGCTCTGCAGGATGTGTGCAAATCAGAGCTGCAGCCATTTGCTCTCTCCACCCACCACCTCCATATCTTGCGAATGCCCAAAGCAAAAAGGTTGGAATCAAGAGGTGGAGATAAGGTAAAAAGTTCAGTTCCTTCCAGGAAACTGCTGCCTACTTGTTGAAGAAGTCCTTCCCTGGAAATAAATATTTTCACACTAAGTGGATGAGCAATCAGTTCCCAGAAGCAAAGCTCCTCATAGAGCCACAGCCCCAGTGCAGCCCCACCGCCTCCATCTGCACAAGCCTGGTCTGTACAGAGTAGTGTTTGACCTTCCAGGACCTTTCTTCTCCTAGCACCCAAGTCAACATGTAGCAGCACATAAGCAACGCAGCCTCAGTCTTAATACAAAAATCCCTCCTAAGAATTCAAGCTGTGCAATAGCTTCCTGAAACTACGTATGCATTTTTAGGTCCACGCATGCAGGAACTTAATAACTGGTGTCTCTAGCAAGCGTGTGTAATTAATACTGGTGTCTCTAACAGCCATGAGTAATTCACACACGCAACTGTGGAAAGCACACGTGTAAGTGATACATACTCTTCTCAGGACTGCTCGTTGAGTTCATATTAAAATATACTTCAAATTTAAATGAAAGAACACAGCACCCTTCCACAGCCACATCACATTTCCAGAATGGGCAGAACACAGCTCAGCCTGCCACTGCTCTGCTCCTGGGGCACAGTGCTCCTCCAGCAACAGTGGCACACGTGCAACAAGAGCAACTGCATCTGTAACACGGCCACTGCTGCTCACAGGGACTGTGTGACACTGTTGGGAAGGTCACACTTGAGACTTGATGGCCTAGGGCCTACATAAACCACACTAAAAAAAAAAAAAAGGAGAAAAAGCATTTCTAAGGGGAAAACATCCACAGAGCTCAACTGCAGCTGCCCAAGCTAGTACCTGAGCAAGATGCTGAGAGACAGACTCTGCTCTCAAGGGACATCTGAAGATTAGTGCTAGCTGGACACAGTCCCAGCAGTTCTGAAAGCTCCTCGGGGCAGCAACTGCACTTCAGTGAGAGCACGGACAGAATGGCTATTTTAAGTTCAAAAACTTTCCAGAAGAAAGGCAAAGCAGATGGTGATGGGAAGAGCCCTCCCACATCACAGAACTATGTTGTGTGCAGGTACGTGCGGGCAGTGGCTACTCTGGACTCGAAAGTTGCAGGAGGAGTCACAGAGCTAAGTGACCACATCCCCCTTCCCAACTGCACAACCCAGCAGATTTCTGGGAGGGCTGTTCCAATATTCCACTCCAGCTGGGGCTGGAAGCCTTCTAACTTCCACTTTCAGTTTATTAACAGCAGTTTACATGCACCAAAACCGTCCTTAGTTCCTGAGGATTTTGCTCCCTCTCTAACACTTACTGCAATGCTTCTACTGACAGCAATAACTCTTGCTTTCCACCTCCATTACACACAGGGTAGACAAACAAAGCTTGTAACAGTCTCACAGCCCTTCCCACAGGCAGCACTTTCCTCCCTCCTGCTTCAACAAGTGGGCTAGCACTAGAACAGGCATCCTGAATGATCAGGTTTGTTCCAGAAGCTTCAGCCCACACACAGGATCATGCCAGAGGCCGCCCTGGCACTTGTTGGGACCCCACAGGGCTCTGCAGGACGGACCCCAGCTGACTGCCTCACCTGGAACGCCGTCTGGCTGTTGTAGTTGCGAATCTCTTTGCTTGCACCACGGAAGAGGAGAACCCGAGCGCAGCTCTCCTGGAAAGGAGAAAAGGGAGAAAAGGAGAGACTGAGCAGCACTATAGACAACAAAGGTGACAACAAAGAAACAAACCACCTCACTTCTTGGAGCTCAGAAAGCCTCCTTCTGCAAGAGCAAGGGATGTATAAGGATGCTGAGAACCCACGAGCTGTTCATTTCCAGCACCAAACTGCCCAAGCCACCATCCCTGCGTGAGATGCAGTGTGCTGCCTTCACTGTAATGCCCATAATTCATCCCAAAAACACAGCTGTGAGGCACAGTAACCACCCCACACACTGCTATTTCCTAAAGCCTTCTCTTGCTTCTGCTGTGAATGCCCTGTGCTTCTAGATTGTTAATTCCCACTTATGGGCCCCGGTACTCCTCAGTGCCCCAGTGGGCAGGCACCCATGTACGAGAGTCCCGAGTGAGCAGAGCACATCCACTCCCTAAAAAGCCACAAATCAATTTCTATCTGTGGTCCCACACTGTAAATCAAAACAGCATTCAATTCTTAAAATTTGACACCTCAGAAACATAAATCTCTTTACGGTGAAACCAGTGCACACAGTATAAAGCCTCTAGGAAGGAATAAACCCACAAGAGACACACTTAGATACTGATCTCTACATCTTGGAAAGAGATCAGTGGACGTGCAAGGTCAGCAAGGGCTTCACCACCACAACCATCTATGATTTCTCCTGAACTGAGGCCAGTGGCCACACAGAAAATAATCCAGAAATGTCACCCTGCATTGCAGGATTAGTGCTCTTGAAGCTTCAAGGATTGGTAATAAGACACGAGGTGCTTTTGTGCTAGGGCTGGTACCGAAAGAGCATGAAAACTGCAAACCCTGCCTAAAAAGCCCCACCTGACGGGGGTGCTCTTCTCAATGTTAAATGAGGGCACCTGAGCCAAATGAATGCTCTCCAGGCAGATAAACTGCCCCTCCCCACCAGCAATGGGGGCATGCTACATGTGGTGCATAGAAGCAATAGAAACCAGAGGGACAACTATGGAACAAATCAGGTGGTAAATAGGCAAAAACACCCTGGAATAAACAATGGATCCTGAGAAATCCAAAACCAAACTGGTGCTACCAGCAACACCCAGCCCTGGGACAGAGGGTGGGGAGAATCCAGAAGGACTTTGCTTGGGCTTGGAACAGTAACAGCCCTGAGGAGCTGCTTCGGCCCAGCACCGTGCCCTCAGGCAGGCTGGTCATGGTCTGTGCTTTCCTCATCCTTGTGCCTCAATCATATGGAGTACCTGGTTATAGAGAGCACAGATGTGAAGAGCAGTGTTTCCTGAGGCATTCTGCGCAGTCATGTCAGCACCATAGAAGAGAAGATGCTCCAGGTGCTGAACGTGGCCATAGCGACATGCCTGCCACAAGGAGAAAAAAAAAAAAAGAGAAATGGAATGGGAAGCAGAAGGAAAATGATAACCCTTGTAGAATCCTCCCACCTCTTCTAGATTCACCCATGCTGGAAAGGTTCTATGAGGCTGGAACAGGAGGCTGAGACATCCCATTGGAGTGAGGGTGCCCTGCAGCACTAACAGAAAGGCTGCTTTAAATTTAAAGCTATTTCCCTTTGTTCTGTCCCTGTATTCCCATATGAACAGTCCCTTTCCAGCTGTCCCATCAGCCTCCACCAGGTACTGTGACATGAAGCTGCACTTTGAGAACAGTTAGACAATTGGCTTCAGGACTGCTGAAAAATCATTAGCTCTTCAGTACTTTCCTGCTTTCAGTCAGGATAAATTACCTCCCAATTTTCAAATGGAATGTTGCAATCTGACATTCAACCAAAAAAATGATCAGATCATGTCTGAATAGTTAACAGAATAAACAGTTCAAAGTAGTATTGTTGTCAGGATATATAACTAGAAAGATTACCACAGTGGAAGGGAATAATCAAAAAGAGATGGAACACTCACCTGTGTCCCAGGCTCACAGTGAAAAAAGTCCAAAGGGAGCAATCTCCAAAAAGAGATCCTTTCCCAATGGCAGTCAGGCCTTAAACGGGGTCTGGGAGAGGTGGAGCCAGGCTCTGCTCCTTCCAGTCACACAGGTGAATCACCTTCACCTGTGCTCCCACAGCTGACTCAGTGCTCACCTCAGGTGATCCATCAGTGCTTCATGCTGTGATTCAATAGTTTCCCATTTAGTGTCCCTTCACCAGACTGCTATAACCCCTACCTTACTGGAGAAATACATCTCTTGCTCATCACAATGCCTGAGAAACACGGAATCCTTTCAGCTGGAAAAGACCTTCAAGATAACAAAATCCAACTCCAACCTGGCTGAAAGAAGGAGGCTTTGGTGACAGAAAAAAAGCAGCTTTGGGCCTCCCACTCATATACTTTAGAGTGGAAAAAGAAGGTTTGTGCTTTACAAATGACAGATTCAGGTTGAATGTAAGGAAAAATATATTCTCCAAAAGAGTGGCTGGGTGCCAGATGGGCTGTCCATGGAGATGGTGAAGCTGTCACCCCTGGAAGTATTCAAGAAATGTTTAGGTGTCATGCTGAGGGATGTGGTGTAGTGGGAAGTACTGGTGATAGGTGGACAATTGGACTGCGTGATCTTGGAAGTCTTTTCCAACCTTGGTGACTCTATGGTTCTATGAGTCCTTTGCCACATCCACTTAAAAATAAATATGCCAAACTGGGGCAGGTAGGACTCTGGTTTTGTACCCAGGACACCTCAGGCATTGTCCCAAGATCCTGAAGTGTTGCCCTGGGACAGCTGTGGTCTGGGGAGGATCCCAAATGCTACAGCCTGAGATCAGCACGAGGCAGCGCACACATGAGGCCTGCAGTGGGGCAGAGCTGGACCCCACGTGCAAACCCCTGAGCAGGAACACAGCTCCTCCTGGCCATGCAGCCCCCACCACCCACCAGCACTTCCACCATGCCACATCCTCCTCACCTGGTGGATCTCCTGCCAGCCGTTCTCATCCACACAGCCCAGTCGAGCGTAGTCATGCAGCAGCAGCTCACAGCAGTAGGGATCCCCTCCTACCATGGCACTGTGGTACAGTGGTGTCAGCCCCCGGCTGTCCTTGTAGTCTGGGGAGGCCCCCAGGTCCAGCAGCGTCTGCAGGAAAATCACAGAACCATTAATGTTGCAAAAGACCACTAAAATCATCACCTCCAAACCCAATCTATCCTCATGAAGCCCAGTAGCCACGTCCCCTAGTGCCACGTCCCCACCATTCTTGAACACCTCCAGGGATGGAGAAACACCCACCACACGTGGGAACAACCAACCCCCGAGGGGCCAGTGCTGCAGCCACGGCACAGCACTGCTCATCCCTCTCCTCCCAGGCTCAGCTCATCAGTGCCACTTCTCTGTCACACACTGTGCTCCCTGCCAGCGGCACGGGAGCAATCCTGGGGGCCTACAACTGTGGGGCGGGCAGCAACGTGAGGTCTGGGTTCTAGGACCCACCAGCACTGGGATGTGGGACTAACCAGCACCAAGAAATGGGACTAACCAGCACTGGGATGTGGAACTCACCAGCACCAAGAAATGTGACTAACCAGCACTGGGAGGTGGAACTCACCAGCAGCGCCGCGTGGTTGCGGCACCGCACGGCCTTGTGAAGTGCTGTCATTCCCTCCCGTGTCCTGAAGTCCAGGTGCGCTCCCCCGTTCCGCAGAGCTTTGATCATCTCAGTGCTGAGCTCCAGCTGAGCCGCCGCTGTCAGGGGACACTCTGCAGAGCCCCGAGAAACAGAAGAGAGAACTGTGAGCACTGCCACATCTCCTGCCAAAATCCAGCACTGCATGGAGTTACCACTACTGACAAGGGAGCTGCGCGCAGCCCTGTCAGCTCCTGTACCAGCTGAACACCAGGTGATCTTCTCCAACACTGTGCGTAGCATCATAGAGTCACAGACTCACTGAGGTTGGCAAAGACCCCTAAAATCACCAATCCTACCCCAACCCACCCCATAGTGCCCACTGATCATGTCCCCAAGTGCCACATCCCCACGGCCCTGGGACACCCCCATGGACGGGGACTCCCCACTGCCCTGGACAGCTGTGCCAGTGCTGAGCGCTCTTTGGAGCACACATTGTTCCCCATGTCCAACCTGACCCTCCGCAGCGCTCCGTCAGCCCATCCCCTCTCGTCCTATCGCCGTTCCCTGGGGATGGAGACCGAGCCCTACTTTGCTCCGTGCTCCTTTAGCAGTGGCAGAGAGCGCTGAGCTCTCCCTGAGCCCCTCCGCTCCGCACTGCCCCATCCCACTCCACAACACTGTGCTGCAGACCCCCATAGCTCTGCTGCCCCTCTCTGCGCACATTCCAGGGCCTCAGTGTCTCTGTGGCAGTGCAGGAAAGGACACACCCAGGTACAGCATTTATGCAAAGGGTAAGAGAAGAACAAGATGTAAAAGAGCACCCTTGTTCCATTTTGCTATGTAACAAGGTGAGGAGAAAGACTGCTCTTGTGGAGGGAAATGCACAGCTCTACACCACAGCATCATCGTCAGCATCCATGGAGCTGTCCTGAGCCCTTCCTCACCCCCCTGCATCACCAGCAGCAAGCCCCAGACATGGACTGCTAATCCCCAGGGCCCACGTCTCCATTCAACACCCCTCTCACTGCTTACCGTCCTGGCCTGTCATGTACAGAGCACAAAGCAACAAGCCTGATGACTGCAATTCCAGCCCTGACCAATACATCATCCCAAGTCCAGAGAGCACCCAATGCATAAGGACATGCTCCACTCGGGGGTACAACCGAGGCAGGCAGTGGAAGGGCTCTCCCAGTGCACTCCCTTAGCCCCCAGCCACCTTCTGCATCTGCTTTGCAGGTGGGAGCAAGAGCCCTGGTGCAAATTTGTTGCTCTGTTGGTGCATGCAGCTCCAAAAAGCTCGAAAACTCCTCTGTGTCAGATGACCCTTTTATCAGCAGCAGATCTGATCCTCATAGCAACACAGAATGGACTGGGTAGGAAGAGACCTTAAGGTCATCCGGTTTCAACCCTCCTGGGCAGGGCTGGCCTCCGCCAGATCCTCTTTGCACAAAGAAAGAAAAGTCTTTGACATAAAATGAGTCAGACTTTGTTAGAGAAGGGAAACATGGGCCTCCTTCAGACCCAGCGTTTTTCTGAATGTTTTGAACATAATCAAATACATTTGTTCCCATCGGAATGCAATGCTACCAAAAAAAAAAAAAGGGATCTCCAGCTAGAAATACAGCCGTGTATTTGTTTAGGAAGGTGCAGAGAATCACAGAACCACAGTGGTTGGAAGGGACCTCAGGAGATCAGCAGAGGGCAGCAGGAAAGGAGCAGGAGACAAACTGTGGGCTGCACCGCTACCAGTGAGTGCTCCTTTCACCTGGGGGAGGTGGGAATCTCCCCCACTGGTGTGGATTCTCACCCACTCAAATCTTTCCAAGACTTTGGGACTTCCCTTGGAAGGGAAGAGATTGTCGAGTTCAACTCCTCTTTAAAAGCAGGCAGCCTGCAATAGGTCACACAGGTCAGCATCCAGACAGGCCTTGAATATCTCCATAGGAGGAGACTCTATGACCCATAAATAATTTCTGCCGGGATATTCTTTTCCCTGGGTCAAGCAGTGAAGGAAAAAATAGTTACAGAAACTGAGAAGGGGTGAATCAGTTTTATACTGCGAAGTCACTGAGACAGCAGTGCTGCAGTTTTCAACAGCCCTTGGGCTGGGAGGAAGGAACCACGTCTATTGCACTTGGGTGGTTCCAGAAGAAAGCTTCAGCTGCGGAAGGACGGAATTTCTGAGGCCTGGCAGGTTCAGGTCCCCCTCTGCTCTTGTAGGAGGATGTTGAATGAACAGTGTTTGTAATTACCCAAACTTCTGAAGGCCTAGCCACGTGGAGAGGAACGTTTGGTGTCGGGGGCTATTCGCAGTACCTCTGGCAGACTTACCCCATGTAAATGCATAGCTAAGAGCAATGCTGTTTTGACTAAAAAAAGAATAGATTTACTACAGTGATTTCGCAAGGGATAGATGAGATATTAAAAATAGAAAAAGCTGCAGTGAATAAGTACTATCTTTGCTAAATACCGAGCACTGGAAATATGGCCATTTGTTTGTTCCTTCTCTTGAAACCTCAGTTGGAGCGCTGCCCACGTTAGCAACATTTTGCTGATAGACCTGAAAGCTCTGGGTTAAACATTCAATATAGGAGTATTCTCAACACAGAAAGGACTAAGGTTTTCAAAGAGCGGGATTTTTCAAGCATCTAGGAGAAGGGACATTTGGCTTGACAGCAGACAAGCTATCGAGACTCTAAGTAACAAAGCAATGCAGTGCTTAACTCAAGACGCACAGAGTGAATAACACTGAGACTTCCCACTACAGCACTGGATGCCCACTGCTGAGCCTGAGCAAAATGGGAAAGGCAGCACCCAGATGGGGGTGGAGGAGGCAGTGCACAGTGCCAGAACTCAGGGGCAGCACCTGAGGAAGGAGGTGGACCATGGAAAGGAAGGAAATGATCGGCAATTACCAGTTCCAGTAGAGTGAAGACTCTGGTGGTAAGGAAAAGATCCCTAGTTTTTGGGAAGATTCCTGCAACAGGGCCACGATAACTCAGCCTAAAAGCATGTTGCTCAGGACCACTTTGTCCAGAGACCTACAAGGCAACAACCACACAGCAGAGACCCCAAGGAGGGGAAACAGAGAGGGAGGTGCCCATCAGCCAAGGGTAGGATGGGTGGGAATGACACAACTCTGTGCCATGAGAGGCTCAGTTCTGACATTTGGAAGCATTCACTGAACATGAGGGTGGTCAGACACTGCAAAACGTTTCCCAGAGAGGTGAGTGATGTCCCGTGCCTGTCAGAGTTCAGAAGGCATTTGGACAATGCCCTCAGAGAAATGCTTTATCCATTGGTATAGCACTGAAGTGGTCAGGAAGTTGGAGCTGGTGGTCTTTGTGGGTCCCTTCCCACTGGACTATTCTATTCTATCATGACCCTACACTCATGCAGTACCAAACTAAACCACACCAACACAACTGATTGCTGATATGGTCATGGGAGCACCCGACCCACTGTGCTGCGCTCACACTGCCACAGAGCGTCCCTCATCCTCTCCATCTTTCATCCAGAATCTTAGGAAACTCCAGTTTAGTCAATAAGTCAGTTGTAAAGACTCCTTTAGAGGAAAGCAGGACTGCCAAACAGGAGTTTCATCGGGATATGGTTCCCTCTTCTCAGGCATGGATCTGTTCCAACTGTACGAGTGGAAAAGCCACGTTAGGTTGGATGCACTATGCTTTCCCTCCTATAAAGGGAAAGGAGCAGTCCTGCACAATAAGTGTGGCTCGGTGACAAATGGAAGGCGTGGATCAGAAGTGGCTGAGAGGGGCCCATGTGCCCTTTGCTGGAAAAGGAATGAGCACTCAGACCACACTGTGCTCTGCACAGAGCCAAGTGTGTTTGTGTTACATCTCAGCAGAAATGGTGAAGACAGACCACCACTGTCCTTCGGTGCTGGGTTTGTGAAATTGAAGTGCAGAGATTTGAGTGTAATGGGACATGAGGACATTGCCAGAGAGCTGATGGACTGGGAAGTTCATGAGCTCATCCCAGAAATCCTTTCAGACAACAAGCAGGAGAAGGAATCTTGGAGAAAATGCTGCAAGGGAATCACCAGGCACAGGATGGGAGCAAAACTGAGAAGGCTGGGTTCAGGGAACACTGGCCTGTGCCGGAGGATTTTCACAGTCAACAACCTGCACTTCACAGAGAGGTGAGATAATGATCTTGGCTGCAACTTAAGTAGAACAATTAGAAAGACATTAAATTAAGAACGCTAGAGAAACAATTCCAAAGAGGGAAACGTTGCGCAAATGCACTGTGTCAGAAGTAATTAAGCCCATTTGATAAAGAATGAGAGGAAGATTTTTCTTCCTCTTTGTTCATTTGGAAGTATGAGGAGACTGGATAACAGGAAAAAGGATGTGGACTGCTTTTAGCGGTAATAAGAATTCTGACATAATTGTCATTACTGAAACCTACAGACAATTACACCATTTTAGAATATGAAGAGAATGCCTGATTGCCTCGAGAGTGAGAACGTATTGAGTGGGCAAGGAGGCCCTACATTAAAATCCCATCATCTGATATATGGCCATCAATGATTCAGAATGGGGCCTTGGGTTTGTGTGGATTATGATCAGAAGTAACAAATGTGAAGGTCCTTCATGAGACTTTATTAAGGACCACTAAAGAAAAAAAACCACATTAACCTCTAAGTGTTGATCACCAAGTTATATAAATTAACACTCGTGCTACCAGGGCAAATTCAGCTTGAAAGCAAATGCTGAATGTCCCAACCTACAAGCAATAAATTATCATTTTCTTTTCTGAGCATGGGAAACTGATTGCTGCTCTATAAGTGCTGTTTTGCTACAACAAAAAAGGAATGCTTCTTTGGGTCTCAGCGTAATGAATAAAAATCTACTCAACACTTGACTGCTATTTAATCAGCAAGGAACAGCACGGTGAGATGGGAGTCCCAACCAGATGGGGGAATATCTGATGCTTCATAGGGGAATCAACCAAAGGAAATCAAATCCATTGTAGGAAACATGGGAAGCTTAAAATCATGAAGTAAAAGGTGACCAAGAGTTCTTGAAGAAGGGATATAACTCCATAAACTGAAGAGGAGAATGTGTGCCCCCTTCCAGGTCAGCAGTGAAGAGACAGCAGCAGTTACAATGCCAGCTCTAACAACAGGACACAACAGGACAGATAGCAGTAGGTGTGAACTTAAAATTAGGAATTGAAGGACAAGAATGAGAACGAATGACCCAAAAGCAAAGAAAACCACATCTGGAGTGGCAAAGAGCGATCGGAGAGGGGTTTTGTTGGTGTTGTTTAAATTAAATAACTTCAAATGATTCCCCACGCCCATCAGACAGGCAGAGAGTGTATAATTGCTAATAAATACAGAAAGCAAAATGACCAATGCCTTACTGTTAATTTTGCTGCTGAGGAAATGCTCTTTTCCTTTCTATTACCAAAATGGGATTTCTGGCATAAGCTACCTGCACTTGAAGTTGTTTACTTCTAGAAAATGTGGTATATCATCCTTCTTAACTTCTCCCTGAAGATCCTTCTGGGGCAATGAAGTTAAACTTGAATACGTTTTGAAGTACTGGGACATTCAGAAAGAATAGCAGCATGGGGGCAAGACACAAAAAGGTGTGTAAGATGATCCTTTGAAGGAAGAAGCCTGAAAAATAACACCGATCTGGGAAAAATGCTGGGAAATCTATGCGGAATTTAACCGACACAGGATTGAAGAACACCCGTGTTGTTCACATTGACCAATCAAGTTTAACAGCAAATAGGTCATGCTGCTGCTCACTCATAACCCCTTTCCTTCTAACTTACAGTCTGACTGACGCGGATAGCTGCATTTGTGCACAGTCCTACCCAGCATGGAAAACAAGCAGCACGAAATGTCAGCTCTGCGTCCTTCGGATGAACTGAAATCCAGATGAGGAGAAGCAACCTCAGTGGTCGCGAGGAACCATGAAGGGGCTCTCCGAGGTGCTGGACTTGACCATATTTGTCGCTCAACTTGAAGTAAAGGCAAATCTCTGATCAGATTTGTAGGTGACACAAAGCTGGGAAGATTACAGAGAGCGATCAGGGCTGGGCAATCCAGAACCAGAAGCAAAAGCCGTGGCAATCCTGTGGGATCCATCTTAGCTTGCTGAACATGACACATGGGGGAGGAGATGCACTGCCCTGCGCCCTGTGGTCACAGCTTTGCAAAAGGCTCCTGAGGAGGGGCTGGCAGCCCTGCAGGGAGCAGCATGCTTCCACCTTGCTTCTTTCAGCAGCAGAAAGGTGTGCGTGGAAGTCAATGGGAACAGAACCAGCCCCACCACAGCAAAACTCCCAAGTAAGGAACTATTTCTGTGGTTTGCTGTGCTTCAGGTGCCACACGTCATGGTGTGACACAGAGCCCTGTCCCAGCAACGCATGGCCACCCAGCTCTCCCCAGTGAGGCTGCTGCCACAGGACACATACAGCAGGGACTGCATGGCAGCACTGCATGGCAATGTATCCGGCATCTGCCTTCCAGCTTAGATACAGAGCAGTGACATGGGAGCCTAAAAGTGATGGAAAAATGGGAGAAAATTCCTTCAAATGGAAGGCCGAAGGAGTTTGGCCTCTCTTTAATTAGGGGAAGGAAGATTAAATGTTGATTAGGCTACCATGTATAAACACATTAATGTGAAAACATACCAGGTACTAAAGAGCTCTTTAATCTAGAAGATAAAGTGTAATGACAGCTGGAAGCTGAAGCATACAAATTTAAATAATAATTTAATAATTTTAAACAGCAAGGGTGATGAAACAAATACCGAAGGAACAGCACAGATCCTCTGTTCCCTGAATCAGGATTGATGACTTTCTGGAAAATATGTTTAAGCGCTGTTCAGTGTGTTCAGTGAACATACACACAGGGTGATGAGGATCCCCTGAGATGCAGGAGGTCAGCTCGGGCGGTGTTAACAGCTCCATCTGCTCTTGAATTCCAGAAAGCCACGAATACTGAACAGCAGTTCTGTGTCATTCTTTCACGCTCACAAAACAGACTGCGAAGCAAGTAACAATTTTTGTGCTTTTGCACAAGAATTAGGGCTCGAAGTCAGGTATCCAAGACTCCCACTGCTGCAGCATTACTGTCAGATCTCATAACACCCAGTTTTGCTGTCAGTTCTGAGCTGGAATCAGACAACTGTTTGAATCAGGTGCTTTTTTGTTTATTTGTTTTTCATTCTTCCCCCTCTGTATTTAACAGATTCTTCTCCAGACATGTGAGCCCATTCCTATAAGCCTCCAACCTTCTATGTTCAAGAGATGTTTAGGTGTTGTACTGAGGGATATCGTTTAGTGATGAGGATTGGTGACAGGTGGACGGTTGGACTGGATGATCTTGGAGGTCTTTTCCAACTTTGGCGATTCCAAGATTCTATGAAATAACATCAGGTCCAAAACTTCTTCAGCTTCATTGATGGGGCTTTGAGCAGCCTGACCTGGTGGGAGGTGTCACTGCCCGTGGCAACAGGTTGGAACTGGATGGGCCTTAAGATCTCCTCCAAAACAAACCATTCTACAACCTCCTTGAGCACACCGCACTCTACAGTGTGATCTACTTCATAAAGCTGAGTCAGCTTTAGAAGAGCAGAGGGCTTTCTTTTAAAGAAACGTCCCCCAAAATGCCTGAAAGGTCTTGGGCAAAAAATAAAAACCAAATAGAGCTGATCTGCTTGGGCATGCTCCAAGGCAGACAGCGATCACGCTTGTATGCTGCTAATGATTTATTTGTCATAGGAGCGGCTATCCATCAGGACCAGACAGAGTAAATTAAACAAAACAAACATTGCTGGCTGAGTTTGAGTGGTTTTGTCAGTTTGACTGAGTCAGCTTTCACCTTTCCAGCCCAGAAGCTGGCAGAGGTCAAGAGCCATCCCAAGAGGCAGTCTGGGTACAGCCCATTGTCTGAGAGGACTGGAGAGGTTAACAGTGGGCCCAACACCACACCACGCCAGCTGGTTGCAGCACAGAACAGCAACCTGGGCACACAGGAACTACTTGCACAGAGGTAGCCAGAGCTCCAGAGCCAACCCGAGGCACCACTCTGGAGGCACACAAGGCAAGGCTGGATGTGGCTCTGGGCACCCTGGTCAGGTGGTTGGCGACCCTGCCCACTGCAGGGGGTTGAAATGAGATGATGATCTTTGAGGTCCTTTTCAACCCAGGCCATTCTGTGACTATGATTCAACCCCTAAGGAGCAATCCAGCTGAACCAGAGACACTGAAAACTAGTCACCAGATTGGCACCTGCTCATGATTTGGGAATGCACCCATCATTCACAAACAGAAGTCCAGCTCTGTACTAAATGGTAATAAAAAAGCATCGCTTGAAAACAGAAATAACTAAAGCAGCAGCTCCTCTCTCAGAATAAGACCATGAGAGCCCTCAGCCAGGACCAGGGACAGATTTTCCCTCCTGGCCCTGTTCTCAAGCAAAAGACATGGGAGTTAGATTCTTGCTCCTTTCACCATGGAGCCTGCAGAAAACCCGACATCCAGCACCCCAAGCCCTGACCTCCCCAGCGTGGAGAAAAAATTAAAACATGACACTGAGGCAGCACCCAAAAGCCAAGATTTTATTTTCTTGGCTTTCTGACTGCTTCACAAAGACACTTCACATTCCCACAACATGCCACTCCCAGACATTGCCCCATCCTCCCCAGAATCCCACCAGAAAGATGCACAGCCCCACAGCTGTCTCATTTTATGTCACATTCTCAGACAATGCATCTTTCTCCCCCTATACAATAACATCTGCCAACCACCCTCCACAATTTTATGTTCTGAAAACCTCCAAGACCCAAAATTAAGAAATCCAGCTCACATATTTACCTCTGTTCAAAACCTTCCCCTTCAGACAGCCTATCGTTTGCTACGCCCACCATGAACAACCACTACCCAGATGTCTCCCCTGGACACTTTCCCCCCAGCCTTGCTCTGCCATCCCCCCCTCTCTGCAGATGCCAGTCTCACCTCCAGTATCTGGGTCGTGGAAGTTGGGGTCCAGTCCTTTCTCCAGCAGTCTGCAGACCTTCTCCGCGTTCAGCATTTGCACATATTCCATGAACTTCTTCAGGTTTGCCTGCAGCCATGACACACCAGGAAAACAAACAACACATTAACACCGTGACATGAGGAAAGAAGCCACCAGAGGAATATTCTTATCCAGGAGACCCAAGGCAACCAGCACAACAATGGGACAGCACCCACAAGTAGCCAGGGCACATATTCATTCCCAGGTCTATGAGATCCTACACCCTATATGGCACACGTACTGTTCAAGGGCACACCACAGGTCTATGTGGGACAAGGTCCTTCCTGCCACTCCTTGTTGGCACCCCTTGACCACCCCAAGGAAGGATGGAAGGCACTGGGACCGTCAGCCACCAGCCCTGCCCACACCACAATCCCCTGCTCACACGCCATGGGGGCAGGCACACGTCGCACACACCTGTGACACGGACACATCCCCAAACAGACATTGTGGTGTTTGCCAGCCAGGCAGCACAGGGCTGACTATGGAAGGCGTTGAGCAGCACTGACACCTGCTCTGCATGTGGGGCTTTGCCTGCATCTCACGGCAGTATCGCGCCTCCTGAGGACACCAAGTCACTTCGATGGTGCATCGTCTCCTTGAGAAGAAAGACCAAGCTGCTCAGACACCAGCTGTTATTGTGTGGTGCCACGGCTACAGCTGTGAAATCATGTTTTATTCGTGGTGCAATTCTCTGCAATTTGGCTGGAGACCAAATCTTGTTCTCCTGAGGGAACTGAGTGCTCAGAGGACTCCTTGAAGCCTGCCTGGCTGTAGGTTACGGGAATTTTCTTTTCCCCACTTTGGGATAGCCATACTTGATGCATACATTGTTCCATACATTTCCAGGCTCCAGAAATCACCACTCTGCCAGGCAGGCTGACAGGACCCAGACAGATGACAATGTGAAAACTCTCATTTCACACGCACTTCCAGCTCTGCTTTGCAGGGCTTTGGTCACCAAGTGGCCATGCAGCAGCCAGCAGCGCTGGAACAGCCCTCACTCCTCTGAGCACTGCGGCCAAATCACAGATGATTTTGTATCATATTTTGTTTCTGCCAAAACATTCACTTTATAGGGGGAAAAGCTGACACGTCGGGAAGTGGCTCTACAGAGGAGTCCACAAATCCCCAAATCAGGGCGAATAATGTTCACCTTATCTGTGTCTCTGGGACACTGAGGAGACCCAGGGGCAGCAGCAGGCGTTACTGAGGTGCTGTGCATGTCACAGTTGACCCCCATCACCCATCACCTCACACATCCCAGGTGCTCCCACACGTCCCCCCCAGAGCCACTCCAGCCTGGATAGGTTCACAGTGCCATCATAGGACACTGAGCACGAGAGAGAGAAACTGTCCCAGGGTGGCAGAGGTGGACACATGCACCCACAGCACAAGCAGCTCCCTGAGCTGTCACAGGGCACAAGAGCTGCCCTTCCAACACTGTGATGCTCCCCCAACCATTGCTGCTCCCCCCACATCCCCTCCTGCTCCGCGAGCAACTCCAAGCGGCACCTGTGTCCATCTCAGGACTCCTTCAGCTACTGCACAGTAACACTGGAGGGGCTCAGAGCTGCCTGGCAGCAACAGCTCAGAGAGATGGATGGCTCCAGTGACTGCCTCTGTGATGCCATCCCAAAAAACCTACTCCCAACCACCACCCATCTGTGCAGATTGAACCCTGCTCCTTCCACCTCTATTCATTTGTATGTCCCTTCTCCCAACAGCCATTCGCAGCAGACAATGCTAACCTCAGCCCCACACATGGTAACCACAGTGCCCAGGAACAGCACTGCCCATCCCACCAGATCCCTGCTGGCAGAGATCAGCAGTACATCAACATTTAATGATAGTTTCTGCACTACCCAAAAGGAGAATACAGCCCCTACTCCACGACGCAGAGCCACAATGCACAGCTAGAGGGACACCATGAGGCAGCTGCAGGGACATAAGGAGCAGTAGGGCTGCCATGAAGAAGTTGTAGGGCAGCTGCGAGGAGTTATAGGGTCACCATGAGGGAGTTGCAGGGTAGCTGTGAGAAGCTGTAGAGCTATGATGAGCTGTAGGGTCACCATGAGGGAGTTGTAGGGACATAAGGAGCTGAAGGGCTGCCATGAGAAGCTGTAGGGTTGCCATGAAGAAACTGTAGAGCAGCTCTGAGGAGTTATAGGGTCACCATGAGGGAGTTGCAGGGCAGCTGTGAGAAGCTGTAGAGCTATGATGAGCTGTAGGGTCACCATGAGGAAGCTGTAGGGACATAAGGAGCTGTAGGGCTGCCATGAAGAAGCTGTAGGGCAGCTGTGAGGAGTTATAGGGTCACCATGAGAGAGCTGCAGGGCAGCTGTGAAAAGCTGTTGGGCTATGATGAGCTGTAGGGTCACCATGAGGGAGATGTAGGGCTGCCATAAGGAGCTACAGAGCCACCACTAGGGAACTGAAGGGCTGCCACGAGGAGCTGTAGAGCAGCCATGAGGGAGCTGTAGGACCACCACAAGGACCTGTGGGGCCATGAGGAGTTGTAGAGCAGCCATGAAGGAGCTGTAGAGCCACCATGGTGGGTCAGTCAGGCAGCCATGAGAGAACTGTAGAGCTGCCTTAAGGGGACTGTAGGGTGGCCATGAGGGACTGTAGAGACATGAGCTGTAGGACCACCATGAGGGGCTGTAGGTCCAACATGAGGGAACTGTAGGGTCACCATTAGGGGCTGTAGGGATGCTCTGAGGCCTTCCCTCCACTTCCTCTGCTCTGGATAAAACAAAACAAGGGCCCTCAGCTGCTCCTCATAACCCTTCTCCCTCAGACCTTTCCTCTTCTCTGCAGCCCTCCTTCGGACACTCTCTAATAGTTTTACATTGCCATCCTGGCTTTAATGTCTTTGTGTCAGCAAGGTTTCGGTTCACTAAGGCTATCTCCCACAGTTAAACAACTGTTTAAACCACAGTTTGGAGTAGGACAACTTATGCTGAAGGCAGTATTTACAAGCATTTAGAAAACCATACTGATTGAAAGACTCTTCTGCCAATAGCCATGAATTCGAGCACACTCCTCCTGCACCGTTCACAACCAGAACAAACCATCCTTGGCTCTGGAAATCAATTCAAACACTATAAATATGTCACAGCCATGTCCCATGCTGGGCCCATTATAATCACTTCTCACAGAAGCAAATGCTGGTATTTACACTCTCCCATGTTGGTTTTTCAACTTATGCTGCATAAAAGAGCTTCCCTATCAGATTGTTTTTCATTTCAATTTAGCTAGAAACACAGAACATTTTCCTTTTCATTTGGACTGATTCACTCAAAGCCGAAAGATTCGAGAGCTGAGAGAGCACGGAAGCTTGTTTTTCTCCCCTGGTCTATGAATAAAACCCTGGTGGGAAAGGAATAAGATCTCATTATTCTAAGAACCAGAGGATTTGGGGCCAGGTTTTCAAATGTACTGTGGTGACGAGACACGAAGAGAGAGAGCAAATGTCAGACTCCCACTGAAATCAAGGGGAGCTCAGCAATGCCTAAACCACGAAGGCAATTTTGAAACCTCCCCAGATACTTATTTTCTGGCACTTAAATACCTTTGAGAGTTTGTAATGGGAACCACTAATACAAACCCAATCTCCCTTTGTTTAAAAGATCAGTCAGCTTTAAATATAAAAGATATGTACTGATAGATTTACTTTTCCTTTTCCGTATTCAGTACATTCGAGGAACATTCATTGAAGTGACAAAGATACAATTTAAATTGTTACTTTGCTTTAAATTTAATTGAATTCCAGCTTCCGTCTGAACATAGTATGATACAAATCAAAATAATAAAAGAAACACCAGGAGCCAGTAAAGGCACAGCATCCTATTTCCTACATGCAAAAACTGAAACCTCAGTGCATTTATGCAAAGCCATCAAACTGCTTCAACCAACACCCCCTGTACATCTTCCCATGAGCAGAAGCGATGCACTGAGTGTGAAGATTACGGTGCTTTGCAGATCAGCGTGAAGGGATGGCTGTGCTGGCTGGCACGAAGGAAACTTTCTCCAGGGAGAAAAAAGCAAGACGCGGTGATAGCTCATGCCAGTGAAATCAGCCCAGCGTACGGCCGCCCCTCGCTGACTTAAAGGGCATTTCTCATCTCTATTTGCTGCAGAGTTCGAGATGAGGCTGCAGTGGCTGCGGTGCAGGGATGGGAGAGTCCTGCCTGCCCCATCCCCTTGTGCCCGGCCCTCACCTGGCGCTTCCATGCCACGAGTTTGGCAGAGTTGTGATCACCACCTCCTGCATCTCCTGCAGGCTGCCTGCCAACCCTGCCCTGCTCCTGGTGGAGGAGGAGCCCCTTTAGAAGAGACAGGAACTGAAACCTGGCTCTGCCCTTATCCCACTGCCTGGAAGCCAGCAGGGCTGCTGTTCAACCCACATCCGCTGATCCCTGAGCTTCAGCTCCATTTCTGCATCTGTACCTGAAACACTGAATGTCAGCAGCTGCCTGCTGAGCAGGCACATTCACCAAAGCCTGGGGTTAAGGCCAGGAGAGCTCCCAGGGAGGATGCACAGTCCCGACCATCCCATTGGGACATTGTGTGCAGCCCATTATCCTCTGTTAGTACAAAACTGCAATAAAATCAACACCCTCCAGGAAAAAAAAAAAAGCTCACGGAGAGGAAGCTGGTGCGAAGAACAAGCTCTTCTCACCAGCTTTTCTCTCTTGAATTGAAATGAAAGAAACTAAACTAGATATTCTTCTGGCAGATAAATTATTCTAACTGCTGCTGGGTGCTCAGCCTGGGCTGAGTGCAGGGATGCTGCTGGGTCCCACTGCAAGTGCAGGGAGACAAACATCCTTTCACTCTGGGTGCACGCCGATGCTTTCTGCAGTTCCAGTATCAAAGCAAAAACCTTTTCTTAGGGCCTAGTCCACTCCAAACAGCAGCCAGGGTTACGATAAACCACCTGCCTTCCAGAGCATGGCAGATCCCACAGGGTCACGGTGCTTCCAGGAGGCAGGAAGCCACTGAGCTCCTTTCCTCCCCTTGCACCGTCACTTTACAAGTTCTTGCCTGGGCTATCAGACAGCAACTGGCACTTCCCTACGAGTCCTTCCACCATCCAGCACTTGCTGCTGCCGTTAACAAGCTCTCCTGTCTCTCCAATCAGATTTTCAGAGGTGCAACGATATTTTAGTTAGGAGCGCAAAGTGATCAGCACCACTGTACCATGACCCTGATGGGAGCTCCCAGGCTGTGGTTGGACAGCCCCTCCACCACTACACTGGAGCCCATCTTCTCCTGGAGAACACAGAATCATTCTCATTGGAAAACAGCTCTGAGATCCCCAACCCAACCCCAACCTCAACCCACAGTGCCCACTGACCGTGTCCCCAAGTGCCACATCCCCATGGAAGGGGACTCCTCACTGCCCTGGGCAGCTGTGCCAGTGCTGAGCGCTCTTTGGAGCACACATTGTTCCCCATGTCCAACCTGACCCTCCGCAGCGCTCCGTCAGCCCATCCCCTCTCGTCCTGTCGCCATTCCCTGGAAGCAAAAGGCTGAACCCCTCCCCTCTCAACACAACCTCACACAGCACAGAGCTCCACTGCTCCCTGGAATGGGCTGAGAGGCAGCAGTCCCTCCTGGCTGTGCTCTGTACCTGCAGAGTTTGCAGCACATGGGGATCACCACCTGTGGTCGACACTCCCTCTCCATATCGATATCATCTATAACAGTAATGACAGAAGCGCTGCCAATAGTCACTGCACGTGCATTCACACATGCTGCTTCTTCCTCTTTCAAGGTGGCACTGTCCCAAGTCCTTCATGAGCTCAATGTCCTTCGTGGCCATGACGGTAAATGCCAAGACTGTTCTTCAAAGATTTCTGTTTGTAAACACAGAGGGATTGCCCTTCTCAAACACACTCTATTTGTACTGCCTATTCCAAACTGATTGCTGCAATTCAGCTAAGAAAACAAGGAGAACTGACACTTTACATGGAGCATCTGCTACCCAAAGCGAGACTTTCACTCTGAACGTTTTGCTGCTCTACTCTCCTTTGGGTGAGCTCATTAGGGTCAGGCCTGCAGCTCACTGCACTCTGGGCTGCACTGAAGGGGGACAGTGGGACAAGGAGGGGACCGTCGCCCTCTGCTCTGCCCTCAGGACTTCATCCTGGAGAAGAGATGGCTGCAGAGAGACCTCACTGAGACCTGAAGGAGCTGAACAACAGAAGGAGAGAGGCCATACAGGGGCAGAATAATGGATTTAAATTAAAAGAGAGCAGTCTTCCCCTCACATCTGATCCTTCATCCAGAGGAAGTGCGGTCCAGAACTGCTGCCCAGAGCTATGGGCGCCCCATCCCTGCAGGATCCACAACCCAAGGCCGTGGATGGGACCCTGGGCAGCCCGAGCTCGGGGACACCCAGCCCATGGCAGGAGTGGGACTGGGGTACCTTCGACACAAGCATCCTATGATCCCATGGTAACATTTTGCACTTACCGCAGTCTGAAGAGCAGTCCCACCATCCCATTAGACCCAAAGCTAATTCTTCACAGCACCTTTAATTAATACATCTCAGGAAAAATAAATAAATAAATAAATAAAAAGGAGCACAAAAAGAACAGTGTTTCACTGCCCAGGAGATAAGGCTTCATTACAGATAACACGGAAACAATCCCATCCATGCTCAGCCACGCACAGCTCCACAGCCCAGGGAGGAGCGGGGCTCTGCTGGCCCCATGAGCACCACAGCTCCAGGAGAACGTTGGCATCCTCTTGATGGAGGCAAACGGGGCTGCACATCTCCCTTGGACGCTGTACTTCCATAGCAAGGGACAGCTTAAAAGTAAAGAAACGACTCGAAAGAGATTTGTTGTTTTAAGCGGACGCCGAAGCGCAGAGATTAAGTGAATATTTAATAAAGCACATTTATGGCAACTGCACACTCCTGGGGATGTCCTCAGACGTGGCTGCCTGGGTCTCCCCGGCTCAGCCCTCCCTCTAGGAAACGCGGCTCCCACCGGCAGCGCTCGGGAGTGATTCATGTTTCCTGGCGCCAGGGAGATGCTGAGCGCTTTCCAGATCTGTGCCTGGATATTCTTATGCCACTAGACAGAAACCTCGTGATTTTCATCTCCGTGAGTCAGATCTGAGTCCTGGCAGCATTTTATTCCTCCTTTCTGCTGCTCCGCTAAAGGAAGACAGAGGACGTGTTTCTTCCCGTGAAGATTTTAACTTTTGCAGTAGGTCAAGCCCCTTGGGACAAAGTTTTTTTCCCCCCTTCTTGTGCTATGTCTGCAGCTCCACCCAGCTCTGCTTTTGTTGCTGTGCATGTTCACTGAGAGCTTACAGCTCCCTCCTGCCTCGCTCGCAGAGCATACATAGATCTGTGTTCTACAACCTTCTTAACAAGAACCCCAGGGCCTCCTTGCACTTTCCTCCAGAGCACAGGGCACCCCAGGAGCCTTCCACGGCCCTTGCTCCCTGCCCTGAGCCCCATTTCCCGATGGGCTCCCCCAGAACATGGGTTGTATTTGGTGGGTGCTGACAGTGTCCTCCCCTCCCCAGCCACACAAACACTGCTCATTGCATTGGAGCCAGCTATGCTGCCAGAGCCCACCTCGCTCCTCCTGCCCACCGCTGGCCCCGCTCTCCCAGGAGCCAGCACCATCCTCATGAGCCCTGTGCTGCCTCAAGGCGCAATTATTAGTGGCAGTGGAAATCTTCTGCTGGTCCCAGACCTCTCCACACTCATTGCTCTTTGTTTCTTAGATGACAAATGATATCATGGAGCTGCCACAGCTGGCAGGTAAGCAGCAATGCAGAAGAGCGTCCATCCAACCACTGTGTGCACAGCACCTGTCACCCCCAGTGCCCATCACCCCCTCTGCCCCAGCCCCACAGTGCCCATCACCCCCTCTGCCCCAACCCCACAGTACTTGTCACTCCCAGCATCCATCACCCACAGCACCTCAGCTCCACAGCACCCATTGCTCAGCCCTACAGTGCTTGTCACCCCCCAGCACCCATCACCCCCAGCGGCCATCACCCCCCACACCTGCCAGTTGTGCCAAGTGGGGTGTCCCTGACCATTAATCTCTACATTCCTCCATCACTGTCCACGATGCCTGGAACAGCAGACCAACAGCGCTCCCTGCTCCACGCAAAGTCCTGACCCACACACACAGTTAGAGCCGGGGTACGGCTGTGCCCGTGCACAAGGCAGAGGCGTGCAGCAGCCTCTGAGGGGGAGGACAGCATGCTGCTCAATGTGCACATTGTGCTCCAGGGCGTTCCGTCATCCACCCAGGGCAGAGAACAGAACAAAGCTGCTCTTCAGCCGACCCACTGTCGGTTCCCCCACCAGCTCCCTGCAGACAGCTGGCCCCAGACCTCCAGCAGAGCCGTGCCCACCACGTGCCCACCGTAACACACACACTGCTCCGCTCAGCTCAGTCCTTCCACTCACACTGCACCGAAACCAGCCCTGGCCACACCAGCAGCTCAGAGAAAGGACCTGAGGTCTGATGAGAGAGGAAGGCTGAACCCCCCAGGTCCTGGTACCCTTGGGGACCACCACCCATCAGGATGGACCATTGGTGCTGTGAATGCACCCAGGACTCTGAGCTCACAGGCTCTACTCCAGCCTTACCTTGGTATGGAGCTTGGCAAACTGCTTGTCATCCAGTAAAGTCTGGGTGTACACACGCCGCTTGTACCGGAACTGCAAGAGGGAGAATGTCAGACGTGAGATGCACAAAGCCCACTCAGCATCACTTTGCTCTGGAGCTGTTCCAGTGAAGCCCTGCAGTGAAACCCTCAGCCTAAATCCAAGCGCAACAGAATGGGATCCACTGCTCTCCTCCATATTTTTTCTCATCAATCTTTGCTTTCCTCAGTGAGGAGGCTCTGACCAGTTCTTCATATCAATCTGTCTGGTTGCAGCTCTTCTCAGTGTCCTTTCAGGTGCTGAGTGTGACCAAACACCGCTCTGATGTCCATCTCCTCACCCAAACCACTCATGGAACCACTTTGCTGCTTGTCAGGGTACGCACCATAGGATCCCAGGATCACTTTGTGCCATAGGATCCCGCTGGGAATTAATGTCTGCCTTCTTGACAAAAACACTGATGATTTCCTTCTGAAACTTCCATTTCAGGAATGACAGCCCCTCCTTTGTAAGCAGCCTCGTCCCTGTCAGGTCTGGGAATGGTGGGTCCTGTACCAAATGACCTAAGGACTGCACCTATGAAACGGTGCCCTCTACCAGCAGTGATTTGTAATTAACAGAACTGTTGAGTATCTCAAGTTGAAAGCAACACACGAGGATCCTCGAGCCCAACTTGTACACATTACACCCAGTCTCTGGGGCACCCACAGCGGGTCTGACATCGGCCCCTTAGAAACCCACCTGGACTTATCTGCATGATGATAGCACTTCAGACTCCTTCCAGCACTAATCCTACATGTGAGCAACACGTGGAACACAACCAGGTACTGCCCAGTGGCTGCCACCTTTGTGCAGCTACCTTCATTGGGCAGAATTATGCCCTCCTTCAGGAGAGAGGCTGGATTTGACTAGATCTTCTTTCACTGCATTCTTAGATAGTGAATTGTCGTCAACTTAATCCGAGTCCAACGTTCCAATATTTCAGCTGGGACTGACACTGAGTTATCTTTGGGCTGGAGTCACAACACATTTCCACATTCTCAGCCTGCTGCGGCCCTTGGCTCCCAGAACTTGTCATAAATGAGTAAACCTGGGCAGATGTGTCCTCACACCACTCTGTGCAACCATTCCCAGCTGAACGCTGCCCAGCTCACTGATGGACCCTTGCAGGTGCTGTCAGGGATGCAGCAATTCGGAGCAGGAAGGTGAGCTGTGTCACTCTGATGTGACAGCACACAGTGCCACCCAGGGGCAAGGCAAAACTCCATCAGAGGAGAGCGGAGCTGTGTGACACTGTCAGCTGCTCAGGTTCTGTACAAACCCTCATCGATCCGCACACAGCCCTGAGGGCTCATTTATCATTTGGGCTCAGGAAACCTCCCTGGGAGCAGCATGGGATCGGTGCCTTGTAAGCAGACTCTAGATTTTTGGTTTTCCAACCTGATTTTGATGTGCTCAGCTGCCACTCTCGTCAAGTTAAGAAGAATTGAAACGGCCCACGACAAATATCCATGTTGGGTCTGCTTTCAGATGCGTGCACTGAGACATTAAGTGTGGACATTATGCTGAGTTGTACGAAAGAAAGGACTAAAGCCTTCAGGAGGAACATTAAGGAGCTGACTGCCTCATAGGCTTACTTGCAAGCACTGCTCATGGTGTTGCAAATGTCTTAATCTATATTTGACATTAGTTTACTAAGAAACTGTGCAGTATTTTCTTTCCAAATTAGTCAGGATTAGTTACAATAACAGCACTCACGCCTGTATTTATAAGAGTTCATGCAGCTTAAGTGTGTAATGCTTCCTAAGCAGGCTCTGAGGGTGAATTATAGCACAGGGCCCCTGAACCAGAGGTCTCCCTGCAGGAAACCGAAGTGCCATTCAGACAGTGGGGTGCCAATGGAGCCCACCCTGCATTACACACCTGCACACACAACCCCCTCAGTCCCAGACCAGAACCCATACTGAATGTCAGCACAGAGGAATTCCATTCATTTCTGTTCCAGTTAATTTTCCAGAACGGAATAAAATATGGAATGAAACCTAGCATGTATCCTCTGTGTTCATCACAGGAATGAGGTCTGTGCAGGGATGGGCATTGCTGCCAAAGCACAACATTCCCTTTCAGTCTCTACAGTAATTGTGAATTAAATTTAAAGGAAAAAAAATGAAATTAGATGTAAAACTAAAGTAAAAAATATCAAACTCAATCCCTTCAGCCTCATTTCCGAAGACCTCCCTATGCTTTTCACTCTGTACCTGAGGCATTGCTTCCCTAACTCCAGTTCCCCACAGCAGTTATCTGCCAGAAGAAGAAGGAGCTGCAACCAGAGGGCTCAGAAGGAAGAATCTGTCCCTCGGGGTCTCAGCCAACATCATGGAGCTCCACCAGCAGAGCCACAAGCAGCTGAAAATGGAGCTCAGAGGCATCTGCCTGAGCTTCCCCTCCATGGATTCTCTGCGAGTAAACACACACCCACAGAAATCTCTGCACTTTCACTCCTGATGGGAAATGGGGCCAAATAAGGGGAGGGGGCTTAATTTCTGTGCTACTCTTAGAGACAATAGAAGAAGGGATGAGTCCTATGTACTTCTGCACATACACATGTGCATACATATATCTGCAGTTGTACACAGATAAACACGTATATATTTCAAAGAACAAATCACAGAATGGCCTGGGTCTAAAAGGACCTCAAAGATCATCTCGTTTCAACCCCCCTGCCGTGGGCAGGGTCGCCAACCACTAGAGCAGGCTGCCCACAGCGGTATTTATAAATATATACGTTAAAAAAGACAGCTACCTCCAGGTAGGGGACAGGAGTGTCGGGGTTCAGGGGGTACTCCCGCAGCAGGCGCTCCTCGTCCAGGAACTTCCCCGCTCTGCCATTGAAGGCTGGCTGGAAGAGCCCGTAGTTGAGCACATCCTTCAGGCTGTGGTTGAGGGTGCACAGAATGCGCTGCTTGGAGGACCACACGGGAACGTCCGGATTCAACCGCAGACACTTCTGTGGAGAGACAGAGGGCAGTGAGAGCCGGGCTCTGCGGAGCACTGCACGCATTGCAGGGATGCAGGGAGAGCAGGAGGATGAGAGGGGAACGCCACCACCTTTGCAGTGTCGGTTAGTAAAAGGAGGGGAGGAAGAGGTGAGGAATCAAATGTTTAAAATCAGAGGACATGCTGGCACACCAGGGGTCAGCTCACAACAGCAGGTCCTCAGCAGCGGTCTCAACTTCCCCTCCCAGGTCCCATATTCTGCATTTTGGCCCTTGACTTCTTGTTGTCATTACTTTCATTTTCCTCCTTCTTTGCTCTTGGACTTGGTGATCTCAGATGTCTTTTCCAGCCTTCATGATTCTGTGATCGCTCCCAAAACAGGAGACTGGAGATGCACACAGTATCCAAGGGGCAGGTCCAGCACGGAGTCACACAGTGACATAACTGTAGTTTTGTTCATGGAGGTGCTGAAGAGTTGATGCCTGACCACAGACACCTGCTTGGCTTTCCAAGCAGAAACTCAACCTGATCATCACCCCCTCCACATGCACAGCAGCTCTTCCAATGGGCTCTGATAGACCTCCACCACATACCCCAGAGCAGGGGACTGATCAAAGGTAACTGCACATCTTGGCTCCCTCCATCATGGATCATCTCGCCCTAACTCACTACCACCATACCCACTAAACCACCTGGGAGCATGGGCAGTAGGCACAGTGGGGATGAGCTGGGGTTGGACTTGGTGATCTCAGAGGTCTTTTCCAACTTTAATGATTCCACGATGCTACAACCTCCAGCTTCAGAGCCCTGGGGCTTGCTTAGGCCTACTTTCCCCCTAGCAGTGTCTCTATGGTTTTGTGAATTAAACAGGCGCTGCTTGGAAAAATTAAACAGCTTTGCCTAGAGAAAATCAAACGGTCCTGCTGAGGCACAGGGTGGGAGGCAGCAGAGAGCCAGTGCTGTGCTGCATGGCACCCACATAAGTCCCTGTGCAACACAGGCAGCAGCCACTGAGCTGATGTTAGGGCTCATTTTTCTCAGGAAAGGATAACTCGCACTTGGCAGTGTGCATTTGTACTGCAAGCAGAGGTCAGCATTATCTACTTCATCGCTGACCACACAACACACACATTGGTGTGCTTATCAACTATTGCTTGTCCTACAGCAGGGGCTAATAAGGAGGTGGCTCCTTGCTGGTGTGAGACATGAAGAGCCCAAAACCTGAGAGACACCAAAGAGGAGCAGAATATGCATCATTCTCTCAGGAACTCATAGTAAAAAACACCACCTATACCTTCCTACTTCACCTCTAGGAGCCTTCCTCACTGTCATGTCATGCCTTTCAGTATGAAACTATATGGCCAATGGAAAAACAAAACAGAGCATTGACGGACATGCACTTGTGGACAAGCACAAGCATTGGTTGAAGGAACATCCTGGCACAAAGATCACTGGATCTTATCCTGAGCATTTTACTGCACAGATGTACTCCGGAGAGTATTAGCATTCCATATTTAGGAGAGAAAGCACCTTCCATACTGCAGCATGCTTTGTCAGACAGTGTCAGAAATGGGAAAGGAGGAAACACCTGCTTCAACTGTTAAGTCAAAACGCTGCAGTCCTTTGTGGCCATAAACCCACTAATTCAGTGTATCTTAAAGCTCAATTCCCACTATCACAGCGGGGACAGCCCTGGCAGCTTCCATAGGAGAATCTGGCTGACCTGGGCAGAGCAGGAAGGGTTCAGTTGTCCAACCACAGGCACTCAGCCAGGCACCAACCCATCCCCACCAGGACAGGAACACCAAGCTTGGACACGCAGGGCACCGCAGAGCCCACTCTGCACTGGGGACATGGGCTGCAGGCAGCTGCAGCATGAGCCACTTTGGTTTGCTGTACAATTCTAAGTGCTGACCATAACAATCAAAACCTTTGGAACGAGTCCTGAAAGAAAACAATGCAGCTCTTCAACTTTTCGACAGTGTAGATGACTCCTCCCTGAAGGAAGAAAGAGCTCATTGCTCTAGCTTCAATCCTCTGCAGTGCACAGGATGACAGACAAGATCTATTCAGGAGCCACCCCGCAATAACGACAATAAAGAACAACCCCTTAACAGCAAAAAAGACAAAAAAATTTCATCAAAGTGCACAAAAATGAAAGAGAATTGGAAGGAAATTAAAAGCAGCAGCTGAAAAGGTGACATGCTCGCAGGCAGCAGGTAGCATATCTCATAATATCACATCAGAAGCTCTGAGCAAACGTATGGCAAAAATGGAAAAACGGCCCCGAAGAGAGAGACCCCAAGAGAAAGACATAGCAGACAAAAAACAACAGAGCAGAGCAATCTATAGAAAGTGAAAGAGTTCCTTTAGAAAATGGGAGTTGCCATTTTGAGATCAGAGCGGAGCACAGCCCCGATGGCCGCGTGCAAAAAGACAATGGTGACAAAGCCATAAAACCTCAGGGACACAGGGAGCAGGGAGCGGATGCACCACGGGCAGGGCTGCGGAGCAGCTCATCCTTATGGGGGCTCTCCTATTTCCCAGATGCTTTTGGCACGGCTGCCTGCTGCAGCAAGCCAGAGTGCCCAAAGCAAGGCAGAGCCCCTCCAGCCCTCCAACAGAGCAGGAAGATGGTGCACAAAGGAGAAAGTATGCCACATGTTTCCAACTCTGCAGGGCCACGCGTGCCCGTGCTGGGGTGTGAGCCAGAGCGATGGAGGCTGCTACACCGAAATTGGCAGCACACCCAGATCCCCCGCATCACGCCTGTCCAGGGCTGTCTGTTCAGGAAAAAACAGAAACAGGAAAAGGTAAAGCTGACAAAGGTGACGGGAGCACAGAGCGGCCTGCAGTGCCTGGGCCATGCCAGGGGAATGGTGCTGTGCAAATCCAAGAGACCTTCTCCCCTGCTCCTTCAAAGGAGATCACAGAATTATAGGGGCTGGAGATCATCTAGTCCAAGTCCCCTGCCAAAGTATCTCCCTAGACCAGGTTACACAGGTAGATGTCCAGGTGGGTCCTGAATGTCTCCAGAGAAGGTGACTTCAGGAGAACCTCCTTGCCTGTCTTTAACAGGCTGTGCTTGGTTTTCCCAATTGCACATTTATTTTCTGTTCTGCTCAAAGCCTGCTGTGGATTCACCTGGCAGCAGTGTAGCACCACACATGCACTCAACCACTCACTGCCCCGTCCCACCAGGATGGGGGGAGGGAAGCGGGCAGGGGGAAAAAAAAGTAGAATTTATGGGTTGAGATAAAAAATATTTACTGAGACAGAAAATGGAAAAGGGAAATAATAGTAATGGTGATAATATAATTTGCATTTACAGAACACGTGCTGCACAACAAAGCTGCTCCCCACATGACAACCAATGCTCACCCCATCCCCAAGCAGGGTCCACTGGCCAACTCCCCACAGTTTTATATCTTTTTCACTCAGTGTCATATTGCATCGGACACTCCTGTGCCCAGTTTAGGTTAGCAGTGCTGGTTCTGTTCCACACAGCTCCTTTTTCCCCCCCAGTCCTTCACTGCAGCATGGCACAAGGAGCTGAAATGTCTGTGTCTCCATGCAGCACTGCTCAGCGACACTGAAACATCAATGTATTGGCAGTGGCGTTTTTCTCCCAAAGCTAAAACATAACATCACATCAGACACTACAAACTAAATTAAAAAAAAAAAAAAAAACACACACCAAAAAATAACTTGGTTCCAGCTGAAACCAAGACAAAAGCTTTTCCCTGCAGCAGCAGTTTTAGCTGTGGTGCCT
Source organism: Oreortyx pictus (assembly GCA_036925125.1). Classification (NCBI taxonomy): domain Eukaryota; kingdom Metazoa; phylum Chordata; class Aves; order Galliformes; family Odontophoridae; genus Oreortyx; species Oreortyx pictus. The sequence goes on along the minus strand of JAUPFR010000001.1, from coordinate 184,393,549 downwards.
TCCAGAGACCCAGGGCAGATTACAAATCCCCTGCAGGGTCCTGCTGGCAGCTGTTCTCCTGCAGGAACACAGGGAAGGAGCTGAGCTTTGCAGGGAGCACGTAGAGGAACAGTCACCAGGCGATGCTAGCACATCATGCCGGGTCCTGGTGGTGGGCAGGCTGGGACCAGCTTACAGAACAAGCTGTGTATACTGGCAAAACAGTGAGAATTTGGGGGCTTAGATCACCTCCTGAGGAAAGCTGTGGCTCTGCCATCTGATGTGCTGGAACACCACACTGGGAGAAGCTGCCCCCACCAAGAGGAAACAAGATAATAAGCAGGAGGGAGGCTCTTGGTTCCCAGCAGGAAAGCAGCCGTGCACAAGCCCTTCTTGCAGAGTTACGTGCTGTAGATAAAGGATTTTGCCCTGCTAGGTTTTCCAGCTAAACAGTTGCTGCTTGTAAGACAGTCTGGGAGAGCACTGTTAACTGCTGTGTCATCCTCCTGTATCCGTTGCCTGATTCAGGAAACCATCCACAGTTAATCCTTTTTAAAAGGCATGAGAGTCCAAGAGTTGTATTCCACCTCCTAACAGCGACAGCCACCCCCATTCTAAAGACCTTCCATCACTGCTTTCAGTCTAACAGCTGCTTCTGATACTAACGCAGCTTGAAATGAACGTTTGAAGAGATTCAGCACTTGATTAACTCCAATGAGTGGCTCCAGCAAGAGCTTCCTCTTACACAGAGCTGCGACAGCTTTCCCTTCAGCCACCTGTGAGGGAAGGGCTGCTGAAGAGCACCGTCACCATCCTGCCTCATCCAACTGCTGAACTCTTCATTTAGAAAACACCGGGCAAGGGAAATGCAAAACGTTTGGGATCAGCCCGATTCAACCACAGGTCCAAACAAAGAGCTTGACACAGATTAAAGAAGTGATTATTTACTTCAGGGACCCGAAAGAAATTCTGGCATGTCACTGTACTGTGACAACCACACACAAAAAAATTAAATTAAATTAAATTTAAAAAAAATCAACCATCACCATCTAGTGTGAGAGCAGTTGGTAAATGAGGATCTGAGAAACTTTAGCTCAACATAAGGCTCGCAGAAGCCATGTAAAGTTAAGCAGCTTCTTCAGAAGGGTGCATAGGATCTTCTGTTCAATCAGCATCCATATGGGGACTGTTGAATCACAGCCTGAACCACTGCTGGATCACCTAAGGTGAGCAGAGTCAGAAGCCAGGAGCATGGGTGAAGGCAATGCACTGTGTGACCAGAAGGGGTGGAGCCTGGCTCCATCTCTCCCAGACCTCACTTAAGGGCTGACTGACCCTTGGGGAAGGGTCTCTTTCTGGAAATCACTCCTTTGGAGTTTTTATGTTGTGAGTCTGGGGCACTGGTGAGCATTCCTTCTCTTTTTTATTATTCCCTTCCACCGCGATAATCTTTCCCATTATACATCTTGACTACCATACTATATGAACTGCTTATTCTGTTAACTGTACAGCATCAAAACAGAGGAAACTGAAGTTGTATACAAAAGTCGTTATCATAAAATGTACAAAAAGACCTCTAAGGGTCACAACTAAGTTCAACCCCAACCCATCCCTGCTATGCCTGCTGACTGCCTACTAACCATGTCCCCAAGCGCTACATCTAATAAACACGTTCATAAGATGTAAAGAACTTCTCATAAAAGAGTAAGAGTAATCAAGTTGGGCTGGAAAATGGGTGAAAACAATGAACGCGCCACACTGCAGTTGCCCTAGAAGCATGTGGCCAACATGTCCTCTGATTCAGCAAATGTAAAGCCACGAAGGCCTGTCAGATTCTCCAGCCTGAGCAATGCACCACTACCCTGCAAGCATCAACCACTCACTCCCATAGTGAGCTGAGTTACTTGAATTTGGCTGCACTCACTGAAAACCATTCCACTTGGGTCTTAAAAAAGAAACAAACAAACAAAAATATACATGATGGAAAATACGCTCCCTCCCTTGGATAAATTTGCAAGCCAAATACTTATCCTCAGTGATAAAAGGTTTATCTTGGCTTTCGTTTGATTCCCTTTGTTTAAACTTGCAGTCATTCCTTCTCCTCGTGTATTTCTCTGTGATACTGAACAGTGGTTTAGTTCTCAGCTCCTTGCTGTGCTCCAGCCTCCACTTAACAGTCACCTCTCAGTCTTGTTTAGGGTGAGCTGAAGAGATTGACATTCACAAACTATAATGCATTTTCTCCAGATCTCAAATCATTCTTGTTGCTCTTTTCAGCACTCTCTTTAATTTTAAATATACTTTTTTAAAGAGCAGAATTCAGAGCCAGAGGCAATATTCCAGCATCTGCCTCCCAGCTGTCACATACAGCCACAAAATACTGTCCTCAACTCACTGCTTGCTTGCTTCGAGCTCCAGGCATTGCATCAGCAATTTCATTTAAAGCACGTGGCCCTTTGGGTTCAGCTTGACCACTCCACCTCACTCAGACAGCCAAACTCCATGTTCTTCCCAATACACAGCTTCTTGTTTTCCAGATCTGGAATTAGTTGCCTACAGAACTCTGCATTTGAATGAATTAGAACATTATTATTTTGAAAGGCACAGCTCTAGTTTAGTCCATGTAAGAATTAAAAAAAAAAAAAAAAAAAAAAGAGTGGTGAGCTAGGGATGCAGCCTCTAACAGCAGCGTTTGTTGAAACAGGAGCGTGTGGGAAAAGGACTGCAGAAAGAGGCAGGGAGCACTACTGAAGCAGCAGAAAGCACCATTGCATCGTGGTGTGAGCCCTTGGTACGCCCGCATCCTCCAAGTGCATGCAGCCCTAACTGCGGCAGAATGGGAAAGGTTAAGGGAAGGGAGGACAACCAACGGCCTGGAGCAGCATCCATGTGAAGCTCAGCACAACAAGAGTCCCCAGCACGGGAAAAAGAACACCAAGATGGAATGTGATAAAACCAAGAGTGGCATGAAAAAATATAAACAGGTATTATTTCCTTGGGAATTGATGCAAACACCACAAGACAAGGAGACAGAGACGACATCTTCATTAGACACACTCATGCTGTTCTGCTCAATGGCATGCCGCAGGGTTCTGGCAATCGACTCCAAATTGGTCTCCCAGGTACCACCACTCGTGTAGTCATAACCACAGATCAGCACTGCATCGCAGGTTGTTTGGCCTTCCCCCGTCAGGGCACCCTACCCAGGTCTGACTCTAATTGCAACTCTCTCTCTTGGTTTACAGTTTACTACCACTCTTTTTTTCCAAGTTACAACTTCCCTCATTTCACATTAACCTACCACTGCTCTGCCTCCAGGTCTCAACAACTAGGCTAATTTTGTGGGTGGATCTTCATACTTGTGACTCAAAGACATTTAAACATCCACCTTGTTAATTACGACTGCAGCAGTTCTGTTAACTTGCACCAAGTCCTGCTCCCTGACAGTAAAGCCTTTTGAAACAAAACTCAGGAGGATAGACAGTACAGATAGTACAGATAGAGTAAGACAAAGTGGCAGAATTATTCTGCCACTGCCATTGGCCATTCTAGACCCAGAATAGGTATTTCTGTACAACTCAGCATAGGCTCACCCAAGGAGCCCCACAGTAGGGAGTCACAGAGCGACACCAGATGAGGGCCCTGGGGAAAGCTGGTCCTACTCTGAGCAGCAGAGACTGGCTAAAGGCAGTGCAGTATTGGACAAGCACCTTCAAGGACAGAGATCTCTTGACTTCCATAAGCACTTCCTGCAGTGAAGGGAGGCCACAGAAGAGAACGTCCCTGGCCATAGCTTGGGCCTCTTGTCCCAACATGGCACTCCCAGAGGTGCCCACCTCCGCCACCTCTCCCACCCTATTGGGCATCTGCAGATGGCAGTAAGGACTTCCTTCTGCCTCCTCCTCCCTGGCCTGAGCAAACCCTACTCTCAGCCTTTCAGCCTCCTGAAACTCAGCCCCAATTATCCCAAGGACTCTATGGAACCTCCTGGGCTACAGCAACATCTGCCCTGGGCTGGAGAGCCCACCTTGATCCCACAATCTGTATAGGTCTCACCAGTGCTGAGTGGTGGAAGCCATCCCCACCATTGCCTGCTGGTTACCAGCAGCCATTGCTGACCAGGGTGTGCTCAGACTTTATTGCCAAAGGCACTGCCAGTGCTGGGTTTTGGGGCCCCTGGGGTCCCTCTGCCCTTCCTGCCAAGCCACCTGATGTCCAGTCACCGATCCTGCTCTATCCCATTCCATCCCATGGCACTGCTGCAGCCCATGGGCAGAACTCATCTCTGCCAGTCCTTGTGGCCACTCCTGGAGCCAGTGGAGACCCCTCCAAGGAGCAGCACAGCCCTCAGCCTGCTGACTGCTCCTAGACTGGCTGGTGCTGCTCTGCTAAGAAGATAACGTGTGGTGTAAGCTCTTATATCCGTTCCTGTGGAGCGAGCTCCTAAGCAGCCACCAGGTGAGCTTTGCATGGCCATTGGCCACCTTTCAAGACTGGTGGTCCACCAACCTCATTCTCCACCCATCCAAACCATCTCAGTCATATTTTGCAAAAAGGGATGTTACAGAACACACTGAGGAGAACACACTGAAAACCTTCTCTAATTCCTGGTAGGCATTTCCTGTGCTCTCCTCTTCAAGCATCACCCATCACAATGGAGAAATCAATCGGGCTATTTGGGCATGCCTTAACCTTGGCACAATCAAGCTGGCTGTTCCCAGTCACCTCCTGACCTTCATGCGCCTGGATGGGATTTGCTTCACCACCTTCCCTCCAACCAAAGGGACCTGGCCGTTGGTCAGCCTCACCACAGCTCCCTTCCCTCATCCTTGATGCAAGCATTAAGAGCAGTCCAAACGTATACCATGATTTCCTGACGGAGACCAACAAGGGATTACCATGTACAGCCAGGCACTGGGCCATAGGCTGGAACAGTTCTCTGGGTGGGCATTCCTGCATGCCCACCCTTTGCTTCAGCCCTCCAGCACGTGCCCCCTCAGAGACAAGTTCTGTTGCTCCAGGCAGGACACCGGTGGCTGAGCCCTGTGTCACCAAACTCACCCACTGCTCTGCTATATTCCTCTTCAAACCACTAACAATCTGAACAAAGTTACAAAATTTTAGGTAATTTCCTTCCTGCCAAACTCCTCTGGAGGCAGGAATTCACCATTGGCTATGGAAATGCATGACTCAGTCTCTTCACTAGGCATTCAGGGCATTGAAGCTCTTCTTGTCTCCCCAGGCAACTTGCAAAGACATTCCAGAGGTGTTTCCCTGAAGCTCCTTTGAAGTCTTGATAAATCCTCTCAGTTATCAGCCTGACATCCATTCTCTTTCATTATAGAATAAAAACAGATCAGGGAGACATCAACTTCTGGAAATGCAATGGTTAAATCTTATCAGAAATTGCTTTCCAACTATTTAATTTCCCTGTTTTTGATTCGCAGTCTAACTACTGTTCTACGTATCAGTTTGTTGGTCGTTAACTTTCACACTGAAGACATCCTTAGCAAAAGCTTTGGCGTCAACACCTCCTTCTCGCTAATCGCTTTTCCCTGGTTTAATAACTGTTTTGAGTGAAAAGAAAACACACGTTAGTACTACCTACTCATGTACCCAAAATTCCTCCAATAATTACCTGCTGCTTTGTTCTTCTAAATCAATTTGCTCCAGCACTCACCCGCTGATCCATTCTCTTGTGAAACTTCCCCAACGCTTCATGCGGTTCCTTCACTTTGTTTCCTCATCTCCACTATCGACCCCTCTCTTGACTCTGGGGGACCTCACCCTCCTCTGGGGGTACAGCAGAAGGTGTCAGGAGTGGGGCTGCCCCACTGGGGGTCCCGGGGACCCTCCGGCCACCCCGCGGGCTGAGCAGAGGGCTGCTCCCTCCGGTCCCCTTCGCGAGGCCGTGTCCCAGTGCCAGTTGAGCAGGGACACAGAGCCACAGACAGAGCTGGTGCTGGAAGAGTCACGATCCTCTGCTCGGCGGCTTTTAATTAAAAAAAAAGAGTAATGACAACGTTGATAAATTTGTTAACCACTCCTCCGTGGATCGATTCTGGCAGTATCTGCCCCACGCGCTGAGCCCTGGCAGCCTCCCAGCAGCAGCACAACGCTTGGCAGTTCCCAGGCAACCACAGCCTCGAGCTTTGCACATGACAACTTCCACAATATTGCCGTGTTTTCAATAAAAATTCTGCCGTGCCGAGGAATTTCAAGCTGTCAAATCAGCTCAAGTTAATAGCAAGTTAAAGAGTATTAGGAGGACCTATATTGACTGCTTCACTTCCGGACCTTATCCAGTTCAAAAATCAGCATTTTCCTTCCATCAGCAAATGCGGATTTTGCAGGCTGCTGCATTTAAACAACATGGATTCCTTTGGGTCCACCAGGAAATTTATATCACGCTTTCCACAGAAAAAGACCCCGAGGCAGGATGCAATTACTTTGATCACAGCAGAACAGGAAGTGTGAGAAACTCTAAACCAACACAGCAAAGAAAGAGAGCACTGAGCGTCGCCCGCAACTGGACATCAATTGACCAAATCTCCAAAATCCGATGAAGAACGTGCAGAGCTATCATCAGCATCACTAAAAAGGAAAAGGAGGTCAGCGGAAGCGTGATTGTTAATAAAGGGAGGGGGGGGAGAAAATTGTTACCAAATGTTTCACAGATCATTTTGCAGCGCTGCGAGCATCCCTAATTTAGGGCACTGAGGCCAGTCTGAAACAGGTGCCTTCATTCCAGCTGACTGGAACATCTGTCAGCATGGAGCTGCCTCAGGAGAGGCTGTGCTGCAGAGGGAGGTGGGCACGGCACAGCCCCCCAGGGCAGTGAGCACAGCCCCGAGCTCAGGGAGAGGTTTTGGGTGGTGCTGCATGGAGCAGGGGGTTGGGTTTGACAATGGGTCCCTTCCCACTCAGGATAGCCTATGATTCCATGATTTTGCTCAAGATATTTTGCACTGCAGGTATGTGCAGGCTGCTAGCCCAGAAGACAACAGCTCCACAGAAATCCCACAGAACCAGGTGGTGCTGGAGGTCAGAGAGCACTCCAGGAGGTGATCAAAGTGGTTACTGACAAACCCAACCCCTGTGCACAGAGCTGGAAGGCCCTCCCCTCCAGTAGCACCATTCTGGACCTGCTGAGCACTGACTACAGCTCACAGAGCCACGCACAGCCCTGGCAGCTCGTGCCACAGACTCCTCTTTCCCTTTCTTTCCCCTACGACAATTACTTCACCTCCTTGCACAGAGAATTACCAAGAGCAAGAGAAGGACAGTGCCTCTGTCTGCTGCAGCTGGCACTGCCGTTCTCGCTGCCTCTCACCATGCACTGCTGGAATGGCCACATCCACCCATCAGCATCCATCCTGCTGGTACCCACCACACTGCCCCCACATCATCACATGCTCTCCGGCCCCATTCCAGCACCGCTCCCCCCCAGCCCCACAAGTCGATTCTGTAAAGCAGTGGTACAACAAAGCACAAATTGCTATCAATAAACCAGCACCAAGGAAGAGCCAATCAGAAGAGGGGAGCGCAATTTTGTTGGGTTAGCGGTTTAATTAACAGCCAGGCCTTTAACGACGCCAGTGACCTGTGAAAGTCAGAACACATTTAGAGAACCAGCGCTCCACAGCAGAATGGCCAAAAGCAGCTGCAGAACCACTTTACTAGAACTTGTGTTGTCGGGAACAGCACGGCTTCCCCGGACTGAGGAGACTTCATGGTGGGGACCGCAGAGCTCTGGGATCACACCAACAGAGGTGGCTGCACAATTTAGAAGAAGCATTTAATATTGGTTCATGACACCTCGTTTCCATGATTTTGATTGCCCAGAATTGTTATGAATGTGCCGCCATCACACGGCTCTTCAGCCCGCGGCCAATATGGCAACAGTGACAAACAGCACCAATGACTTCAGTGGAGGAATGAGGCTGAGAGGCACCTATGGTCTATCAAACAACGAAGGAAATAAGAAGTTGCTAATAAAGCCTGCATCTTAACTAAGGCAAGATGCATACCATGAGATGTGACGTCTCTATAGATGGTGAGACCCAGCAAAGATGAATCCTGTTTTGTAAAACTCCCCACACGCACCCTCAGTAAAGGAGAGCAACTATACACACACGGTGCCTGATAACGACCTACAGCAAATTAGAAAGACGTTTGCCAGCAGTAATGGGGAAGAGGAAAAAAAAAAAAAATGTGGAAAAACACCTCAGTCAGATCACAGAAAGGGGAAGAGACATCACCCCCTGCAGCTCTGCCCACCTTGAACACCAGCCCCAAAATCAATCTGTGCCACAACAACAAGCACAGACAGAGGGGAGAAACATCATTTCATCCGAGCTGTTGGTAAACCCCCACAGCAGTCCCAGGGAAAAGAACAAACAGGAGTGTGGTGCAAAGCCAGCACCAGGGCAAGAGCTTGTAGAGGGACGATTTAGGTTAGATAATAGGAGGAAGTCTTGGAGGCAGTGAGGACCTGGCAATGCTGCCCAGAGCTGTGGGTGCCTCATCCCTGGAGCTGCCCAAGGACGTGGATGGGGCCCTGGGCAGCGTGAGCTGAGGGGGAGGGCACTCAGCTTACAGCAGAGGTGGGGTTGGGGAATCCCTTCCACCCCAACCCTTCTATGGCTCTGTGACCCGCAGTTCCATCCCAACCGTCCTATGCACTGCCTAGAATTCCAATTCCAGACACACAAGGACAGTGCCACAGGAGCACTGTGAGGGCCCTGATGACCCTGCAAGACCGAGAAGTTAATTCCTGATGCAGCAATTGTGTGGTCACCACAGCAGCCGTGAGCACAGTAAAGCTTTCCTGGGACATCAGAGTTAGGATGGTATATCAACACAGCACACAGAGCTGCAATGATGCTCATGGAATCTTTTAACTGTTACAGTTCTTGGATTCAGAGCCACATTGAAAAGGCACAGCACCCCCAGCGACAGCAGTCAGTGCACTCAAAAGGATAAATGTGTTTTAGGACACTTCAGTATAGAAGAAAAGTATCAAAAAGGAATGAATGGAATTTAGAAACCTGCTCAGACTGCTTAGTCAACCTGAAGCAGCAACAGAAGAAAGGTTAGCAACACAAGCACTGAACACAACAATTACTGTAATGGATCGATACAGTGGTGCACAGTTACAGAGATAAATGATTTATAGCTCTATTAGTAATAGTATATTAATGTCCCTGCACATCCTTTTTTATGCAACATGTTATCTGAGGAAAAAATATTTATATACTGTGATGTAACTTGATCCAGAAAAACAGAAGTGAGAACACTTGCGGGCTGCAAAATCTGTGTCCACACATGTTCACCCCACACCTAGCATGCAGACACCCAGAGGAGATCCCGACCATCACCGTACACGTGTACCGGTATCTCTTACAACCACCAGCACAGCCAATTAAGGTTGCTTTAAAGTCGCAGGAAAAAGTAGAAGGAACCATTGCCTCAGCTCTCATCAGCCAGTGCCAACTCCTCCATCTGACCCCAGTGTCCAGGAGCTCTCTGAGCCCCACCAGCTCCATCCAGGGGAAGCCCCAGGGTCCCACGGTGCTCAGAAGGAGCTCAGAGCATTCACTGACTGTACAGGTCCCATCTCAAAGCAACTGAAACCACAGCTCCCGTTTCTGAGGGCTGTGCTACCAATCAGTGAGACCTGGACATGCTGGAGAGTTGGGCAGGGAGGAACCTGATGAGGCTTAAAGACAGCAAACATACAGCTCTGTGCCAGGGGAGGAATGACCACATGCATCTGTACAGATTGGGGCATGATCTGATGGAGAGGAGCTCTGCAGAGAAGGACCTGAGGTCCCAGTGGGTGACAGGTTGGTCACAAGCAATGTGTCCTGGTGGCCACAAAGGTCGATGGCATCCTGCAGAGCATTAAGAAGAGGATGGCCAGCAGAGACAGGGACATGATCCTCCCCTCTGCTCTGCCCTGGTGAAGCCACATTTAGAATGCCGTGCCCAGCTCTCATTTCCCCAGTTCCAAAAAGATGGGGTTCTCCTGGAAGGAATCCAGCAGGGAGCTACAAATTCTTGAATAAAGAAGACAGAGCTGGAGGAGCACTGATGTCCAGGGATGCTTTTTCTCCAGTGTGCTTCTGCTGGGTTCACTTTAAGGAAACCAACAACAAAAGGCAAAGTGGTGACGTCAGAAGGTCCCAACGGTGGCACAGAATGGGCACAGGGAGAGCTATGGAATTTTATTTCATATCTGTAGATAATTGGGAAAAGAAACCAGGGTTTCTGCATCAGAAGGCACCACGCATGAGGAGTGTGGATTCAAAACGCTGCCAGGCAGGAGCTCAGCTGCCTGCAGCTCAAAGGCAAAACAGAATGCGAAAAAGATACACTGCAAATCTCCGCTCTGTTATTTCCTTTGTAACTGCACTGCTGACTTTGTAATCTCGGATTTACCTTTTTCTTCTCCTGGCATAAACCTCATGTTCTTGCTCTGAGCTTGCTTACCATGTAAAGTGGATTTGGATGAATAAAACCCACGGTGCTCCCTCCCAGATGAGGAAACCACATAAACCGCATTGAGAACTAATCCCCCATGGTCTCAGCACTGCGGGATCCAGGAGTGGGGAGAGCTTGATGCAGCACAGAGCTCTGCGGTGAAGGATGCACTCTAGGACCACTAAAATATCCCCATCTCGTGCCCTGGGCACCACCCCCATGGCCACAGCAACTGAGTGAGGTGGATCAGCGCTGGGTTTGTCCAGAGTTGTGCTGCCTCATCCCTGGAGGAACCTGAAGACTGTAGACCCATCCCATGACACGCACTGACTGTGCCCCAAGTGCCATTTTCCCACAGCCCTGGGACACCCCCACTACCCTGGGCAGCTGGGCCAGTGCTGAGCGCTCCTTGGAGCGCAAGCTGTTCCCAGTTTCCAACCCGACCCTCCCCAGCACTCCGTCATTCCATCCCCTCTCATCCTATTGCTGTTCCCTGGGATCAGCAGCTGAACCCCCCTCACCATAATCCACATTCAGAAGTTGTAGGAGCCACGAGGTCTCCCTAAGCCCCCTGTAGTGGCTCTGCACCGCAGTCCTCTTCTGTCTCAGACAAGAAGGAGATGATGAAGAAGCAGCCCAAAGTTCTCTAAAAAATACATGTAGCACAATGAAGAGAAAGAGATGGGGCAAAGCCAGAAGCCCACCCCACAAACTCCTGTGGAAGATGCAGGAAACCCAAGTTGGAACATTACAGATCTGCAGTTACCCCCTGTAATGGTGTAACAGCAACAAGACCAGCACAACAAGAAGATGTTGCAAAGAAAAAAGAAAATGGAAGGCTCAGAGGGAGAAACTCCACAAAGGAGAAATCTCTAACAAGGGAACCTTCCCTGGTGTCAGTCTGCCTTAAATGAGGTCTAAGAGGGGCTGAGCCTGGCTCCACCTCTGCTGGTCACAAAGATGAATTGCTCTCACCTGTGCTCCCAGGGCTGACCGGGTCTTTTCTCCAGGCACTCAATCAGTGGTTCAGGATGTGGCTCAGCAGTTGCTATACACCCACTCTGCCCACTACCATCCCAACCCATCTGAGCTGCATGGAGCTGCTGGGGGGGCTAGCAGCACCACAGGGCAGTGGGTTGGGGGCCAGGCTGTGGGTAGCATGGGGGAGAAACACCACCAGTACCCCAATACCACTGAAAAAGTGCCATCTGAGAGTGAGCAGCACGTCCACGAGTGCTCTGGATGGGAGAGGGACAGGAGAGCATCCACAGCTCTATGTTCACTCCACACATATGTCCTGGTGAACCCAGAAGGAATCCATTAGCAGAAGCACAGCCACTGACAGCAAAGGAAAATCCTGAGTGTGGAATGCATCAGAAAAGCTTTCAGACATGCTTCAAGAATTCAGGGCTGCTCCTGAGGTCCTGCAGGTGCTGTGCTGGCTCCAGAGCAGGGGCAGGAGTGGGGCAGGAACAGTGACTGTGCCTTCAGGACTGCAACTCCCAGGCCATGGTGTGTGGGTGCAATCACTGCTTCCACCTGACAGCCACCAGAAAGACCACAGAGGGCTCACAGACAGAGCCAGCATCATGATGGGGTGCGAGTACCAATGGCATCACAGCTCCCAACAGCTCCATCCCAACAACCGCAGCATGTCGGTACCAGGCACCCTCTGCAAGTTGGCACTGAGCACCCTCAGCACATCAGCACTGGGCACCCTCAGCACACTGGTGTCGGTCTGGCACTGCAGGCAGAGCGCAGCATGGCAGCTGGAGGCAGCAGGAAACCGCTGTGGGGCGGATCCACAGAGAACCACACGTTCAGAATGAAGCTAATCTCTGAATTTTCCACCAACCCAGATTTTAATAAAAATAATCTCCCCTGGAGATAGCTGTAATATAAAGTTCCAGTACTGCTTCTCACGCTGTGTCCCACGCTTTCTTACCAGTAACTGTGAATTATGGCTCAATTACATTCCCTTTGCCCTCTAAGCACAGGAAGGATGGGGAAGGCTGCCCTGACATCTTCTTTCCAAAAAATCTGGAAACCAATAGTGGAAGCATGCGCTGTGTAGGGCAAAGAACCCCCAAAAATAGCACCCAAAAGAAATAGTGCCAAAGCTGGTATATTTTCGATAGGCTTAAGTAGATGGTGTACAGATAGTTAATAAGAAAATTAATAAGAAAAGAGTGGCTCACCTTCAAAGATAGTTGAGGCTCACCAAAAACTCCACTAGGGAGGGATCTCCAACCAGAGATCCTTCCCTGGTGGTGGTCAGCCCTTAAATGAGGTCTTGGGAGAGGTGGAGTCAAACTCCACCCCTTCCAATCACACTCACTTGTGCCCCTGCGGCTGACCCAGTGCTCGCCTCAGGTGATCCATCAGTGGTTCAGGCCGTGATTCAACAGTTCCCATACACGCTGCTCCCCAGCTCCTCATCCAGACCAGGCAAGGCGCTGAGCAAAGGATGCTCTGCGAATATGTAAGGTGTGAGCAAATGTTTGCTCCCAGCACAGAGCTACAAATGAACCTTCTAGAAGATGACTATAAAAACCTGTTCCGACAACCCAGCCTGAGCAAAATGCACCTGCTGCATCCTTTATGCCTTGCTTGGACTTGCTGCATCCCTTATGCTTGCTCCAAGTTTTCATAGAGTCATTACATCTGGGAAAGACCTCCGAGGTCCCCCAGTCCAACCCCAACCCATCCCAACGTGCCCACTGTCCATGTCCCGAAGTGCCACGTCCCTATGGTCCTTGAACACCCCCAGGGATGGGGACTCCCCCAGCACCCTGAACAGCTGTGCCAGTGCTGACCACTCTCTGAAGAAGAAATTGTTCCCAATATCCAACCACATTTTCCCCCATCCATTCCATCAGAAGCTCCTCATGCTCCACAGCCCCTGCCTGTTATCTTCTCTGCCTTCCCACCAGCCAACCTTCTGCCCACACAGCAATGCTGCAGGGCAGAGAGCCAGCACAGAGCAAAGAGCCACGGGGAGGCAGAAAGCAGAGGCACAACAAAAAGTGCACCAGGAGGTGGGAGTCGGGAAGGGGAATCACCGACCCTTTCCCTCCAGCGATGGGGGTCTCAGACCTCGTTCCTTATCACAGTGGTCACAGTGGTGTCTGCTGGAGCACGGACCTTGCCCAGATTCACATGGGGGGTCCAAGGCCGCTCATCCTTTGATGTATTCTGCACTCTCTCTGGGGAGCACGCTTGGTTCCCTAATTCCAGCAGCAGAGAAGCATGTAAGTTCTGCTCCTCCTTCCCAGCTGAGCAACACACGAAAGAATGGTTGGGCCATTGAAGAGCATTGGAAATCATCCCCACAGTTTAACAAAGCACACGAGTTCTGCCCCTTCTTCAACACTGAGCACTGCACCAATGGTTGAGACAATGAAGAGCTTTCAGAGTCGTTCCCCACGCGTCTGAGATCCATGGGCTGCCAGAAATCCAGAGGTAAACAATGGGGTCCGACACTGCTCTGCAGTTGTACTCCTCTGCCACTTTCTGAGAGAAGAGCCGAGCGGCACCGGTTCACTGCCATCACATTCGTTTGCAATTTAATACACATTTCTCAACCAGAGGCGCTTTTTCCTGAGAACATACGTGGTAATTCTGCGCATCTCTTTAAGCAATCATAGTGTAAAATATACATCCCATTTTTTTAGATTTAGCCTAATATTTAGAAAAGAGTGAGAGGCATTTTTCATACTTAACAGGGGATGAGCAGGTTGTTTGTTTTTTTTTTACTTATGATTCAAATTGAAGTGGGTTTCAAATTGGCATTAAAATATGTTCATTTATCACCTTAAAATAGTTCTTAGTAGTAACAAATTAAATACAAGTGCCCTACGCTCTCAATACTAGATACATTGCAAATGCGTAAGCAACCCCAAGTCCCCCAAATTTACAAAGAATGTGCAAAAAAAGGGACTTTAATCTGTAGTTAATTGAGTGAACTTTCTTCCTGTTTGCCCGGACCCCAGCACCGCTCAGCCCCGTGCCCTGGGAGGGGTCTCTGCTCCTCCCCCACCTGGTTGGGTCCTCCTTGTCAGAGCTGCTCACCTGTGACCTGAGCTGCTGGGTGGGACGAACAATAACTGCCAGTGCCAATTTACGGATGTGTGCTCTGGGACATAAACTGGCTTCGTGCGCTCAGCCAAAGGCTTTCAGTATTGGAATAGGTTGGGGAGTCCCCGTCCTCTGGGGTGCTCAGGAGCCCTGTGGCTGTGGCACTTGGGCACAGTGGGGTGGGTTGGGGTTGGACTGAGCACCTCAGAGCTCTTCTGCAACACAAATGGTTCTGTGATTCTCATTGAATGGGCACTGACCGATGGCCTTGTGCTCAGCTCCTCTCCCAGATGTGCATGGCTGTACAGTCCCCAGCATGTCCCCTGGCTCTGACACTGCCCAGCAGCTCCGAGCTCAGCTCACGCAGCCCGGGCTGCTGGGTTGAGCATTAACCACTGCCCTGCTGCTCCCTGCTGCACTCTGCAATCCCATTAATGATCATGCAAACATCAGTCACAGCCCAACCCAGGCAGCTCCTCACCTCGCATGAGTGCTGCATGGGGGATGCACAGCAGAGGTGATGCTGGAGTCAACCCCTGTTAGCTACACAGGACACTGGATAAAACCCTCTTTGATACAGAATCACAGAACAGCTCGGGTTGGAGTGGTCCTCAAGGATCATCCTGCTCCAACCCCCTGCCATGGGCTGTGTGTCCCCCCAACTTGGGCTGCCCAGGGCTCATCCATGGCTTCAGGCATGGCCAGGGATGGGGCACCCACAGATCAGTGCAGTGGCAGTGCAGCCCCGAAAGCCCCAGACTGCTCCTCCATAAACCCCACAGTCTGGGTGCCGACAGAACATGTTCACATTAATGTCAGGAAAATAAACACACCAAAAAAAAAGCTACAAAGACACGTTAAACCACGCCACGTTTGGTGCAGCACTCAGCAGCACGCACTGAGCGAAGCACAGGGCTGCACGCTGAATAAGAATGATTAAAAAAAAGCCCAACAGCTGTCTCATTCATTGAGCACGATTAATCTGATCTGAAAGAAGCCGGGTTCCTATGGAAAAACAATGTGCAGCTTGTAATCAAAAAGCATCGCAAAGCATGTGCATAAGTGGTTTGATTCTCCCATAAAAGGGTTGGAAATCCAATACAACTATTGACATGCAGAGATCTTTACAACAGCTGAAAGCAAATGCTCTGGCCAAGGACCAGAGTGCAGGTTTAGGCCATGCAGGATGTCATCCCCTGACGTCCAAACCTCCCTTTGCAACATGAGAGTTCTGCTGATTTATTCGTTCACTTGTTTGCACTGCTCAGGTGGATGAGATGAAGTGAAGCTCAGGAACAGGAACTTTTAGGAGCTGTGTGGCACTGGGAGAGGAACAAGAGGTGTGGAGCAGAACCAAGGAGCTGGGGTTGGCATGGTGTCACAACATGACCAGACACTGGCATGGTGGCACCGTGTAATTGGGGTTGGGCTGGTGGCACCATGTGGTGGGGGTTGGATTGGTGGCCCTGAGTGGCTGGGGTTGGTTAGTAGCACCATGTGGTTGGGTTTGGTGTGGTGGCACCGCATGGTGGGGGTTGGGGCTGGGTTGGTGGCATCAGATGGTTGGGGCTGGGTTGGTGGCACCATGTGGTTGGGGTTGGTGTGGTGGCACTGTGTGGTAGGGATTGGTGGCGCCGTGTAGTTGGGGTTGGGTGAGTAGCACCACATGGTTGGGGTTGGGTTGGTGGCACCACATGGTTGGGGTTGGGTTGGTGGCAACATGGTTGGGGTTGGGTAAGTAGCACCACATGGTTGGGGTTGGGTGAGTAGCACCACATGGTTGGGGTTGGGTGAGTAGCACCACATGGTTGGGGTTGGGTAAGTAGCACCACATGGTTGGGGTTGGGTTGGTGGCAACATGGTTGGGGTCGGGTAAGTAGCATCACATGGTTGGGGTTGGGTGAGTAGCACCACATGGTTGGGGTTGGGTTGGTGGCAACATGGTTGGGATTGGGGTGGTGGCACCACGTGGTCAAGGACCAGTGGTCACACTCCCGCCCAGGGTCATTCACTGTGTTCCCAGTGAGGGAAACTACAGAGAAGTCTCCTGCACGGTCTCAAGACACATAGGACCAACCCTCAGTCCTTTCAGGATGGGATCTGTCCCTTTTGGGTCACAAAAGACCTTTCCATTCCTTTGGTTAAAAACAACCTGGGAGAAGCTATAGCACTCGAACCTGATTTTGTACTTTTCATCCCCTCTTGGTGACAGCAAGCGAGGATCAAAATAGAGCGCCGTGTGGGTGGGTGTAGATTTAAATAGCAAAGGAGCACCCGGCCATCCATCCACTGCAGCACTACATGGAGCAATGCCCTGAGCACAGCCGGACACGTCCTGGCCCCACAGTGGGGAATGGCTGCACCCCACACACATCTCACAGCACACAGGGCACTGCCATCTTCCCACGGTGTGCGTGGCTGCAACGGGGCAGCTGCTGCACAGTTATAGGGACAACATCATCCCAACCCTACAACCCCTCTGTCTGGTTTTGTAATGGATTAGAAGTAGAAGGAAAGAGCCACCACTGGCACACAGTGGAGAAGAAAAGCCCTCGGAGATCTCAGGATGAGGCATCAATTGCTGAACGCTGCCACCCCTCCCAAATTTTCTGAGCTTTTTGATGAGCTCCAGCTCTGATAGTTGGCGGCTTCCTGAGCACCACTCATCAGCAGGAGGCTCTTATCTCTGTGTATACAATTTTTATGCGACTTGCTGAGCTGTGATCCCATGGAACAAGCGTTCCCCGTTTCTGGTGCAATGGAAATGGAGAGCCCATTCCTCAATGCATGGCATGACGGCCGAGGGGCTGCCCTATGGGACGAACCAGGTTTGGGCAGTGCCCTCCAGAGGCACTCTGCATTTCCCAAAGATTGTTTCCATCTACAGAGATTGGGACTCACGCCCAGTGCATGACCTGGGCAATGCATTTTCTGCTGCATTTTAGTGATATGGAGCTGCAAGTCACTGCCACTTCAGGGGGAAAAAAGAAGAAAGAAATCCACTGGGGCACGTTTCTGCTTCCTTAAAAAATAGATTACAATCTCATAAATCTTGCAGGTGTTTGGGATAATTTTATCCCAACCACCGCCCCATCCCACAGAGCGGTGCGCAGCCAAAAACAGTGAGCAGCGGCTGTGCCTGGAGGAGAACCCCACGGACGGGAACAGATCCGCAGAGCCCTTCTCATCACCTCCTCCCCGCTGTGCCCCCGTGTGCCAGCAGCTCAGAGCTGCTCCACAGCCAAGAGCTCTTCCTCCTGCTTTGATCCCACAGCAGCCTCTGTATCCTGATGCTGAGGAACCCTCAGTCCCCTGTGTGGGTCTGAACATGGGGCAGACCTTCCCAGAGCCATGCTCTGACTCCAGGGATGTCCCAGAGCACGGTGCTGTCTGGGGAAGCAGGGAGTCCTCACCTCCCCAACCTCCCCCCACCAGAACAGCATAGCTTTGGGAATCATATAACACACACAAAGGCAGATTTTCACTACCATTTTCACTACTGGATTTCCAGTCCACAACGCACTCGAAGGATGGCTTCATTCATCCTTTCCATCCCAATTTCTGCAATGAGCTCAGCCAATCTGCCCTCTTTAGTGGAGTCTGTGTGATAGGACAATGGGAAAGAGGGGGGCAAGGGGGAAAGAGGGGAGATTGAGACTGAATGTAAGGAGCAAGGTCTTCACATTGAGGGTGGTGAGAAGCTGTACAGGTTGCCCAGAGAGGTGGTGCTGCCCCATCTCTGCAGACACCTACGCTCAGGGGATGGGGCTCTGAGCACTGATGGAGCTGTGGGTTTTCCTGCTCATCGCAGGCAGTGGGACCAGACGGCCTTTAGAGGGCCCTTCCAACCCAGATCACCCTGTAATCCTATGAAGTTCCCCTCCAGCTCAAACTATTTGGTGGTTCTATGAAGGTTCCTTCCAACCCAAATTGTTCCATGATCCTCTGAAGGTCCCTTCCAACCCAAACCATTCCATGACCCCGTGATCCTAAAGCACCCACACCAGCACCGCAGTGCTCAGCACACATCACCCACAGCTGGCTGCAGGAAGGCAGCGTGCAAGGGACATGCAGCAGAGCAGGCTGCAGGCAGGTGGGACCACTGCTGTGCCCCCCAGCACAGTGCTGCCCCAAACCCACTGCTGCTGAGCACCCACATGCAGCTGCTGTGGGCAAAGCAGTGGCACTGCACTGCCCCTCATACCCAAAGTGTGCATTGTGCAATCACCATGGGACAGAGCACACAGCAGCACAGCAGTGGCACTCCCTGGCTCTGATGTGCCCATAGGAATTTCCTACAGCCCCCACCATTATCTGCTCGCCCTTTAGGAAGCAGAGCATCAGACAGCATCTTTTACTAAAGGGGCCTTTTACTTGCAGACACAGCACCTTCTTGTGAACAACCTGATCAGATCCAAGGTCCCTCATCACAAAGCCCCTCTGCAGCATTGAGGCCCCAGCACCCACCCTGCAGGATAGCACCAAAGGTCCCTGTGCGCACAGGCAGCACTGCGTGACCCCATGCATGGTGGTGGGAGGGTCAACTGTGAGGGGGGAGGCTCAGTTGGGTGATGGGGGGCTCAGTTGGGTGATGGGGGGCTCAGCTGGGTGGTGGGAGCTCAGTTGAAAAGAGGGAGACTCATTTGGGACATGATGGCTCTGTGGGGTAGTGGTGGCTCAGTGAGGTGGTGGTGGCCCAGCAGGACAGTGGGAGGCTCCACTGGGATGTGGCTGCTCATCAGGGTGGTGGTGGGGGTTCAGTGGGGTGGTGGGTGGCTCAGTTCGTTACTGGGGGCTCCATTGGGTGGTGGATGGCTTATCTGGGAGGCAGATGGCTCAGTCAGATGGTGGGAGGCTCAGCTATGCGGTGGGGGCTCAGAGGGGAGGTGGGGGCTCAGTTGGGCAGTGGCATATGTTGGCCACAGCTTGAAGCCACCACATCCCCACATCACCCTGCTGCAGAAGCAGAGCTGGTGCTGCTTGCATCCCGTAGTCGCTTTCACATGCTCCTGCTACAGTGAATTGGCACCAAACCCCACAAGAATGGCCCAACACAACCTCTCTCCTCAGCCTTCCTTCTCACCTTCAGTCCTGGCTAAGCAGAAGCCCAGGAGAAGTTTGCCTCTCTCTCTTTTATAATAGGAAAATTTATTCCTTGGTTTCCCTTGGCTTAGCAGAAGAACCAATGTTCTGCGCACTGCTATTCAAGCTCTCCCCTCATTTGCATTAAGGAGATAACAAGGCAGAAAATATGATCCTGAAGCATCCCGATTGAGAAGAGGGACCACAGGGCCTTCTCTGCAGCCACGGAAGAGGACGAGCAGCTCCATCCTGCAGCACAGGGACGCCTCAGCCCCCCGCAGCCTCACACAGGGCAGAACCCCCGCAGCACAGACCCCGGGGCAGGAAGGACGTGTCACTGCAGGACGTCCTTCCTCAGGATGCACGCACTCGCACTCCGGCATCTCTGGGGCTTTCCCAGCAGCCACGCAGCCCACAGGCCACGCTTCAGCACGAGCTCCTGCACTAATTGCCCTTGGTACCTGCTGCCTGGCTGCGGGTGTGAGCTGCCCCAGCTCCACTTGCCTCGGGGGTCCCAGCAGAGTGCCCACTCCCACAGCAGCTGCTGGGCAAGACCCCAGCACTGTGATCCAGAGCGAGGAAATGCTGTGCAAAGCGCTCGTGGGAAGAGAGTGGAACAGGGGACAGAAAACGTGGAGCACTGCAAAAAACATCCAGCTGAGCAGCAAGCCATGCAGGCCAGAGGAGCTCTCTGCAGCACACACAGCTGCAGGCACTGCACGGCTCCGGGCACTGCACCGTGCAGGAGCAGCACTGAGCACTGCCACCTCCCCACCACCCCAACCCCTGCAGGGCTGTCCCATGCCCACAGTCCTCCTCCGCCCTTCAGAAAGAGCTCATTCACAGCCTCTGGGGATCAGCACCCAGAGGGTACTGTGTGGTTATGAAGTTGGGAATGTCCCAGTTCCTTCAGCAGTGCAGGAAGAGGGGTGTCCTTCAGGTCACTGAGCTGTGTGACCTTCCCACCCCAGCACAGCCCCCCTGGTTTTGGTCCTGCAGAAGGACACATCCCTCTACCACCTCCCCACCTGCTCTCTGCAGCTGCAGCTGCAGTTGGAGAACGCCTTGCAGTTCCCTGTCCCTCCCACCCCTCGTGTTCCCCAGGGGCCACTCTCCAGCTCCTGCACGGTTGCAGGGCAGCTTCACATCTCATCCCCTCACTGACAAGGTCACTGCCTGCGGTGGAGACGCGCTCCTAAAGATGGAACCCACTAACAGTGAATTCAAAGGCTTTCAGCTGCACAAAGGTCGTGATGGAGAGTTGCGAAGGAACCGAAAAGAGGCTTGGAGGCAACTCCAGGACAGCCAGAAAATTCTACTTGCAAACTCAAGGGCTGGTCCCACTGCCGTGGCGGAGCCCAGAGCTGAAGCAGCTGTGATGCCAGCGCAGAGCACACCCATCTGCAGCCCTGCCCCATGTCCCCGTCACATGGAGCCATGTACACAGCCTTCAGCATCAGAGCTGGCAGCACCCAGGGCTCTCCAGAGGCTCTGGCTCTGCTGGCTCCTGCTGCACAGCCCTGAAATGTTTCATCACCCCTCGCAGAGGCACCAAAAGGGAAGTGAGACAGAAGAGGGCAAAATCCCACTTCATGCATGCAAGGATGCTCTGCTTTGCATGGCACAGCCCACTGCCCCCACAGCATGGAGAACTGGGTCTGGTACAGCCGCACTGCCTCACCTCACCCTGGGACCATTCCACAGCACGGGATTGCAGGGAGAGAGAGGAGGGGGCATGGCAGATCCCAGCATCACACCAACCCCAGCACTGACCCCAGCATCACACCAACCCCAACAATGACCCCAGCACCACACTGACCCCAGTATCACATCAGCCCCAGCACCCCACTGATCCCAGCACCACACCAGCATCACACTGACCCCAGTACCGCACCAGCCCCAGCACCATGCTGACCCCAGCACCCAGCACGCTGCCCAACACACCAGGCTGGAGTGCAGACAGTGCCCAGGGAACAGGGAGGCAGAGAGATGGACACCACTGCACGGGACTTATGGCTGTCCCCTCCGGGCCCTGTGCCACACCGTGTCGTGCCGCAGGACTGCAGAAGGACGTAGACCAGGTCCTCCATGCCTCAGCTAGTGGACAGGGGAATGAGGCCGAGGGAGCTGGTGTGGCAGGGCTGGCACGGGGAGCTGGCAGCCGGATCCTGAGCATCCTGCCCCCGACTGCAGAGAGGCGGATGCAGGAGCAGTGCAGCATCCGTCCCATCCAAAGGCAGTGCAGCCCCTCCTGCCCCCGCCAGGCAAGCTGCTGACCCTGCACTGCACCCTCATTAGAGCCACTGTGACTGCAGTCCTTCTGCCAACTATTTCCCTGCCCTGACCACAGCTGCCCCCGAGCACCCACTTCCCCCCGCGCCCCCTGCACCACCCGCTCTGTCTCAGCCCCCCATGGCACGCTGCGCCCGCTGTGCCCAGCACCCACAGCCCCACGTGCTGCACTGCTGACAGTGCAATGCCCCGTGCCACCTCGACTCCTGGAGGGTGACACGCACCTGCTCCTCCTGCAGCACTGCTGTCCCCGCACTGGGGCACCACGCACGCTGCGGTCGCATCCACATCCACACACCCACAACCAGCAGGGGCCTGCTGCACCCGCACTGCCCACCCCAGAGCCGTCACCATCCCCATCCCCGCAGCACCGCAGCACCCGCCCGGCACCCGCGGCAGAGCTGATGCCGGAGCTGTGCCCACTCCTCCCACAACCCCGTGCCCCCCACCCGGAGCGCCGCGGAAAAAGGGTCCGCCGCAGCCGTGCGCGTCCCTGCGCGGCTCTGCGGGCAGCGGGAGAGGGGGAGGTGGGGAACCAACGCAGCAAGGGGAGCGGGTGCTGAGTGTGGGGGAGCGGAGCTCCGGGGGCCGTCCTGTCCTCCCCTCCCCCCTCCTCCGCCGCGGCTGAGCGAAGTTTGCCGGGCAGTGTCGGAGTGGGGGTCGCGGTCGGGTGCGGTGCGGGGCCAGGCGCAGTGCGGTGCGGGGCCAGGAGCGGTGCGGTGCGGGGCCAGGAGCGGTGCGGGTCGGCTCCAGGAGCGGTGCGGGTCGGCTCCAGGAGCGGTGCGGGTCGGGGCCGGGCGCGCACTCACCGTCTGCTGAAGGTCGGGGATGCCGATGCGGACGACGATGGCGCCGGGTGCGGGCTCCTCCATGCGCGCCGGGGCCGCCAGCTTTGGGGAGCGGGGACCGGCGGGGCCGCGGACCGGGTCCAGGCGCGTCTCCTCCCGCAGGCCGGAGCCCGGGTCCCCGGCGGCGACGCGGGGCTGTCGCTCCGGTGGCGGCGGCGGCTCTGGTGGCGGCGACTCCGGGCTCTCATGTTTGCTGCCGGCGGGGCTCAGAGGCATGCTCCGTGCGGCGCGGCGGGGCGGCCGGCACCGGCACCGGCACCGGGGGCCGCGCTCACAGCCCCCCCGGGGGCCCTGCGGGAGACAGGAGGTGAGCGGGGACCGGGTCGTGCACCCCCGGTGGGACCCCACCCAAAGCACGCAGGCACCCCACGCAGGGACCCCCCCCCCCACACTGTTCAAAGGGATTCTCATCTCAGGGCTCTCCGCGGGGAACCCGACCCCGCCATGCAGGAATTGTTGTGGGGACATCCCCACACCCCATGGCGGGGATCTCATGGGGAGACCCCCAGCAGGGATCTTTGGACCGAGGGTCTTGTGCAGGACCACCGCCGCCCTACATAGGAATCCACATCCCAAGGACCTTCTTGGGATGCCCTACCTCACTGGGGACCCCCACCAATGGCCCCCTCCCAGCAGGGTCCAACCACCACCACCCAACCCCATGTAGGTGCCGGAGTGGGCACCAATCCCACTGCTGTGACTCCCATTCAGAAGAGACCCTTCCTCATCCCAGCAGAGGGAGCAGGCAGCCCTGAACCAGCCCCACTGCAGACACAGGGACACCCAGAGCCCTTCTCACCCCGAGGGGCTCAGAGCACCGTGTGTGCACCAGACCCAGAGCACTGGGGCTGGGCACAGTGCTGGGAGCAGAGCACACAAATGGGGCTGGCTCATCTCCTGCAACCATCAGCTGCCTTCTCTCTATGCTATCACCCGTGTGTGCCCCTTCCCCTCTCCACGCCAACCACCCATGCCCACAGTTTGTGAAATGATGGTTCTCCACCTCCACCACCATGTCAGCATGTCTGGAGGACCTGCCCAGCCCCCGCTGAGGGGATCCCCATGAAGGAGGCTGGACACCAGCAGCACAAGTGGAGCTCAGCACTTTGCCTTGTGTTACAGGAGGACCTCCGTTCCTGCCCCACAAACTGTTCCTCCTGTGGGTGCCACTGCGAATTCCCTGGGACCCCACTCAGAGGCTGTCAGCTGGGTCATGGCTACGTGCGCCCACCAACACACACCCGAATTTGGACCACAGTACCCAGCAGCGCCAAGCTCTGGGGACTGATGGATGCCCAGGGACCTGCCCCAGCTGGAGCAGACACCTCCAGGCTCTGGTGGCAGCACAGCTACTGTCAGCTCCTGTATTTGGAGCACAAAGGCAAGCGGCCACACCACAGGCTGCTACTTCTGCCTGTCCTCCTGCCAGGGAGGGCTCCTTGCAGTCAAATCCTCACTCTTGGGCATAAACAGGGGCTGCCCTGCCAACGGCAGATGGATGAGGGCTGAGCCTGCAGGACTGCGCATGGGGCTGTGTCCGGTCCGTGGCTGGCTGGGATTCAAGGCTTTAACCTAGATGACAATCCTCAAACAGAAATAGCCCCCAAACCACTGAGAGCTGAGAGATTTACGGTACAGCCTGGATCTGTCCAGGAAATGAGTAATGGTGCTTCCTCAAGCCCTGCAGCCCCAGCCAGAGCCCAGCTCTGCGGGCAGCCCAGCCCCCAGCACCTCTCCCCTCTGGAGCAGCACTGGCTCCAAGCGTCCAGCAGCAGCACAGACAGGTGCAGAAAGGGGAGGCTGCACCCACAGACCCAGAGCCCAGGGACACAACACGAGTGCAAGGGGTCCTGGAGCATGAGCACAGCACCAGCCCCAAAACTGAGATCCTGGGTCAGTGATGATGAACAAGAACATCTCAGGAGCATCTGGCCCATCTCTGGGCGACTTTTGTTCCACCCACACCTTCACAGCAGTGCTGGAGAGCACGGGCTGCCCTCACCCCTGGCACAGGTCAGGTCTGTGCACTCAGATGGGAGCACATGGTGCCATCGGTCTCAGTCAGCCCCAAATATAAACCAGCTCTGAGTTGTGAGAATATGCTCTGGCCCAGCAGCACAGAAACCCCAAAACATCCCAGTGGGGCTGCCTGTGCCACAGCACCTCTCCTGGGGTCTGAGAACTGCTCCCTGCAGGGCAGGAGGGCAGAGAGAGGTGATGGGATCAATGGGACATCCCCACACTTCATGTGGGGTCTGCCAGGCTCCGGGTAAAGGTGTATGGAAACTGCTTTGGAGAGCACAACAGGGATGAGAGTGTGGCTCTGGGACGAAGGGCTGCAGCTCATCAGCAGCAAAGGCATAAATGAGGGCTGCAGAGAACAGGCCGGGCTCTGGGCTCTGAGTCAGGGACACAGGGGGATGAGGTGGGGCCGGGGAGGGGAGGAAGCGGATGGAATGGCCGTGAGTCACTGTGAGCTCAGCTGAGACCTCCGGCAGCTCAGAAGACAATGGAGTCCAAGTGGCCAGGAAGGGAGCAGGCAAAACTATCTGTGGAACAAAGGGCAGAGAGGGAAGAGGGGAAACCAAGTTGGGATCCAGCAGCTGTGGCTGAGTGCAGTGCACTGGAGGCTGGGAGGAGAAACCCACGACTGCGCTGCTCCTGGCACCAGCAGCTCTGCGCGGTGCACTGGCCCATGGGGACAGCACAGGGAACACAGCGGGGCCAGAGAATGCAGCACACAGCTTGCACCAGTGGTGCTCAGTGCCCTGCAGACAGGACAGGCACAGGGACCCCACAGAACCCGAGGGACAGAGAGGGGCAGCGGAGCTGAGGGGGTCTGCAGCGCAGTGCTGTGGGAGTGGGATGGGGCAGTGCAGAGCAGAGGGGGTCAGGGAGAGCTCAGCGCTCTCTGCCACTCCTAAAGGAGCACGGAGCAAAGTAGGGCTCGGTCTCCATCCCCAGGGAACGGCGATAGGACGAGAGGGGATGGGCTGACGGAGCGCTGCGGAGGGTAAGGTTGGACATGGGGAACAATGTGTGCTCCAAAGAGCGCTCAGCACTGGCACAGCTGCCCAGGGCGGTGGGGAGTCCCCGTCCGTGGGGGTGTCCCAGGGCCATGGGGATGTGGCACTTGGGGACACGGAAAGTGGGCACAGTGGGATGGATTGGGATTGGACTCAGGATCTCAGAGCTCTGTTCCAACTGCAGTGCACCCAGAGAGCCCAGAAAGAAGATAAGGAACAGCAGGAAGGAGGCAGAACTCAGAAGAGCACATTGCTTGGGGTCTGCCCGCACCCCACGGGCACAGCAGCAGCACACAGAGCCCAGCAGGAACACACTGCTGCACGAGGCGGGGGTGGGGACAACAATGAGTCTTATTCTAATGCTAGGAAAAATGGCTAAAAAACCATCGAAGAGAGTTAGAAAATCTTTTGGGGAGGTTTTATAGTGGCAGAGAACAAATTGGTAATGCTTCTGCCGAAGGAAGAAGCCGCCACTGTGCCCTGGTGACAAGCAGCAGTGCAGGTGGGTGGTTGCACTACTGAATACCTCTGCAGGGAACACACAGCCTTGGCAGTGGGACCCATGATGGTGGGATCCAAGGCAGTGTATGAGGCAAGGGCTTGAAGAAAACAAGCAGCCCAGGACATGGAAGGGCAAGAAGGGGGAAGTGGGATGTGGGGTTCCTGGCATGGGGCAAAAGCCCAGCTCCATATGGGGCCACGGGGCTGCTGCAGCCAGGGGCCACCTCTGAAGCCATTTTTCCAAACTCTGTCCTCTGGGCCTCCTCTCGTCCTCTTTCCTCTTCCTGGAAAAGTGCTTCAGATCTTTCTCTGATGTGATGAAGCACGATGGCCTAATTTCTAGCCCACACATTCACGGCTGGTTTCCCCTATCCTTGTGACAGCATTATCTGCCGCCCGGCACAGATCCTCTCCCCTCCTTTGTTTGTATGAGTATCACAGGCTGCAATTAGACCACACTCCAACTTCACTATGCAAGCTAAACTGGAGCAGCCGATGCGGGGTCCTCCTGCACAGCAGAGCCCTGCCCAGAGCAGGGCTGCAGCCCTGGGGTTACTCTGGTCACAGGCTGGAGCCACATGCAGGGAACGAAGCAGGTCTCCAAAGGAGACCCCTGCACAGCTCTTGTCTTCCTGGGCTTCAAACCCATGCCACCCCCACGCACATCACAAGGAGCACTTGGCTCTGATGCAAGCAACGGTCTTGCAAACATTCTGCTAGGGTGCAGAGGAAAGGAAACAGGGATAATAGCAGCTGGCACCTCAGCAGCAGCAGCAGCAGCATCTCCAGGCCAAAGGAAAGCTCACAAGTACCAACGTGGGGGCAAAAGGCGGCACGACACCTGAGCCTTCTTCTGCAGCTGGGTGGGTTAACCCATGCCCAGCTGCTGCCAGCAGTGCAGTGTGCCTGAGACAAGCAGACTCCTCCTGCCTGCATCAGCATCACTTTTCCTCCGAGCACTTCCAGCACCGGCATTCCCATGCACAGCCACGCTGTCGGTGCTGCTCTGGTTCCCCCTCTGCTCTCACAACCAGCGACGCTGCAAATCCTGCAGCCCTTTAAGGGCAGGCAGACCTCTCCAGGCTCAGCTCACCGTGTTGCCAGGCATGCTGATGCTGGGGGCAGGTCACAGGAGGCTGCAGGTGGCTGCGCTCCAGCACAGGTGCTGCATTCCTGGGGGAGGTGGCAGGAGCAGCAGCACTGGCTGTGACAGCACCGGGGTACCTGTACCGGTTTGCAGGAGAGGCGTGCCCCAGCTCTGCCCCACGGCCACACACTGCAGGGCACGGTGCTCCAGAGCTCTTTGTGCAGCACTGAGGAGTGTGGGTGGGGGGCAGCACCACTGTAAGCAGAACTAAGGGGAAACCCAGGGTGCTGCCAGAGGATCGCTGCCAGGTGGGTGCAGAGAGGAGCACTGGGAAGGGGCCCCATGTCCTGGGGCAGAGTTGCTGCTGGAAGGACCAACAGATTCAGATTGCACCCAGCTTCTCCAGAGCAGCACTCAGAGAGCTGCTGTGGGGGATGGGGCAACACAGTCACACACCTGCGCCAGGATGGGGCAGTAGGGCCACCACCTGCAACAGGATGGGGCAGCAAGGCCACTACCTGCACCAAGATGGAGCAGTAGAGCCACAACCTGCACCAGGATGGGGCAACAATCCCATCAGCCCCCAACCTGCCCCATCAGATGCATTCTGCAGATGCAGAGCCCCAGGCAATGCTCACCTCTCCAGGGCCAGCAGCCAGAGCCTGCTCCAGAAGCTGCCAGCCCCCACAGCAGCACCAAGCCCAGCACTGGGTGCAGGTGCTGTGCAAGCTCCTCATCACCCCCATGTTCCCCTGGACCCGGGGACCCCAGGGTCACCTTGAGCCCTCCCCCACGGCCGCGGGGACTTAGCCCTCACCTCAAAGGACCGGGGAGCGTCCGCTTGCGCTTGGCTGGCGATGCCCATGGGACACGCAGTGCCTGGCTCACACACGCCAGTTACTGATTTACCAGGGGCGGCTGCGGCTGCAGCTGGAGCACGGTCGATGGCTGTGGGTGCTCTGGAAGGCCTGGCCTTCACGGGGGGATGGGGACAGGGGGACGGCACTGCTTAACCCCAGCGTGGGGCTGAGAGCTCAGTGTGACATGCGGCTGCTGGGACTCCTGCAACCGAGCATGGGCTGCTCACCCAACTCCAGAGCCGGGGCAGTGTGAGAGGCAGCACCGTGCAGCCTGCACCAGCACAGCCCTGTCCTCTGCCTCATCCCCCAGAGGTGACCCAGGCACCAGCATGTGCAGGCTCTGAATGCAGCCCCATCCTTGGGCTGTGCTGCATCCATGCCCACCCTGTGCTGGGGTGCAGGACAAGCACCACGTGGACGCTTTGTCCCATAGTGTCATCTGGGACATCAGGGTGCCCGCTCCCTGCCTTACAGGAAGGTGGCTCTCAGAAAACAGGGCAGCAAGCTCAGCTGGGCTCCCACCACCACATCAGAGGGGCTGGCACAGAGCTCAGCACCGTCACAGCTCTCAGCTGCCAGGGCTGCTCTCTACCTGCACCCGGCAGAGGGATGTCCATCCAGGACAGCTCTCAGCACCTCCTTCACCCAGGGAGTAAGGGCAGAGATGGGGAGAGGGGCTGAGCAAAGCATTGTGCCTGGCTGGGTGGTGGGAGCACAGCAGCATGCTCACAGCAGCCTGACTGATGCACAGAGCAAATGAGGAGAGAGAGGAAAGAGGAGGGGGAGAGGGAATGGCTCATTGATCAGCCTGCGGTGGCCGCAGTGTCCTACAGGCTCGATGGGTAATTCTGCTGCCAATAGATTTTCCCTCTCTCCACCTGCCAGGGTTACTGGGTCACTGGGGATGGACGGGATGTTCAAGGCCACTCGTTCAGCATTTGGAAGCAAGGGAATTTCAAGATCACGGAAGCACTGAGTGGTTTGGTTTGGAAGGGATCTGTCAGACCATCTCATTCCAGCCCCCTGCTGTATGCAGGGACACCTCCCACCAACCCAGGTTGATCACAGCCCCACGCAGCTTGGCCATAAATGCCTCAGGGGCACCCACAGCCTCGCTGGGCAACCTGTGCCAGAGTCTCACCACTCTCACTGTCAAGGATTTCTTCCTAAAAGCAACTCTAAATATCCACTCTTTCACTTTAAAGCCATTTCCCCTTGTCCTGTCCTTACATGCCCTTATGAACTGTCCCTCTCCAGCTTTCCAGTTGGCCCCCCCAGGTCCTGGCAGGACGCTATAATGTCCCCCCTGACACCTCTCTTCTCCAGGATGAATATCCCCCACTCTCTGGGTCTGTCCCTGCAGGGGAGCTGCTCCAGCCCTCTGATCACCTTCTTGCCCCTCCTCCAAATCCTCTCCAACAGCTCCATGTCCTCATGTTGTTGGCCCAGAACTGGGAGCAGAGCTTCAGGTGGGGTCTTACAAGAGCAGAGCAGAGGGGCAGAATCCCCCCCTCGCCCTGCTGGTCACACTTCTGTTGATGCAGCCCAGGATACGATTGGCCTTGAGGGCAATGAGTGCATATTGCTGGCCTGTGCTGTGTCCTTCATCCACCGACACCCTCAAATCCTTCTCCAGTTGGTGCCATTGGCCATACTGTGCGGGACTGACCGCCTGAGGATGCAGCTGGGACCTGTGGGCCCCCTGTGCCACATGGGCAGCTCAATGGAGCAGGCAGGGCTCACACAGGGCTCCAGGGATGCTGTGGTGGGAGCCCCAGGAGCCCCTTTCCCATGCAGGGTGTGAGCCCATCCCAAAGGAGTGTCCACTTCCCTGCCAGGCACGGGGAGCTGGGCAGGGGCAGCCCTCTGGGT
This sequence comes from Oreortyx pictus, assembly GCA_036925125.1. NCBI lineage: Eukaryota > Metazoa > Chordata > Aves > Galliformes > Odontophoridae > Oreortyx > Oreortyx pictus. Next base: position 184,363,440 of record JAUPFR010000001.1, on the reverse strand, counting down.
GTGCAGAGCCCTGTGCCTTGAGCAGCCCAGCACCAAGAGCCACCCAGCACCTGGAAAGAGCTGGAGCAGGGGGATGGCTGCGATGAGAGCAGCCTCACTCGGAAGCATGGCATCAGGGGGCTTTGCACCCCCACGCAGTAACTCCAGCACCAGCAGAGCGTAGCCACGTAGCCATAGGAACATCACTTAACACGGTCACCTTGGTAACTGCAGCTGCACGCTCCCAGCAGCACGTGCAGGGCCCTGTGCACCTCATGGGGTCCCAGATCCCATGCCCAGGTGCTGCCCACTGCAGGTCTCACCCATAGGGATACAGGGACGGAGCTATGTGCTGAGAGCCTCCTCCCACCCTACAAGTCAGAGCCCAGAACCGGCCCCACACAAACTGCCCCTAGGCCAGATGCAATGAGGATGCAGCTGAGAAGAACAGGAGCTCAGTGCCTGCAGCACCACAGTCAGAACAGCCAGCTGCTGCCTCCCACTGCCCACAGCACTGCTGGGCACAGCTGGGCATAAACGCAGCACACAGAGGTTGGCACAGCCCAAGGACAATTAAATCTGAGTGTTACGTTCCTGCACATCCAACTGCACCTCTGTATGCCGGCAGAGCAATGCAGATCCACAGCAGCACAGCTCACATCCCATGGCCTGACCTGGCACAGCTGGTACCCAGCACTGCCCTGTGGAAAAGCACAGACCACACGACAGCCCCAAACCTGCTGCAAGAATCACAGAATCACTGACAATGGGAAAGAGCTCTGAGATTCTCAGTCCAATCCCAACCCACCCCACAGTGCCCACTGACCGTGTCCCCAAGTGCCACATCCCCACGGCCCTGGGACACCCCCACGGACGGGGACTCCCCACTGCCCTGGGCAGCTGTGCCAGTGCTGAGCGCTCTTTGGAGCACACATTGTTCCCCATGTCCAACCTGACCCTCCGCAGCGCTCCGTCAGCCCATCCCCTCTCGTCCTATCGCCGTTCCCTGGGGATGGAGACCGAGCCCTACTTCGCTCCGTGCTCCTTTCAGGAGTGGCAGAGAGCTCTGAGCTCTCCCTGAGTCCCTCTGCTCTGCACTGCCCCATCCCACTCCCACAGCACTGTGCTGCAGACCCCCACAGCTCCGCTGCCCCTCTCTGGACGCACTCCAGGGTCTCAGTGTCTCTGTGGCAGTGAGGAACCGACGCTGAGAGCAGCACTGAGCTGTGTCCTCAGCAGTGCCATACAGAGGGATGCTCAGCTCCTGCTCCTACTGCCCACACCAGGACAACCTGACTACAAGCCAGGACACCATTGGCACCTTGACCACCTGGGCTGTGCTCAGCCAAGGGTCAGCCAAGACCCCAAAGTCCCCTCCTGCATCCTCCCATCTCCAGTTCAGAAGCAACAACACAAGGCACTGAGAAGCAACAAACCCGAAACCTCCACAATTTACACAATCCCCAGTGTACCTGGTCCTCCCCAGTACCCCAGGTCCCACTGCTGCCACCACCACCACCAAAGGGGGGAGGGGGGGGCCCATCACCATCCCCTGGTTCAGCCTCAACAATGCACCCCTCACTCATGGGCATTCTGCCCCCTCCCCCCCCACATACTCCCCACTGACACTCCAGGCCTGGCAGCAGGGTGCAGGGTGTGGGGTGCAGGGCTGGGAGGGCTGTACCTGACCTGTTCCCGGGGACTCAGTGCTGCCCCAGTGCAGCCGCTACCCGGAGCTGCTGTCGGGGGGGACGCCGCCCCAGAAGAACATCCCTGCTGCTGGCGGAGCCCGGGAGCTGCTAATGGGGCCCTGCACCGCTCGGATGCCCCGCTTAGCCCCGCTAATAGGATAACGCTGCCTCCATCTGTTGGTCTGGAGCTGAGGCTAATCACCTCCAGCTCCGTCCCACCCCTCCCAGCAGTGCAGGGCAGAGCTTCAGCACCTGCAGCACCCAGGGAGGCAGTGTGGGGTGCAGCAACATGGGGCAGATCCAGGCAGGACAGAGCCAGACTCCGGGCTTGGCCATAGTTCCCTTGTATCCCCCAGACATGGGCTGCCCCCAGGGTTAGGAACAAAGCCCTGCACAGGGAGTGCCTTGGCCCAGCCCAGCTCCCCAGGCCCTATTCCCACTGGGATCTGCTGCTGTGCTGCTGTGCATGAAGGACAAATCAGGTCTCAGTCAGGGCTCTGCCTTCTGAGGAGCAATCTGCTGATAAGAGTTCAGAAACGATGCTGGCACAGCATGCAGATGTGAGCTGTGGATGCCCTCCTGGACAGGCAGGGCTAACTTCATTGAACCCACAAGACAGGAAAAGAACAGCTTGGAAAAATGCTCGCCTCTCATTGCAAACATGCCTCGAGCCCAGTGCACCTGCCCTGCACTGGCAGCTTGTGCTTAGGCAGCTGGCACAGCCCCGCAGTGCTGCCAGATATTACCACTAACTGCACAGCTGCTTCGTGGCCCTGAGCCTCGCAGCACAACATGGCATGGTGCAGCATGGCACAGCACAGCATCGCATGCATAGTGCAGCACTGCACAGCACATCATTCCACAGCGCAGCACTGCACAACATGGCACAGTGCAGCATTGCACTGCACAGCACAGCATCACATGGCACAGCATTGCATGATGCAGCATTGAATGGCATAGTGCAGCATTGCACAGCACAGCATTGCACAGCACAGCACAGAACTGCGCTGCACAGCATGGCATGGCATCACACGGCATCGCATGGAGCAGCACTGCATGGAATAGTGCAGTATTACATGATACCACACAGCATTGCATGGCACTGCACAGCATTGCATGCAATGGGCCAGCACTGCATGGCACAGCATTGTACATCATGGTGCAGCATTGCATGGCATCACATAGCATTGCATGGCACTGCATTGCATGGCATCACACAGCATTGCATGGCACAGCGCAGCATTGCATGGCACAGCAAAGCACTGCATGGCACCGCACAGCACTGCATGGCACCGCACTGCAGGCCACAGTGCAGCATTGCATGGTATCACACAGCATTGCATGGCACAGCACTGCATGGCACGGCACAGTATAGCACGGCACGGCATTGCATGCCATGGTACAGAATTGCATGGCGCAGCACAACACTGCATGGCACCTCACAGCATTGCATGACAGAGCACAGCATTGCATGGCATTACACAGCATTGCATAGCATCGCACAGCATTGCATGGCACAGCACTGCATGGCACAGTACAGCAGTGCATGGTATCTCACAGCATTGCATGGCACAGCACAGCACTGCATGGCATCTCACAGCATTGCATGGCACAGCACAGCACTGCATGGCATCTCGCAGCATCGCATGACAGAGCATTGCATGCCATGGTGTAGCATTGCATGGCACAGCATTGCATGGCGCAGCACAGCGTGGCACAGCACAGCACTGCATGGCACGGCATTGCATGCCATGGTGCAGCATTGCATGCCATGGTGCAGCATTGTATGTCATGGTGCAGCATTGCATGGCAGAGCACAGCATTGCATGGCACAGCACTGCACAGCACTGCATGGCACAGCATTGCATGCCATGGTGCAGCATTGCATGGCACAGCACTGCATAGCACTGCACTGCACTGCATGGCACAGCACAGCGTGGCACAGCGCAGCACACCAACTCCCCTGCACGGAAGCGAGCAGCATGGCCCACGCAGCACTGCCCGCCCCTGCACGGGAACACGCAGCACAGCCCACGCGGCTCAGCCCACGCAGCCCTGCGCAGGCAGCCTGAATTACCATCAGGATTTACAAGGTGAAGCAGCAACGCGTTGTAGGGGCCCTGGGAGGAAGCTGGCGGCGGTGAGAAGCGCCTGCTGAATCCAGACCCACGCTCAGAAAAAAAGCACCTCGCTATTCTTGTTCCTCGGTATTTTACGTTTCCTTTGTTCCATCCCCTGCTTCCCAGCCTTCGCCACGACGCCTGCCACGCGCTGCCGGCTGCACACTGCAGCTCAGCCTGCCATGCACTGGGCTGAGTGGGTCCGGCTCCTCCTGAGCCTCAGCCCCACAGCAGTGTCCACGGGGTCAGTCCATGAGTGGGGGCCCCCCATTCTTGCCCCCATCCCAGGGTGGGACTTGAAGGATGTTCACATGGCAAAAATCTGCAGAGAATGGTCTGGGACACAGAGCAACCTGGCCTCGGGAGAGGCTTTGGCAGGGGTTGGACTCGATGATCTCTGGAGGTCCCTTCCAACCCCTACAATTCTGTGATTCTCTGGGTGGGGGCACCCAACAGACACCCATGGGCAGGAACCAGATGGAGTGGGGGTCTGGGCTGAGGTCAGGGCTGGGTACCACGAAAGGGAGAAGGCTGCTGAGAGGAGCAAGCAGGAGAAGAAGGGCAAAGATCGGGGTGGAAATTGGGACCCCAGCCAAGCAGGGGATGGGATCAGCCCCAGACATTTGCCACCTGCTGCCTTCCACTCCCACAGGACACCCCTTTCCTGCCTTCCCCCAGCAGGGCCTTACAGCTCCACCAGCTCATCCCCTGTGCTTCCCCTCGTCCCTCTGCCCACGGTGCAGCTCCAGCTGCCCTGTTCCCCCTCTGTGCCATGCTCTGGCCGTACCCCAGACCCAGGAAGCAGCTGCTGCATCCCACCCCTGCCCACATCCATTCAGTGCACCCACCCTGCTCCTGGCACCCTGGTTCAGGGTCACCCACCACTGCTTTGCTTCCAGAGGCTCCAGCAGCTTTGGGCAGGGCAGGAGAAGCCCCGTGGCACAAGGCAGCACCTGAGCAGCCAGGGCTGGAAGAAGCATCACACTGGCGAGGTGACCAGGAGCCTCCTGTCCTCTGAGAGCAGTGGTCCCAGGGATCGCAGATCTCAGCTGGATGGACCTGGGGGATCCCACCGGAGGGGGGGAGGTGTCCCAATGGGATGAGCTAGCCAAGCCCCACTCAGCCATTCTCCTGGGGCTCTTTCTGCTCAGTGCCTCCTCGAGATGCCTCATGCAGCACTGACCTGCTCCTGACTCATGGCTGCTTCTGCATCATTTACAGCCTACCTGAATACACCCCGTCCCCTTCAGCCCAACATGCTCTGTCCTTTCCCAGCCCTCAGCCCCCCACGCTGCTGCCCCACAACAGTTGTCAGGTCCCCATCACCATTGCCCCACACAGGCCAGCCCCCAGGTGGGGTCTGCAGGGCCCTCGCCATCCTCACCCCCATGCTGGCAGGCCCAGGGCATTCCCCAAGGCAGAAAGAGTAGGGAAGAACAGCACCTACCTGAAATGACTGTTGCAGGCACGGGGTCACAGCACTCCCACTTCATCAACCTGCAGACAACAGACAGCAAGGACAGAGTCAGTGTAATGCACCCCATGCCAAGCCCCAGCCACGTGACACCCATGTCCACCCAGGGACAGCAGGGAGACGTGGAGACCCCCATAGGACCTGGGCTTGGGAACTGGAGCATCCCAGAGCAAACCCCCAGGCCAGCGGGGAACGTTCACAGCAATGCTGTGCCCCAGGGGCTCCCCCCATGCCCTGCAGGATGAGGGTCTGCCAGCCCCATGGCACAGCACGGTGAGGTTGTGTCCGAGCACAATGTTGCGCCCCAAGAGCCACAGGAGGAGAGCAGGGAGATGGTGGGACCCCATGCACCTCTCCCACCCCTCGGTAGCCCAGCAATGCTGGGGGTGGGCTCCTTGCTCAGGCAGCAGCAGAGCCCACCTCCAGCAGCAGAGGGAAGTTCTCCGGGCTAAACTCAGAGCAGCGGCAGGCAGCCGGGAGAGAGCAGAGTGTTTCCATAGTGCCTCCGCTCTCCTGCGTGCTGGAAATGTGCGCGCTCTCTCTCCTCGCTTCTCATTAAGGATCCTTTCTGGGCGAGTGGCTGAAATGGCTGCTGTGTTGTAGAAAATTAAAAATGTATGACTTGGGATTTCTTGGAGCACGCCTGTTGTGCTGCAGCTGGCGTCAGCGGTGTAAGGTGCTGGGGGGTGGAGGGGGAAGGGGTGGCAGCGAGGATCCCATTTCTGCCCGTGGTGCATGGCAGCGGGTGCCACCGGCCTTTAATGCCGTACAAGGTGTACTCCAGCACCCAACACCGCGGGCCCTGCAATTCACCGCTGCTGTGGCTCTGTAAAGTGACTCCCTGAGGTCCCTGGGGGGCCCTGGCACAGTGCTCTGGACACAGCTGTCACCACCCTGCTGACCTTCACCCACAGGATGCTCACAGGACACCTGCGCTGCTGACATGGAGGAAATCCACCACCATTGTTTGTGTCAGAGCTGAACAGGACAGCACGGGGCACGTATGTGTGTCCTGCTGCCATCCCGAAGCCCTGGGAACACTGATGCTGGAAACAGGGGTGCTGGGGCAGGGACTGCCATGCCCGCAGGGACAATGAACTCAGACAGGTCCAGCCTTGCAGAGCTTGGAGATGGAGAGGTGACAACCTGGGCACAGGGGGTGGGACACCCACACGGCCCACCACATGCTGCCCAAAATCCTTCCCACAGCCCAAGGACACAGAGCAGCCCTCGCCCCCATGCCCTGCCTCTGTCAGTGCTGCAGGCACTCTCATTGGCTGCAATTAGGACACAGGAATGAGGGATTGTGCAGTGATGCAGAGCATGAGCTCCCCATCTGCCAAAGGCTTCTCCTGCAGCTCGTGCCACCAGCTTGCCCCATTGCATCAGGCAGCCCCAGCCCAGCGTGCAGTGGGGTTGGGCTGGAGCTGCACACCAGGGCTGTGTGTCATCATGTGTAGCACAGCCCCAGCACCCATCCCCACTCCACACCCTCTGTTCTTCCATATGAGCATCACACGGGAGGTTAACCCGACCACCCCAGCACAGGCAGTGGTCTGGGGTATGGGAGTCTTCCCCTGACCCCACCCTGAGGCTCAGGGCTCATCCCAGGGAGCCCCAGGGCTCCCAGCCCCGCCAGCCGAGCATCCCCTGCACTTCTCCTCCGTCCCCCCGTGGCCAACTGCAGACGGTGCTGGAAATAAAAGCGAAACCAGAGTGGTTTAGAAGAAGGCACAGCCCTGTGCAGAGGACAGCTGGAGGGCAGGCACCAGGGCTCCCCTGAAAACAACGGCGCCAAGGGGACAGAGGAACAGGACAGAGGCAAGAGTTGCCCCGGGGCTGGGAAAACTGTTGTTAGAAGAGAAGGAGCTGGAATGGCTGCCTCAGAAAGGAAGCGAATAAGAAAGGGCCCAGATAAAAGGCTGAGGCATCCTGAACAGACTCCAGAAAGGAGACAGTGCTTCTGCTCCTTTTGTCTCAGAGGGCAACAGAAAGAGCAGTGGAACCGGGTGCTGAGAAAGGAAATACTCTATCGCATTGCCCCTAATGAGCCGGTGCCACAGGAAGGCCATGAGTGAGGGCTGGAGCTCAGCGAGCTGCCAACCAACCAGCTCTGGATGCTCCTCTCCTTCCCATCTCTCAGTCCTCCCATGACAAGGGCCCAGAACAACGTTGACCGCGTGCGCACGCATCCCATAATGTCACGGCACTGGTCTGCACGGGAAGCAGCTCCACAGATCAATTAAATGCTTGCAGCACGAGCATCTCCTCCCAGCTCTGGTAACAGGCAAAGGAGATGTATGAGTTTATTATTGGGCCTGATAAATTAAACTCTTCGCAGAGGAATAAATTATGCAGATGATCCGCAGTGTGTTCAGACTGCTCCTTGTGCATCGCCTCCCGGTCCCCGAGGAGTCTGCTGCTGCCAGGGGGACTCAGTGGGAACACCGTGGGGCTGCTCTGCACTTCCATGGCCTCACTTTGACTCTTTTGCTGCTCCTTTTCATCCAGCTCCTTCCCCTTCTGGGCTAACGGGGCTCGCAGCTGGTCCCCAGCAGCACTGCAATGATCCAAGTGAGAGGAAATGACGCTGCTCCCGAGACAGAGGTGGGAGCTGGGGAGCATCTGCATGGAGACACATCCCCAGAGCCTCAATGGGACCAACGGGGCTCACAGAGATGCCAGCAGCTGGGGCTCACACCGAGCTCTTTCAGCTATCGTCCCATGGAGAAGCAATGCCATGCACTCCCTCCAGTACACATCCCTGAGCATTCTGCTCCAGCTGCTCCAGATATGATTGCAAACAATGCCCCAAAACACAGGGCCAGGGGCTGCGGGGCTGCAGACCAACCCCACAGCACGCACTGTGCTAGCTCCAGACACAGCTCCAGATGTAACGCAGCCCGGTGGCAAAGTGCAGACCACTACAGAAGGGGTCCTACAGCCTGACAGAAATGGCCATCCCACAGCCCCAGACCTAACAGAAGGGGACGTCACACATTCCCAAGCCCTGCAGCCCTATAGAGGGGGCTAACCCACAGCCCCAAGCCTACAGAAGGGGCTAACCCACATCCCGAAGCCCAACACAAGGAGCCATTCCACAGTCCCAGTCCCTACAGCCCTACAGAAGGAGCCATTCCTCAGCCCCAAGCCCTGCACCCTTTAGAAGGAGCCATCCCATAGCCCCCGGCCCTACAGAAGGGGCCATTCCTCATCCCCGAGCCCTGCAGAAGGGGCCATCCCAGGTCCTATGGTGCATCCCCCATGCCCGGCAGCACCGTGGGAGCTGCAGTCCCTGCAGACCGAGGCCTGGAGGAGCCCTGCTGTGGAAGCCTTGTGCTGCCCATGCTCCATCAGGGCCAGCCATGCTCTGTTCCAGGCGCTGCGCTTCCTGACATTCTTTACGTCTCTGCTGAGGATGTCTGTGAGAAGCCCCATTCTGCCCGGAGGAAGTGCTGGGAGCAGAGCTGGGACCAACGTCCCCTCCTGCACCGCACCATGCTCCGCACGGCCCCGTGCCCCACAGAGCCCCACAGAGCCCCGTCCTGACAGAAAATCCGGCATCACGAACTGCTGCCGGTGAGGATGTGTCAATATTTAATGCTGCAGAGCTCCTCATCAACCTGCTTCTCCGGTTACACCACCGCTCTGCTCCCCGTCAGCAGCACGGGCGGTGATCCCAAAGCGCTCGGGTCGATACTTGCGAGGTTCCCCCAAAGCCAGCGCCGGTCCCCTTCCCCACTTTGCTGAGCGGAGTTGAGCGCCCGCGCCCGTTGTCACAGTGACAGCAGCTCCGCTCCGTTTAGGAGTGGGATGGCAATTTACTCTTTGTGCTCAGTTCAGCTCCGTGGCCTCATCTCGTGACAGGTCTGTCGCTGCGGGGGGATCCCACCCCACGGCTCTGTGCCCCGCAGGGGCAGCCGTGCCCCCGCTGCCCAGGGCACAGAGCCAGGTGGAGGTGGGCGGCCTGGGGCAGAGCATGGTGGTCCCGCCCCACCTGGGGTGTGACCTGGTCCCACCCTGGTCCTGGCAGCACCAACTCCTTCCTCCCTCACTCAGCCCCTTCTTGCTGCACTTCTGCAGCTGAATGCACGGAGCAACACGCAGCTACTACAGATTACTCACTCCTCCACCAAAACCAACACCACTGAGAACGCTCAGGTGTTTCCTGACATATAACCCATCCCCCTCCCCCTCAAAAATAGAGGTAATTATCTAAAAAAGGAACCGTGGACTGCTTTCCTCTGTGCTCTTTCTCTGTGTACCCCACACCCCGTATGGGAGCTTGGAACTTTATCATGAATGTGAGCACAACTTCAGTAAGTAAATAAGCCACGGACACGTGTGCTGTGCTGCCGCACGCGCTGTCGGCTGCGTTCACTACCGAGGGAGAACACAGAAGTTTTCAAGTGAAATCGGTGGAGTTCTGGGAGGGAAGGAACCCCCCATTCCCCCCCCCCCCCACCTCGATTGCATGTGAGCGCTGCCCACGTGGGAGCAATGCATGCAGCACACGGAAGCACAGAGTGCAGCTGTGCATCCCTCAGCCTCGAGCAGCAGATCCGGGACCGGCTCAAACCCAGTTTGCTCCGTGCTTCCATCCCGACACAGGCACCGTAGGCACCAGGACCTGAGTCTGCCGCTCCCCTGACCCAATCTGAGGAGAGTGGCACGGTCTCCTTTTCCCAGCAGTACACTGGGGACAGTGAAACCCATCAGCCCAGGCCCGGAGTGCAGCCATCCCAGTCCCACAGAGGCATTCCCCAGCAGAACCCGGGGGAGAAGGGGGGAGGGGGGGAGGGGGCGGAGGTGGTGACCACGCGCATTTTGTCGCTTCCACACTGATTGCAGAACACGTGGGAAAAACGGAGCCTTGAGCACTATGCACAGGTGTGTGCAAAGCCCAGGGCTGAAGTACACGCACACAGAGCTGCTAGGAAAGCAGCGGCGTGCCCTCCCCAGCAGCTCCCCCCCCCCCCCCCGAGCACACCGCAGGTGTCACAGCCCCCATCTGATGCACGCTGCACCCGTGCACGCTGCCAGCACGGCTCCTGCCCCCCAGCACACACACACAGCCACAAACCACGGCCCCTTCCCGGTCCATGTCACTGCCAAGCACGGCGTCTTCCCAGCACTTTCGATCCGCTTAAATCTCAGCCCTTCTCCCCCAAATCCCAGCCTCCCTACAACCTCAGCCCTTCTTTCCAGCCCACGTCCGCCACGCTCTGCCTTCACCCCCCCCAGCACAGCAGTACTGCAGCCACAGCTCGAGGATTCCCGTCCCCAACACCTCCCGCTGCAAACCCCGACGGCTGCCACCCCATGTGCGCATCCCTCCCGCTCCGAAACCACCCGACCCCTCCGCTCCGCCCCTTAACCCCAACCACGGCCCCAGTTCACACCCTCACCGGACGGCACAGCCCCCGCAGGGCACCCACAGCCCCCGTGCCGCGGAGCCGCCCACCCCGGCACCCGTCCCGCGTGGGGACCCGCACCGCTCCCGGCAGACAAACCGCGGCTCCGGCCGCCCACTCCAGAAGGGCCACGACCCTTCCCTCCCCCCTCCGGAGCCCCACGGAGCGCCGTGCCCCCGCACACCCCCGAGGAGCGCTCCGTGGGGCAGAGCATCCCCCGCCGCCTCCGCACCCCCACCCCCCCGGGGCCGCCGTTACCTGCGGGGCTGCGGGGCCCGACCCACCATAGCCGCGGCGCGGCCGGAGAGCCGCCGCAGCGGGGAGCGGAGCGGGCGGGGGCGAACGGGGCGGATCGCGGCGGATCCTCCGCGCTCTCGGCCCCCGCCGCCGGCAGCGGGGCGTTAGTTTAAGGAGTCGTCATGGCAACGGGGAACCGTGCGCGGGGAGCGGAGGGCGGAGAGAAAGTTTGGGGACGGCGTCCGGGGGTCCCCGCCCCGCGCCCCGACGGCCGCGACGCCGCTCCCGGACCCTCGGAGCTCCGCGATCCCGCCCCGCGCGCTCCCCGCGTCCCAGCGCTCGTGTCCTGCGGATCAGACCCTCCCCTCCCCACTACCCCCTCGACCCCGACCCGGCTTACGGACCTCTCCGACCCCCCCGCCCCGACCCCGGACGGCCCTGCTATGGAGGCAGTCCCGAGGTTCCCGTCGGAGCGGGACGGACCGCGGAGCGGTGGGTCCTGAGCTCCGCCACATCTGCGGCCCTGCCCCACAGCACAGCCCCACAGCCCTGCCGTGCACATACAGCCAACAGCACTGGGGCTGATCCATCCCCACTGACCCCACAGCAAAGCTCCGTGCTAGCCCACCCATCCCAATTCCACGGAGAGCCCCCCCGTGCCGAGAGCGCCCGCCCCATTCCCGCATCCCACAGCACCCTGCAGTGCCCCGGCCGCGTTCCTGCAGCGCGGCCCCATTACCTGCCACGTGCTCCCGCTCTGCTGCTGGCACCCACGGAGCCTGACCCTACAGGAACCCCGTGGCCACCGGCTCGGCCCCTTTCCTGCTCGGTCACCCGCATGCACACACATGGGTCACGCTGTGGGTGGGTGTGCACGCAGGGGCCGGGATGTGCCCCCCCCCCCCCGTCTTATCTGGGGAGCCAGGAAACACCTTTGCTGCCGCAGGGATTGTTCCTTCCTGAGGGAGCTCTGAGGACGGGAGGAAAGAGCCGGGAGGAAACCCCTGAGCACAGCACCGGCAGCGTGGAGAGAGGGAGGGAGGGAGGGATGGGGAAAGGATGGGGAAAGGATGGAGGGAGGGAGGGAGGGAGGGAGGGAGGGAGGGATGGGGGTTTGGATGGAGGGAGGGAGGGAGGGAGGGATGGGGAAAGGATGAAGGAATGGAGGAATGGAGGGAGGGAGGGAGGGAGGGAGGGAGGGAGGGAGGGATGGGGAAAGGATGGAGGGAGGGAGGGAGGGAGGGAGGGAGGGAGGGAGGGAGGGAGGGAGGGAGGGAGGGAGGGAGGGAGGGAGGGAGGGAGGGATGGGGAAAGGAGGGAGGGAGGGAGGGAGGGAGGGAGGGAGGGAGGGAGGGAGGGAGGGAGGGAGGGAGGGAGGGAGGGATGGGGAAAGGATGGAGGGAGGGAGGGAGGGATGGGGAAACGAGGGACGGAGGGAGGGAGGGAGGGAGGGAGGGAGGGAGGGAGGGAGGGAGGGAGGGAGGGAGGGAGGGAGGGAGGGATGGGGGTTTGGATGGATGAAGGGAGGGAGGGAGAGATGGAGAGAAAAAGGGAGGGGGGGAGGGAGGGGGGGATGGGGGTTTGGATGGATGGAGGCATGGAGGGATGGATGGAGGGATGGATGGATGGATGGATGATTCTATGATTTTATTTGAGGTCCCTTCCAACCCCTATGATTTTATGATGGATGGAAGGATGGATGGAGGATGGATGGAGGGAGGGATGGATGGACACATGGATGGACACATGGATGGATGGGTGGGTGGGTGGGTGGGTGGGTGGATGAACAGATGAATGGATAGGTGGACAGATGGATGGATAGACAAATGGACAGACAAGAGAGAAGTTGTTGGGGTTGGGGGCACTGCATAGACAGTGTCTGCCCCTGCCAGGTGCATGGGGATGAGATGGGGCAGGGTAGAGTGTGGGGCGGGGATGACCATGCAGCACAGTGTATGTCCCTAACCCTATGCCCCCTCCACAGCCCAGGCTGTTGTGTGTTCCTAATGCCAACTCTGCCCCCTGTCTCAGCCTTTGGTCGAATTTGATCATGAGCTGACTAGCTGCAATCCTTCTGGTAATTTTTAGCTCAAGGAGACAAACTTTCTGGATTTCCTTCCTCAATTTCCTTCCCAAACCCAGAAAGCCCCACCGCTGAGCCCCAGCACAGGACCACTCAGTGTGTGCAGCACCTGATGTACGAACATGGCAGCTCCCCCTGAGAGCAGCCAAGTGTGAAACAGAGCAGGTGTGTGCTGAGAGGAGACAGAGCACTGAGGGAAGAGTGGCCAAACAAAGTGTGCTTGTCCTGGGGGAGGCTTTGCAGCGGGAGCACAGGGTGGGGGCTCTGCCGTGGGGTCAGGGCTGTGCCGTGGGGTCTGGGCTGTGCCATGGGGCAGGTCAGTGGAGGTGCACACACAGCTCAGGGGGATGCAGGCACACCCGGTGCTGTGCAGAGGGGCTCATCCTGCAGCACTGAGCTCACTTCCTGCTCCGCTCTCTGCAAAGGTCAGAGTAGAAGCGCAATGCAAATGCTGGCGAGTGGGAAGCAGCAGGAAGCATGGAGCCAGGAGGAGGAAGGGCCCATCTGGTCCCTGCGGTCTGCAGCCAGGAGGGAGAAAGGCAGAGAGCACCCGGGGGGGGGGGGGGGAAGGAAAGTTTGGGACTGCCCATCCCTGCATGGCATCCCACTGCCAAGCCGGGAAAGTGGGTCTGACACAGGAGCCAAGAGAACCCCACTGAACCCACTCTTCCAGTTTAAAGCCATTTCCCATTCATAACAGCTATGTGCCCTTAAAACATTCCCTCTCCAGCTTTCCTGTTGATCCCTCCAGGCCACTATAAGGTCCCCCCAGCACCTCCTCTTCTCCAGGCTGAATGTCCTCAGCTCTCCCATCTCTCGGGGACAGCTTCTGCTCAGCCCAGTGCTCCCCGTGAGCCACATTCACCAGCAGATGGCTTTAGCCATCTCCCAGAGGAGAAGACACTAATTAACACAGCAGCCGGACCCTCCTTTAATCTTTCCAGAATGCGCATCCTCTATTCTTTAGTCACAGACAAAATCTTGTCTTGTATTGCAGGTTCTGAGGTACGTGGTTCAACAAATGCTCAGGTGTTGTACTGAGGGTCGTGATTTGCTGGGAACTATTGGATGTTTATGTGCAGGGCCCCATGGAGAAGTGCCCTGTCCCCTTGTGCCATGTCACATTCCCCATGGGGAGCTGTCCTGTCCCATTGTGCTATGCCATGGAGTTCCTCCATCCCGCCATCACTCAGCGAGCAAATGCACTTGGAGACTGACAGACCTGTGAGTGGGAACCTTCAGCCCATGGAAAAGTGCAGGGAGAGAGGAGAAAAGCCAGGACAGGGCTTTGTTGCTGCCTTGCCTTGCTTCCTTGCTGCCTTGCTGCCTTGCCTTGCTGCCTTGCTGCCTTGCTGCCTTGCCTTACTGCCTTGCTGCCTTGCCTTGCTGTCTTGCCTTGCTTCCTTGCTGCCTTGCCTTGCTGCCTTGCTGCCTTGCTTCCTTGCTGCCTTGCCTTGCTGCCTTGCTGCCTTGCCTTGCTGCCTTGCCTTGCTTCCTTGCTGCCTTGCCTTACTGCCTTGCTGCCTTGCCTTGCTGCCTTGCCTTGCTGCCTTGTTGCCTTGCCTTGCTGCCTTGCCTTGCTGTCTTGCCTTGCTTCCTTGCTGCCTTGCCTTGCTGCCTTGCTGCCTTGCTTCCTTGCTGCCTTGCCTTACTGCCTTGCTGCCTTGCCTTGCTGCCTTGCCTTGCTTCCTTGTTGCCTTGCCTTGCTGCCTTGCCTTGCTGCCTTGCTGCCTTGCCTTACTGCCTTGCTGCCTTGCCTTGCTGTCTTGCCTTGCTTCCTTGCTGCCTTGCCTTGCTGCCTTGCTGTCTTGCCTTGCTTCCTTGCTGCCTTGCCTTGCTGCCTTGCTGCCTTGCCTTGCTGCCTTGCCTTGCTTCCTTGCTGCCTTGCCTTGCTGCCTTGCCTTGCTGCCTTGCCCTGCTGCCTTGCCCTGCTGCCTTGCTGCCTTGCTGCCTTGCTGCCTTGCCTTACTGCCTTGCTTCCTTGCTGCCTTGCCTTGCTGCCTTGCTGCCTTGCCTTGCTGCCTTGCTGCCTTGCCTTGCTGCCTTGCTGCCTTGCCTTGCTTCCTTGCTGCCTTGCCTTGCTGCCTTGCTGCCTTGCCTTACTGCCTTGCTGCCTTGCCTTGCTGCCTTGCCTTGCTTCCTTGCTGCCTTGCCTTGCTGCCTTGCCTTGCTGCCTTGCCCTGCTGCCTTGCCCTGCTGCCTTGCTGCCTTGCTGCCTTGCTGCCTTGCCTTACTGCCTTGCTTCCTTGCTGCCTTGCCTTGCTGCCTTGCTGCCTTGCCTTACTGCCTTGCTGCCTTGCCTTGCTGCCTTGCCGCCTTGCCTTGCTTCCTTGCTGCCTTGCCTTGCTGCCTTGCCCTGCTGCCTTGCCCTGCTGCCTTGCTGCCTTGCTGCCTTGCCTTGCTTTTCTGTCTTGCCTTGCTGCCTTGCTGCCTTGCCTTGCTGCCTTGCTGCCTTGCCCTGCTGCCTTGCTGATGCCTCCCTGGGGTCCTGCTGGCAGCGCCTGCCCCTTCCTGCTGCTTAATCACTGTTCTCTGTGATAATGAGGTGACAGCTCCTTGAGGGAAGCACGCCTGCTAATTAAGCCCTTAATTTGGTGGCACTGCGTATTTCCAGAGGTTGGTTCTCTGCCTGCCTGCCTGCCTGCAAGGAGCCAGCATGCTGTGGCACTCTGTCCTCGTGCCCCAGCCCTGCTTGAGCTGCAGGGCCCCACAGCTGTGCTGATGAGAGCAGCAGCCCCATGCAACCCACATCAGCTGCCATCGCCATCACGCTGCCGGGGAGCAGAGCCCGCTGCAGGGACACAGTGCCTGCAAAGCAAAGCACACAGGGCAATATCCACACACAGGGTGGGCTCAGCTGAGCTGTGCACACCGGCAGTGCATGCAGCTCACGGGCAGTGCTCAGCATGGGCTGCCTGTACCCAGGGCACAGTGATGAGCTCACAGCAAGACAGGAGTCACCGCCACGGCCCCTGTGGGATGCACAGTGCGGCCCTAGTGTGACGGTGGGTCCTTGCCCCCCCAGGGCAGAGCCTGACCCCAGAAGGGATGGGAGCTGCTGCGTAGAGAGGACGGGAGCCTCTCCCCTCTCCAGCCGTGTGTTAATTAGTAAGGTGCTGAACCTCGAGTGTTATTCACTGCTGCGATTACACATCCGGATAAGCACGAGTCGTGCGGTTATTGCTGTGCGGTGACAGCTCGCTCTGGGATTAATCAGGTGTTGCTGTCTCAGAAAGGCAGTGATCCGGAGGGTGTGGAGGAGCTGCCTGGCTGGGAACAGAGATGGGGATGGGGAGCATGGTGCTGACAGATGGGGACAGGAACAGGGATAGGGATGAGAATGGGTTGGGATGGTGGTGGTCTGGACAGACTGCATCGCTGGTCTGAGGCCAACGGGATGTGGTCCAAATCAGCCAAGTGCCAGCTGAACACGAGCCCGGGTGGCCAAGAAGGCCAACGGCGTCCTGGCTTGTAGCAGCAGTGGTCTGTGCAGTAGGAGCAGGAGCTGAGCATCCCTCTGTATGGCACTGCTGGGGACACAGCTCAGTGCTGCTCTCAGCATCGGTTCCTCACTGACACAGAGACACTGAGGCCATGGAGTGCGTCCAGAGAGGGGCAGCGGAGCTGTGGGGGTCTGCAGCACAGTGCTGTGGGAGTGGGATGGGGCAGTGCAGAGCAGAGGGGCTCAGGGAGAGCTCAGCGCTCTCTGCCACTCCTGAAAGGAGCATGGAGCGAAGTAGGGCTCGGTCTCCATCCCCAGGGAACGGCGATAGGACGAGAGGGGATGGGCTGACGGAGCGCTGCGGAGGGTCAGGTTGGACATGGGGAACAATGTGTGCTCCAAAGAGCGCTCAGCACTGGCACAGCTGCCCAGGGCAGTGGGGAGTCCCCGTCCATGGGGGTGTCCCAGGGCCGTGGGGATGTGGCACTTGGGGACACGGTCAGTGGGCACTGTGGAGTGGGTTGGGTTTGGGTTGGGGATCTCAGAGCTCTTTCCCAACCTCAGTGGTTCTGTGATGCTAAGGGAACAGCCCACCACTCTTCACTCCAGCATGAGGGCTGGAGGTGTGTGCCACGGGGCAGAGCCCCTCCCACACCCAGGGCAACAGAGCAGCGCTCACTGTGACGCATGGGATTATTACATTCAGCACTGAGGCATTAAATATTGAGCAGCAGTTAAGCGCTCGTGAGATAGATTTAAGCATCGAGACCCAAAGAGGCATTAAATAGGGGGGGTGGGAGGGGAATGAAGGCACTGATTGTGCATTGTCCCCTCTGCTTAGCTCCCGGCCCATCCAACAGCTCTGTGCTGGGATGTGCATCTCCTGCCACGTCCTTTCACCACTGCGGGAGGTGGGGGAGAGCTGAGCTGCAGGACGGAGATGTAGCATCACTGCACCCCACTGTGCCAGGAGGGAATGGGAGACCGATGTGGGGCTGTGCACCTTCCCATGGGGCTGGAGATCAAGGAACAGATCTCGGCACAGGGACAGCTGTGGGCAGCATGTAGAGGGAGCTGCTGGGAGAGGTCCCACCTGAGCTGGGTTGGCTGCACAAGGAGGGCAGTATCCCTGCAGTACCTTCCCTGGACTCATCACCTTTCATAGAATCGAAGAATCATAAAGATTGGAAAAGATCTCTATGATCCCCATTCTAACCCAACCCATCCCATCCCACCGTGCCCACCAACCATGTCCCCGAGAACCAAATCCTTATGTTTTTGAGTACCCCCAGGGATGGGGCATTCCCAGTGGCACTGCTCTGCCTGGCGAAAGCACCCAGGTCACTCAGCCTCATCCTGTGCTCCCTACTGAGGCACAGCCCTTGGGTAGCAGGGTTGCAGCTCCACACTGAGCTCAACTGCCCCTTCTGCCCCATACCTCCCAGCTCCCTACCCATGGGACCATGCTAGAACCGGGACCTGTCACCTGCTAAAGGCAGCACAGGGCTGTGGGACACAGCAGATGGCACAGCACACAGGGTCGAAGAAATATCCCCCACCTCTGCACAGCAGCTGCAGTCCTGCTGGGTGCCAGGGCATGGTCTGGGAGCAGGATGGAGAAACAAAATGCTTGGAGTGGCTTCCAGTGCCCTGGGATGTGGCATCTGCAGGAGGAGGAGGTCAGCGTCACTGGGTGTGCTGGGAAGGGAGATGCCAGGAGTGCGGCTGCCTGCACTGGGGCAGGCTGGCACGTCCCTATCAGTGTTTGCATTAAGGCTCTGTGCTGATGGCAAGAGGCAAAGTTATTCCCAAACCAGGGCAGCCAAACACCTCCAGGTGCTCCAGGTGCCCTCTGTGCTGGGCAAGGTGCCTGCAGTGGAATGGTACAATGGTCCTGGAGCAGTTGATGTCTGGAGTGGGGAGGTGAAAGCAAGCAGGGCAGTGCGGTGGGAGCAGGAGAGAATGGATTTGGGCATGGCATAGGGCAGGGAGAGGGGCAGGGCATGGGACACTGCATGGGGCAGGACATGGGGCCGGGTAGGCACAGGGCGTGGGGCAGGACATGGGCATGCCATGTAACTTCATTCCTTTAACCTCTCTTTTTCAGGTTGCTGTGTGAGAGGGCGTTCAGCCCCTCTGGGGGAAGCTACCCAGACACAGGGGATGGCAAAAGATGCACCCATCACTGAGTCCAACCATCCTAACAACCTCAGCCTGCCCCTGCTCGTTCTGCTCCCCAGCCGAGACTTCCAGGTCAAAGAGAGGAGTACTCTGAAGATAACTGTGCTTGTTGCCCTCAAGGCCAATCGTATCCTGGGCTGCATCAATGTAAGTGAGACCAGCAGGGCAAGGGGGGGATTCTGCCCCTCTGCTCTGCTCTCATGAGGCCCCACCTGGAGCTCTGCTCCCAGTTCTGGGCCAACAACATGAGGACATGGAGCTGTTGGAGAGGATCCAGAGGATGGGCACAAAGATGATCAGAGGTCTGGAGCAGCTCCCCTGCAGGGACAGACCCAGAGAGTGGGGGATATCCAGCCTGGAGAAGAAAAGGAGCTGGGGGACTGGGAGGCAACAGGAAAGCAGGGAAGGGACAGTTCATGAGGGCATGTAGCCCTTATAAATGGGAAATTGCTTTGAAGTGGAAGGGGGGATATTTAGAGTTGCTCTTTAGAAGAAATTCTTGACAGTGAGAGTGGTGAGACACTGGCACAGGTTGCCCAGCGAGGCTGTGGATGCCCCTGAGGTATTTATGGCCAGGTTTGGTGGGGCTGTGATCAACCTGGGCTGGTGGGAGGTGTCCCTGCATACAGCAGAGTGCTGGAATGAGATGGTCTGACAGATCCCTTCCAACCCAAACTACTCAGTGATTCCACGATCTTGAGGGTCCCTTCCAACCCAAAGTAGTTGATGACTGTGAAGGTGCTCCATCCTCAAACACTGCCCAGAGGCATCCTCTGCCACGCAGAGCCCTGCTGCTGCTCCCCCCAGCACTCCGCCCACCGCACACCCCTGCAGATGGAAAGGAGCAGACATGGCCTATGGAAAATAATGTCAGGAAGAGGAGCGAAGCAATGCAGCAGAAGGCTCCAGTTGGCATGTGAGGGGCGGTACCGGGATGCAGAGGGACACCCCAGAGCCATCTGCCAGCACGAAGCAGCGGGATGTCTGCCCAGAACCGCCCCCAGAGTGGAACAGTCACGGGGAATGTTTGCTGGGGGCAATCCCCACCGCACACCCCCCACCAGACCTCCCCATCGCAGCGAGTGGCAGCGACTCTGCCCTTCTCGCACCTTGCTATTCACTAGCAATACAAGCTGCTGGGGGAGGAAAGGATGGAGAGCAGCTCTGTCCAAATGACCTGGGGGTACTGCGGGGTGGCACAGGACGTGAGCCAGCACTGTCCAGGTCCCAGAGAGAAAATCATACCCTGGGTGCATCCAGAGCAGCACGGCCAGCAGGGCGAGGGAGGGGAGCTGCCCCTCTGCTCTGTGCTGGGACACCTCACCTGGAGCACTGCGTCCACGTGGGAGTGCTCAGCACAGGACGGACACGGAGCTGTCGGAGTGTGTCCAGAGGAGGGACACAAAAATGGTTCCAGGGATGGAAGAGCAGTCTGGCAAGGACAGGCTGAGAGCTGGGGCTGTGCAGCTGGAGAGGAGAAGGCTGCGGGGAGAGCTGAGAGCGGCCTTCAGTATCCAAAGGGGAACTGCTGGAAAGGAGGGGACAGAGTGCTGAGCGGAGTCTGTGGTGACAGAACGAGGGGGAACAGCTTCAAGCTCAAGGAGGGGAGACTGAGGTGGGATTCTATGTTTTCACATATTGCATACTCAATGCATTCTCCATTATCCTATGCACTCTTAATGACCGCCCAACAGATACAGACCTCTTGGTGGTCTCCCACGTCATCCAGCTCCTCCTCGAACCGGGACGGTCCTCCGGGGTCGCTTCCTTCCTCCAGCAGTCCTTATCTTTTACAAGATACCTTCTCTATCTTTTTCTGCCTTTGTTGATGACCTGGGTGAGGGCACCCTCAGTTCAGTTTGCAGGTGACACCGAGCTGGGAGGAGATGTCAGTCTACGTGAGGGCCCTCCACAGGGGTCTGGTGAGGCTGCATCGCTGGGCTGAGACCCGACGGGGGTCCCATGGAATTCACGATGGGATGGGAGGGAACGGCCTCAGGTTGTGCCGGGGCACACCGTCCAGCCTGACAGCACGGCTACAGCGTGCAGCTCCGGGCCGTCTCCCGGCAGCACCCCGCACCATCGTGGGGACAGCGGGGGACCCCACGGGGACACCCCCCCCCATCGCTAGCTATGCTCGGCAGCGCCCCCTGGCGGCCGCGAGGAGTACTGCGGGGCCGCATGCACTCGGCGCTGCTGACCGCGCACTGCTTGCACGCCCGTTGCACGCCCGTTGCACGCTCGTTGCACGCTGACACGTGCAAACCGCACACCGACACACACTGACTGCGCACGAACCCATGCCTGACACGTGCAATCTGCACGCACACGCGCGCTGAGCGCACACCAGCACGTCCTGGGTGCACACTGACACACGCTGGGTGCACACCGATGCAGACTGACTCCCCGGCTTTCTAGGTCCTGGCAGGACCCTATAACGTCCCTCCTGACACCTTCTCTTCTCCAGGCTGAATATCCCCCACTCTCTGGGTCTGTCCCTGCAGGGGAGCTGCTCCAGCCCTCTGATCACCTTCTTGCCCCTCCTCCAAATCCTCTCCAACAGCTCCATGTCCTCATGTTGTTGGCCCAGAACTGGGAGCAGAGCTCCAGGTGGGGTCTCACGAGAGCAGAGCAGAGGGGCAGAATCCCCCCCTCGCCCTGCTGGTCACACTTCTGTTGATGCAGCCCAGGATACGATTGGCCTTGAGGGCAATGAGTGCACATTGCTGGCTCGTGCTGTGTCCTTCATCCACCGACACCCCCAAATCCTCCTCCTCAGGGCTGCTCTCCACCCAGCTTGTGTCTGTGCTTGGAATTGCCCAAGGTGTAGGACCTTGCACTTGGCCATGCTGAACTCCACGAGGTTGGCATGGGATCACCTCTGCAGCCTGCCCAGGTCCCTCTGGTGGCATCCCTTCCCTCTGCAGTGTCACTGCACCACTCAGCGCGGTGTCATGTGCAAACATGCTGAGCATGCATTCAATCCCCCCATCCATGCCTTCTTCACATCTGTCTTTAAAAGTCAGATCAGGTGTCCTCAGGGTGCTCCACACTCTGACCTGGAAGTCTCGGCTGGGGAGCAGAATAATCCCCCCCCCCCCACCCCCCCATTCAGGAGGAAACAGAGACCTACTTCTCCACCTGGACCGCCACAAGTCCATGGGGTTGGATGAGATTTACCCGGGAGTGCTGAGGAAGTGGTGGAGGTGTTAGCTGAGCTGCTCTCCATCATCTCTCAGTGCTCCTGGTGCACTGGTGAAGTCCCAGGAGACCAAAGGCTTGCTGTCATGGCTTTAGGATTTTTTGGTACTGGTATTCCACACCATAACATCATATAGTGCATTGAGAGTTAAAGAGTTACTGCTCCAGCTCTGTGATCATTGATAGTTCTGGGTTTACCTGCCTCAGAAGAGAAGAACGCTGCCGTCCGCCTTCAGTGTTTAGCGTAAGGCCTTCGGTTTATCGGACACACTCTCTTGCTCATTTTATTTGATTCATTAGCTTCAATTCCAATTATATTGTATTACATTGTGTTATTTTGCTTGCCGGTATCTTAATTAGTACATTAGCTTTCCTCCTCAGATCGTTGCCGCTGTTTTGTTTCTAGGCCCACCTCCCTTTTCCCCTTCCCCTTTCCCAGGGGTGGGTCCATGGGTACCTGCACCAATCATCACTGGGTCGAACCATCCCATATACAGATGACATTTGCCAACGTGACTCCTATCTGCAGGAAGTGTCGCAAGGAGGATCCGGGGAACTACAGCTCTGTCAGCCTGACCTCGGTGCCAGGGAAGGTTATGGAGCAGGTTGTCTTGAACATGTACGGGACAACCTGGGGATCAGCCCCAGCCAGCGTGGGTTCATGAAGGGCAGGTCCTGTTTGACCAACCTGATCTCCTTCTATGACCTAGTGACCTGTCTGGTGGGTGAGGGAAAGGCTGTTGGTGTGGTCTGCCCTGACTTCAGCAAAGCCTTCCGCGCTGACTCCCACAGCACTGTGCTGCTGAAGCTGCAGCGCGAGGTGTGGCCAGGTACACCCTGTGCTGGGTAAGGAGCTGCTGGAGGGCACAGAGAGCGGTGGTGAGTGGGGTTACATCCCGCTGTCACCACTGGTGCCCCCCAGGGGTCGGTACCGGGGTCGGTGCTCTTCAGTACCGTTACTGATGACGTGGACGAGGGCACTGAGTGCACCCGCAGTCCGTCGGCAGGTGACCCCAAGTGGGCTGGAGGTGTCCATCTGCCCGGGGGCAGCGAGGCCCTACAGAGGGATCTGGGCAGGGGTCGCTGGGCTGAAGCCAACGGGATGAGGCTCAACACGACCAAGTGCCGGGTGCTGCTCTTTGGCCACAACAACCCCAGGCAGCGCTACAGGCGTGGGGCACAGCGGCTGAAGGCCGCCGAGGGGAAACGGAGCCGGGGCTGTCGGTCAGTGCTCGGCTGAACGTGAGCCAGCAGTGTGCCCAGGCGGCCAAGAAGGCCGATGGCATCCCGGCTTGGATCAGGAATAGCGCTGCCGTGGGGTTGGGCGGTGTGGGGAAGAGGAGCTCAGGGGAGACCTCACTGCTCCCTAGAACGACCTGAAGGAGGTGGTGCTGAGCTGGGGTCGCACTCTTCTCTTGTCCCTCATCAGCCCACATTGGGTGCTCACAGCTGTGCACTGCTCTGGCCACCCCAGGTAAGGGCTGTCCCCTTCCCTGCAGTACAACCAGCACAGGACCACAAATTCCAAGGCCAGGCATGTGTCCAAGGCACAGCAGCAATGCCACAGCCCTCCTCTCCTCTATAGCTCTGCTCCTTCTCACCTCCCTCTCCATCTCCCTCCCAGCTACATTCAGGAGTCCCATGTGGTGATCAGTGCCAACGATCTGACTCAGCTGGGCCACGGGGTAGAAGTGCACAGTATCAGAAGGGCCATACTTCATGAACATTATAACAACAAGACCATGGCTAATGATACAGCACTGGTGGAATCATAGAATCATAGGGGTTGGATGGGACCTCCAGAGATCCTCGAGTCCAACCCCCTACAGAGCAGTTCCCTACAGCAGGTCGCACAGGTCGGCGTCCAGGCGGGTCCTGAATGTCTCCAGAGAAGGAGACCCCACAACCCCCCTGGGCAGCCTGTGCCAGTGCTCTGTCCCCTCACCGTAAAGAAGCTCTTGTGCACATTGCAGAACCTCCTGTGCTGCCCTTTCTGTCCGTTCCCCCTTGTCCTGTCTCCACACGCTGCTGAAAAGAGTCTGGCCTCGCCACTTTGTCCCCCCACCCCTCAGATATTGATCAGCCTGGATCAGGTCCCCTCTCAGCCTTCTTTTCTCAGGACTGAACAGACCCAGTTCACTCCGCCTTTCCTATAGGGGAGATCCTCCAGGCCCTTCCCCATCTTTGTGGCCCTGCGCTGCACTCTTTCCAAGAGATCCCTGTCTTTTTTATACTGGGGAGCCCAGCATTGGACCGACCCGTCTGGTGCAGCAATTACATCCAGCTCGCCTGCGTGCCTGACACCTCGCTGTGTGTGGCTGAGCTGACGGAGTGCTACGGCAGCGGCTGGGGTGTCACACACGCCAGATGTGAGTACCCAAAGCGCACGGCTGTCCCGACTTAAAGCTTCAAGCCAAACCCGGGGTGACGCCATAGTGACGTATCCGCAGAGACAGATGGGTCTGAGCCATTTCCCAGAGCAGGGTACAGCTCAAGACACAAAGCCAAGACATAGGGAAGGTGACGGTGCCACTTGTGTGCTGTGCTCACAGCTGCACAACCTGCCCAGACTGCGAGGTCCTGCAGGAGGCCAGGGCCCAACTCATTGACCTCGAGCTCTGCAACAGCAGCTGGTGGTACGGAGGGGCCGTCCATCCCCACAACGTGTGTGCTGGTTATCCGCAGGGCGGCATCGACACCTGCCAGGTAGGAGCTGCAAGTTTACAAAGCTGGACAAAAAAATGTTCTTACTTTCACACCAATTCGTGTCTGTGCTCAGTTCCACCTCCTCTGCCAGGCAAAGACTTCCTCACCTGGCACCTGCAAAACGAGGCTGTGTGCAGGGCACAAACAGGTGAGAGTGGCTCATGAAGGCTGAAACCATAGCTGCTCAGGGAGGAGAGAGCTGTGTGTGCATCTCACAACTCAACAGCACT
This sequence comes from Oreortyx pictus, assembly GCA_036925125.1. Classification (NCBI taxonomy): domain Eukaryota; kingdom Metazoa; phylum Chordata; class Aves; order Galliformes; family Odontophoridae; genus Oreortyx; species Oreortyx pictus. The sequence continues at coordinate 184,338,682 of JAUPFR010000001.1, read as the reverse complement.
CCCCATAACTGGAGGGGCAGTAAAGGACGGGGCTGTGTTTTCTGTACCACGTGGGTGCTGGGAAAGGCACTGCTTTTTGTTTGCTCTTTTTGCCATTCACGTCCGTGAGGTGTGTGTGTGGTTTTGAGTGGGACCTGACTCTCTGGCGTACACAGTAAGTGTCTTGTGCCTGGCACAGGTTGCACACCACACCATGCCTCTTGTAGAAACGGGATCTCCAGATGCTCGGGCATACCCAGTGCTTCATCTTAACTGCAGGTAAAAAGGAGTTGTGCTGGCTCTGCCAACGATGACGTATCTTGGTCCCTCCCTGATCAAATCAGAGTTTCTGCCAACAGATCACAGCTTGGAGGTCCAGCAATGACCTGCACACCCAGCAGGGATGGCGGCCTTCCCAGCCCACAGCTCACTGGGCCTCCCTCAGTCAGCAGTGTCACTGAGCCACAGCTCTGGCGTAGCTCCGAGGCCACGCGTGGTTAGTTGGGGGGGTCTGGTGAGTTTGGGATCAGCGGGTGGGGGTGGAGCAGCAGGAGGCTACGAGCAGCGGCAGCAGGAGGGCTTGGAAGTGCAGTCTGGCTTGCAGCAGGGTTGCAGGGCAGGATCCCTGCCCTTCCTCATCTGGCTCTCTCCAAACTCCATGCGCTCTTCGAAAAGCATCTTCTGCAGTTTGATGTCTTTCAGGACTTGCCAAACCTCCGGCCCCGCAGCACTCTGCAACAGATCGTAGTTCTCGGCAGGGTCTGACTCCAGGTCAAAGAGCAGCGGGGGTTCATGGTGGGTCAGCGGGGTCAGCCCATGGCAGGCCTGGTCTGGGGTTGTATCGCTGTGAAAGGAACCTGCAAAAGAAACATCCAAGTGCAGCTCAGCTGCTACTCTGAGCTTGGGACAGCAGAGGCAGGCAGGACTTGACAAAGCTGCCTGTGCAGAGACGAGGGGCACCGACCTTGTGTGAAGTAGTGGGCTTTGTACTTCCCGAGGCGGACAGCAAAGGGGCCATGCAGCGGATCGGGGGATGTTGGGTAGAAGAACATGGTCTGACGGGGACTCTGTGGAGAGCAGCAGAGCTGAGCTCATCTGTGCAGCCATGAGGCTGCAGAAGAGCCTGCCACAGGACCAGGCAGAGACCCCAGGGACTCACAGAAGAGCCATGATCCTACAGCCAGGATGTGGCTAGAAAAGGGGGAAGCTATTGTGCAGGAGCATCCAGCTCATTCCCTGCTTAAAGCTACTGGAGCTCTGCTCCAGCACCACAGCAGACAGGGAAAGCCCAGTAAGCCCACAGGGAAAGCCCAGTAAGCCCACTGCATGGCCCAGACCAGACAAACCTCCCAGCTCGTGGGTCTGCCCTGGCTCCTAGCTGGGGCTAAGGCCCAGGCCCCACACCCAGCCTTCATGTACCGTACCGGACTTTACCTGCAGGACTCACCTTCCCTGACCCAAACAGCACGGGACTCAGGTCATAACCATCCAGGGTAACGCTGGGAAGAGCTGCTCCAGCCAGGGCAGTCAGGGTTGGCAGGATGTCCAGGGTGCTTGCCAGCTCGTGACTCACTCCTGCCATCCAAAACAGCAAAGTGCAAAGAAAGGTTCAAGTGCCCAGCCCCACATCTACACCTGCCACCCTCACCACTTCTCTCCCTCCCTCGCCATCACGTCCCTGTCTTGCCTTGTGCCAGCACACAGAAGGCACGAGCAGTGCTGAGTCTCACCTGGAGCGATACGGCCTGGCCAGTAGGCCACTGCTGGTTCCCGCATGCCACCTTCGTACGTTGTGCCCTTCCCACACTTCAGAAGGCCAGAGCTGCCTCCGCGTGCCATCCGCATGGTGGAAGGGCTGTGAGAGAGAGGAACCACCGACCACCAGCTTCACAGGTCCGCATAACCCCTTCCCCAACTGCTGCTGGGGCCATGCAAAGAGACAGCGAACAGCACCAGAGACCAAAGCCACCCACACATGAAGGGAACTCATGTTCCCATCATGAAGGTCAAAGGGACCTTCAGGCTGCACGGTCCTACTCCTGAGCCAGCAGGCACTCTGCCCACGAGGGAAACGGTTGAACAAGGAGGCAATAGATGCTCTCCTTAACAGTGTCCACCTGCTGTCTCATTTCAGCTCACCGCAGTCTCACCATGTCTCTCGTGTCCCAGCCAACCGATGCCTCGCTCCAGTTCCCCCACACCACAGCAGTAAGACCTCCTCAGTGGGAGAAGCCCCCGCCCCGCTGAGCCCACTCACCCGTTGTCAGAGGTGAAAAACACAAAGGTCGTGTTCTCCAGACCATTCTCCTGCAGTGCCTGCAGCAGCTGTCCCACTGAGCCATCGAACTCCGACAGCGCATCACCAAACGGCCCACGCCGGGACTGCCCTGCGTACTCCTGGCTCGCAAACTGGGGGTAGTGGGTATGCTGGAAAAACAGCAGAGAGAGCTGCTTCACAAACTCCTGGAGTTGCAGTTGGTTCCCAGCTCACTCAGGGAGAGAGAAAACCCCAGCGAGGGCACGGAGGTGTGTGACAGTGCCCACAATAGGGGGAGCGCTCCCAGAAACACCTCCCAGAACGACACAACACGGCTGAGCCCCAGGCAGAACGCGCAGACTCAGCCAGTGGTAAGCTTTCCCAGATAGGCTGCTGGCCCATGGACACAGCCAACGCTCGAGGAAGAAGCCACCCAAGAATAATATCCATCATGGTGCTGCCACAAACCCTAGGCACGGGAACACCGACCCCAAGTCAGGCGGGGGCAGGGAGTTCCCCCATCCTCCATCCAAATATTGACTGCTCAGCAAGCTGCAAGGGCTGCGAGAGCTGAGGTGCTTTCCAGCTCTCCCCAGCAGAACAAAGGCTTCGCCTCCCACCCTCAGACCCAGAGAAGTTCCCTGTCTCTTACATGGGAGGCATAGTAGAGCAGGAAGGGCACGCCTCGCCGGGCACAGTCAGCGATGAAGTCCCGTGCAAATTTGTCGTAGAGTGGCACCAGATCAGGGAAGGAGACCGGCTGCTGCACGATGCTTTGGTTCCAGAGCAGCGGGACGGTCACGAGGCCTTGGTCACAGGTCCCAAAACACTTGATGTCAGGTGGGAAGCAGGTGAGATTCTGACAGGGGCCCTGAAGAGAGCACATAATGTGGTCTTCCAGCTGTGCTGCAGGACAGTGAGCAGAGAGGGGCCAGGAGACACACAGCAGCCCACCCCCAGATCCTACAGGCACCTACAGGAGCCCCTCCCAGAAACCCGGGGCTTCGTGCCCATCTTACAGCCATCCCAGAACCACGCTACACCATCTCCCAACAGCACCTCAGAGGTTTCTCTGGAACCCAGAAGCTACGTTTCCCTCCTGCAACCCACCGTGGGGTGTACATCCCCACAAACAACTGCTGCCCATGTTCTGCGACGCTGTTCTATCGCACGAGCACCTCGGGGTGGGGCCATCCCCACCAGCATCCATCGCTCCTTGGGCTGCAGGCGCCCACACCCACCCAACAACACACGCTTCACCTCTGGGGAGCTGCCCCTCCATCCCTCCTCCTCACCTGGTCATGGGAGTACGGCACCCCCAGGTAGTGGTCGAAGCCCTGGTGGACGGGCAGGAAGGAGCCACCAGCGCCCACACCGAGGTGCCACTTGCCAACCATGGCCGTGGCGTAGCCCTTGGCCTTCAGCACCTCCGCAATGGTGACCTCAGACAGTGGAAGTCCTCCCCGGGAGTCGGGGTCAAACACACCAGGGTAAATCCCCGAGCGCATCTGGAAGCGGCCGGTCAGCAGGGCGGCCCTGAGGGGTGCGCGAAGGGGACAGGTATCACACGGAGCTGCATAAACCAGGAGTTAACTGGTTTAAATGGACACCTGGGGAGCAATAAATGCATGCACCAGTAGAGGATAGGGGCCGAGCTGCGGGAAAGGAGCTCTGATGAGAAAGACCTAAGGGACCTGGTGGCCAGTAGTTATGCAATGGAAGACCGTAAGGTGACCATGAGGCAGCGGTGTGCCCTGGAGGCCAGGAAGGCCAATGAGACCCTGGGGTGCACTGCACAGAGCACAGGCCAGCAGGGCAATGACGTGCTCCTCTCCTCTGCTTTGCCTTGGGGGGGGGAGAGGAGGCACAGCTGCTCAGCGCAGGTATCTCCAGTTCCAGGCAGACTGGGAACTGCTGGGAGAGCCCAATAGAGGGTGCAGAGATGGAGAGCAGACGGTGACTGGAGCACCTCCCGATGGGGGCAGGCTGACAGTACTGGGATTGTGTGCATGGGGGAGAGGAACACCAAGGGGGGATGTGAGCAGTGCTGACGGATATCTGATGGGTGGGGGCCAGGAGGAGGGGCCGGGCTCCGTTCGGTCGTGCCCAGTAAGGACACGGGCAACGGGTACAGACCGGAGCCCGGGGAGTTCTCTCTGCCCGTGAGGAAGAGTACTATGGGGGCGGCAAAGCCCCGGCACCACTGCCCACAGAGGTCGGGGATCTCCGTCTCTGTTCAGACCCAAACGCGCCCGGATCTCTGCGCGCAGCTGCTGCTGGGGCCGCTGGGGGGAGGTGGGGGTCGGACCGGGGGGGCTTCCAGCCCCACGGCTCCCAGGTTCCGCGTCCAGCAGCCCACACCGCGGCTCCCGCCGGCCCCGGGGCACCGAACCGCAGCCCCCCCCCCACCCCCCCCCCCCACCCCCAGCCCCGCCAGCGCGGGCCGCACCGGGACGGGCTGCACACCGCGGAGCTGCTGTAGAAGTCGGTGAAGCGCAGCCCTCGCGCCGCCATCCGGTCCAGGTGGGGCGTGGCGGAGGAGGGGTGTCCGTAGCTCCCCAGGTCACCGAAGCCCAAATCGTCCGCCAGCAGCAGCACGAAGCTGGGGGGGGCGCCCGCCGCGCCCCTCACTGCACACAGCAGCAGCCACAGCGGGACCGGGAGCCGCAACGCCATCCTGCCTCCGCCGGTCACCTGACCGTCCTCCGCGGGACAGCGCCGCCCTGCGGTGGCCTCCGGCAGAGCTGCGGGAGCGGGGACCGCGCGGAGCCCGAGGTCTGAGAGGGGCAGCGGAGCTGCGGGGGTCTGCAGCGCAGTGCTGTGGGAGTGGGATGGGGCAGTGCGGAGCGGAGGGGCTCAGGGAGAGCTCAGCGCTCTCTGCCACTCCTAAAGGAGCACGGAGCGAAGTAGGGCTCGGTCTCCATCCCCAGGGAACGGCGATAGGACGAGAGGGGATGGGCTGACGGAGCACTGCGGAGGGTCAGGTTGGACATGGGGAACAATGTGTGCTCCAAAGAGCGCTCAGCACTGGCACAGCTGCCCAGGGCGGTGGGGAGTCCCCGTCCGTGGGGGTGTCCCAGGGCCGTGGGGATGTGGCACTTGGGGACGCGGTCAGTGGGCACGGTGGGACGGGTTGGGGTTGGACTCAAAATCTCAGAGCTCTTTTCCAACGTGAATGATTCTGTGAAACGATGCAGCTTTCCTTAGGGTGAAGTGCTGTTCACAGCATTCCTCAGGCAAAGTACATAAAGACACAGAAAGGACAGCACTTTGTGCTCGGGAATAAGGAGTTCTGTTTGCGCTGGAACGCAGAAGCCCATATCCTGACGGTCAGTGACTCGTGGCCAGGACAAGGAAGAGGCAGCATAAAGAGCAGCAGCAGTTCTGCCGTGGGAATTCTGCTCCTGGAAAGATGGCTGCGTTTGCCTTTGAAAACTGGAGACAGCTCACAAGGCAGGGACTGAACGAGTCGGGGTCTGGGTTCCCGACACACACCGTCTGCTCTGCGTATCCAAGGTGAGATTACATCAAGACCAGAGGTGGTGCACGAGCACGGAGGTGCTGCCAATGGGCCAGGGCGAACCCTGGAGTAAGTGGAGAGGCATTCGTGGTCACGTGTTTACTTAAGGACATCGCCCTGTCTGTGTTAATACGTTTTGCCATCCACATTAGTGTCGAGGTATGCACCTCTGTCTGCACCTCTCACACACAGCACATCGCCACGTGGGAACAGCAGCAGCCACATCCGTCAGCCTGGGGTGGAAGATGTCTTCTGGTTGCAAGACCACCTCATTAAGGTCTAGTGGAGCTATGAGGACAAATTCCCTGTGTCTAGAAGTCTACTGAATCCGTCTGCCCCACAGCAGAATAAGGGAAAGTCGAAGGAACTCTCCAACAGAGATCACAGGGGTGCACAGAGGGGCAGCACCGGATGGGCTGTGAAAGGAAGGGGAGGGCGGAGGGGTGCACTTGGCACTGTGCAGCAACTGAACTGCCCCATAACAACACTGCAGAGAACCCAAACTCAAACCATTAAAAAAAAGTCTTTAGTAACTGTTTTCTCCAGGAGGTACCGCTACAGTATCTGGGCAGGACCCTTCCCTGCAGGTACAGGAGTGGCTCAGCTCTCCCTGCAAGCTCTGTGTTGAAGAAGTGCGTGGATACTCTCACCCTTGCCGTGACTGTGATGTACAGGGAGTCAGGGCCCAGCCGAGGAAGACTGCACTTAGCCTCCCCTAAGGAGGGGAAAGGCCCAGCTGCCCATCACCAGACATCTCAGAGCACAAGAAATACGCTTTCCTCTGTGGAGGTGAGCACTAAGTAGCCCCTGACAACTGGAGCTGATAGAGCAGACAGACTCCAAGTCCGGTCCTTAGGAGGGCGGGGGCTTCTCTTCAGGGTAGCTCTCCTCTTGATCCGACAAATCCTCCCTCTTCTTCTCCAGGTCAAAGCTCTGAAAAGGACAAGAAAATTCTGAAGAGCATGACAGCTACACTCTGCTACGGTTCCTCCAAACTCAGGCTAAGGCAGCAGGAGCTCTTCAGAGGGTCAGCACCTTACCCCTTCCGACCGAGATATGAGCAGTGCACAAACCCAGTGCTGACACCAGCATGAGGCAGATCTTTCAGTTCCTGCCAAATTTTCACCCTTTGGTACAGGCTCTGCTTACCCCAAGGGGAAGAGCTCTACTCCCTGCACTCCTTCCCCTCCTTTCTTACCTCCAGTTCTTGCATGACCTCATCCATGAAATCTCCTGAATTCTGCTTGTAAGTAACTGCCAACTTGATAGCATCATTGAAGAGCTGATGAGAAAGAGAACACTTGTCACTCGGAGCAAAGAGAGATGGGATTATTTAATATATGAAAAACGTTCTCACATCCCGTGGGGAAAAAAAAACACCAACTCCACAACTACTTGTAGTCAGTGGGGCTGTCCCAGGTAGCCAAACAGAGGCACTGCCCATCTCCCGCTCCGTGCTCACAGCAGTCTCCACATCCTTGGACTGTACAGCGGTCTCACAGATGTTGAGACCAACAGCTGCGTTTTACCTTCACTACGTTGGTGCCATCTGCAGCAGACACAAAGTAAAATGGCAAACTGAACTTCCGGGCAAAGTTGAAGCTTTTCTGGGTCACATTCATATCCGCTGAGGGGAAAAAAATAAAAATAAATGGAGAAACAGTCAGTAAAGCATTGGTATAGAAAGAATGCCAACACGCGCAGAGATGGTGGAACAGATACAGACTGGAATCTAAAGCAGCTATCAAGGCTCCCCTTTGCCAGGTGGGCCCTCCACTAAAGCTAGGGGCCCATCTACACAGAGATACAGCACCAAGCACTGCCAGCAGCAAGTCCATTTGTCTGGACTCGTGTATACAGTGTGCAGTGTACTCCAGGCTGATGCGACACATCCCTGTAGGAAAGGCTTTTATTAGGTAAGGTGAATCATGCCCTAAGCTCTACCACTGAACCAAGTGAACTTCCATAAACCTGGCTGTTTATTTGGTAAAACAGAGCCCTGGGGGGGGCTAATATTCAAGAACATATCTGGAGCCAAGAGAAGCATGACGTTCTTTCACAAACAAATAGAATGTCTTCGCAAAAGAAGAAGACGTACTCACCATCAATTTTATTGGCCACCACAATGCAAGGGATCTCCGGGCGAAATTCTCTCAGCTCCTTGTACCAGTTGCTCAAGTTCTTGTAGGTGACTTTCCGCTGAACATCAAACACCTTCCAAAAAAGAGCCAGCTATCACAGGTCCAACAGTAGGACAGCTCCCCATAACCCACTGCACCACACGGACAGAATCCAGAATCCTCCCAGCAGGACGTGATGGGAAACTGCTCTCTGTTAGAAAGCACGACAGAGAAAAGGGAGAATATCCAGCCAGCCCTGAAAAATGCAAGCAGGCTTTCTCTTTGCATGATGCAGGCAACAGTCCCTTGTTTGCCTTTACATGTGTAGCACCCACGACAGCGAACCAGCGCTGGGAAACATCTGTTCTGTTAAGTCTGTAGGGTCAGATGGGAGGACTTTCCTCTATAAGGATTAAATTAAAGCATCAGTGGAGTTGGCTGATGAAGATACAGTGAAAAGTTAAAAGCAACAAAACAGACCCAGAGACTGAGAGGATCAGGAATCAGGAAACAACACTCATTTGGACTACAAAAATGGGAAGCTCCAAGTACGTGAAAACAGGAAGGGCAGAAGACCAGAGGAGAATGTAATGCTCTGCAGAACACATTAAACCAGTTGTGTACTACACAATTCAACAGTCACATCACAGGAGAAGAAAAGAGCGCCCTCTCTCTCAGATCCCCTCTGACTGAACCACTTCCAAGGAGTGTGTTTAGTTGTGCACACCACATTACCGGAAACACAGTGATGGAAGAAAGGAAATTCGGAAGGCAGCAAACACACAGAATGCAGGGAGAGCTGCAGGAAGGACACAGAACGCTGAACACACCGACCACGCTTTGCCAGGTAGGAAAAAGAACAATGTGGGAAAACTTGTTAAACAACTGGAAGAGATGTAAAATGCAGTACAGTGTAAATGTTAAAAGTAACAGCCAGGCCGAGTGTCAGCTGGGACTTAAGAGCCAAAATTCCACCAGATCACAGCTGGGACACAACCCTTACCATGATACAAGCGTGAGCTTTATGGTAGTAGGAGGGATGCATGCTCTGGAACCTCTCTTGTCCAGCTGTGTCCCAGAAATCTGAGAGAAGAAAAAATAAAAAAAGACAATGAATTTAAGATGACACAACATCTCAACTTCTGTTTTTATCACTGCTTTAACCCGGGATGCAAACTCCAGCTCATCTACTTAAAGTCACAAGTTAGGTTTCATCTCCCTGATCTGAAACATCCCAGGGCGAGGAGTTAACACAAAACCAGGACTTTCTCTTAGCTAGAACGCTGCTATGAACACCCTAGCAAAAGAGAAGTCACCAGCAGACATGACTTACAGAGAACTATGTAATGAATGTTGTCACTAGAGGTGACAGTGGGAGACGTATCTAGACACCTTGACTTCCAGCACAGTGCAATAGCCAGAGGAAAGGAAAAGGAGCACAGTGTCCCCCTGCAGCCCACGGGGTACCACGCTGGAACAGATCTCCGTGCTCAGCCTTTGGAAGAGATCACTGAGGAGCAGTGGATCTGACCTTATGGACGCTGCGGGACACAGAGCCAGTACAGGAGCAAACTCTGTGCCAGAGCTTCAGCCCACAGTGCAGAAGGTGATCTGGTGGAAGCCCCTGCCCCTGAGGGGTCTACGCTGGAGCAGTCTGCTCCTGGAATAGGGACCCTCTGGGATGGACCCATATTGGAGCAGTTCCCAAAGAACTGCAACCTGCAGGAAGCCCGCGCAGGGTCAGGCTGGGAAGGACAGTGTCCCATGGGAGCTGCCCCTCACTGCAGCAGGGAAGAGAGTGAGGCTGAAGAAGCAGCAGAGACAAAGCATCATGGGCTGACTGCAGCCCCCATTCCCCTGCACTGCTTGGTGACAGGAGGAAGAAGAGGGTGGATGGGGATTTGGCGTTTGTGGTCCACTGTCAGTTCTCACTGCTGAAGTCTATTAGCAATAAGTAATGCAGTTATATTCTTCACGGAATCATAGAATGGTTTGGGTTGGATCTGCCAGACCATGTCGTTCCAGCCCCCCGCTGTATGCAGGGACACCTCCCAGCAGCCCAGGTTGCTCACAGCCCCACTCAGCCTGGCCCTGAATGCCTCCAGGGAAAGCAGCATCCACAACCTCACTGGGCAACCTGTGCCAGAGTCTCAGTAAAGAATCTCCTTACCCATGCGGAGTGTTTTCCCCATGACGCAGATCAGCAGGCGATCTGCTCGTCCTTACCTCGACCCATGAGCCTTTCCTCACCTTGTTTTCTCCCCTTGTCCTTTAGAGGGGGCTGAGCGAGCCCGGCTTCGAAACCGCAGCGGCTCCCTGACGCCGCTCTCCATTCCTCCGTTACACCGCCGTGTGTCGCCCACCGCCCCGAAGCCCCGCGCGGCGGTTTGCGTCCCAGCAGCACCACGGCGGTCCCGACCCCTTCCGACAGAGCCCGCCCCGTGGCCCCGGGGACACCACGCGCGGCGCTCCGCACTCACCCACGAGCACGGCTTTCCCGTCCACCCGCGCGCGGTGCTGGTACAGCGTCAGGGCGAAGGTGGACAGCTGCTGGGGGCGGCTGCGCCCGCGTTAAGGACTACAGCGTAGGGTTCTGTGATTCTGATTCTGAAGACAGAGAGGCGCCCTAGAGACCCCCATAGACCCCAAAGAGACAGAGAGACCCCAGAGAGAGACCCCCCAGATCCCAGAGAGACAGAGAGAGATCCCACAGGGACAGAGAGAGACCCCACAGAGCCCATAGGGACAGAGAGAGACCCCACAGACCGCATAAGGACAGAGAGAGACCCCACAGACACCAGAGGGACAGAGAGAGACCCCACAGACCGCATAAGGACAGAGAGAGACCCCACAGACACCAGAGGGACAGAGAGAGACCCCACAGACTGCATAAGGACAGAGAGAGACCCCACAGACCCCATAGGGACAGAGAGAGACCCCACAGACCCCAGAGGGACAGAGAGAGACCCCACAGACCCCAGAGGGACAGAGAGAGACCCCACAGACCGCATAAGGACAGAGAGAGACCCCACAGACACCAGAGGGACAGAGAGAGACCCCACAGACTGCATAAGGACAGAGAGAGACCCCACAGACCCCATAGGGACAGAGAGAGACCCCACAGACTGCATAAGGACAGAGAGAGACCCCACAGACTGCATAAGGACAGAGAGAGACCCCACAGACCCCAGAGGGACAGAGAGAGACCCCACAGACACCAGAGGGACAGAGAGAGACCCCACAGAGCCCATAAGGACAGAGAGAGACCCCACAGACTCCATAGAGACCATAAAGGGTGACGGAGCACTGGCACAGGCTGCCCAGAGGGACAGAGAGAGACCCCACAGACTGCATAAGGACAGAGAGAGACCCCACAGACCCCATAGGGACAGAGAGAGACCCCACAGACCCCAGAGGGACAGAGAGAGACCCCCCAGATCCCAGAGAGACAGAGAGAGATCCCACAGGGACAGAGAGAGACCCCACAGAGCCCATAGGGACAGAGAGAGACCCCACAGACCGCATAAGGACAGAGAGAGACCCCACAGACACCAGAGGGACAGAGAGAGACCCCACAGACCGCATAAGGACAGAGAGAGACCCCACAGACACCAGAGGGACAGAGAGAGACCCCACAGACTGCATAAGGACAGAGAGAGACCCCACAGACCCCATAGGGACAGAGAGAGACCCCACAGACTGCATAAGGACAGAGAGAGACCCCACAGACTGCATAAGGACAGAGAGAGACCCCACAGACCCCAGAGGGACAGAGAGAGACCCCACAGACACCAGAGGGACAGAGAGAGACCCCACAGAGCCCATAAGGACAGAGAGAGACCCCACAGACTCCATAGAGACCATAAAGGGTGACGGAGCACTGGCACAGGCTGCCCAGAGGGACAGAGAGAGACCCCACAGACTGCATAAGGACAGAGAGAGACCCCACAGACCCCATAGGGACAGAGAGAGACCCCACAGACCCCAGAGGGACAGAGAGAGACCCCCCAGATCCCAGAGAGACAGAGAGAGATCCCACAGGGACAGAGAGAGACCCCACAGAGCCCATAGGGACAGAGAGAGACCCCACAGACCGCATAAGGACAGAGAGAGACCCCACAGACACCAGAGGGACAGAGAGAGACCCCACAGATCGCATAAGGACAGAGAGAGACCCCACAGACACCAGAGGGACAGAGAGAGACCCCACAGACTGCATAAGGACAGAGAGAGACCCCACAGACCCCATAGGGACAGAGAGAGACCCCACAGACTGCATAAGGACAGAGAGAGACCCCACAGACTGCATAAGGACAGAGAGAGACCCCACAGACCCCAGAGGGACAGAGAGAGACCCCACAGACCCCAGAGGGACAGAGAGAGACCCCACAGACACCAGAGGGACAGAGAGAGACCCCACAGACTGCATAAGGACAGAGAGAGACCCCACAGACCCCAGAGGGACAGAGAGAGACCCCACAGAGCCCATAAGGACAGAGAGAGACCCCACAGACTCCATAGAGACCATAAAGGGTGACGGAGCACTGGCACAGGCTGCCCAGGGGGATTGTGGGGTCTCCTTCTCTGGAGATATTCAGGACCCGCCTGGACGCCGACCTGTGCGACCTGCTGTAGGGAACTGCTCTGCAGGGGGGGGGGGGGGGGGTTGGATGATCTCTGCAGGTCCCTTCTAACCCCTACGACTCTGTGACTCTGTGAAGGACCCGTCCGAGGAACGCTCCCCGCCTCCCGCCCGCCCCACCGACCCCTGAGGGGCGCGGCCGGACCCGCGGATACAACCCGTCGAGCAGGAACCTCTCGAGCAGCCTGCGGGGAAACACGGCGGCCGTCAGGAGCCCCGCCAGGCCCGGGGGGGGGGGGGGGAGGGGAAGGAGGGGGGGGGGGGGGGCCACGCACTTGGACTTGCCCACGGCGCTGTCGCCCAAGCAGATGATCTTCACGGCCTCCTCAGCGCCGGCCTCGCTCGGGACGTCCTCCCGGGGCCGCTCCGCCATCGCTCCGCCGCCGCGTCCCCCGCTGCTACGCGACGCGCGCGGAGGCGCGGTGTGACGTCATCACAGCGGGCGGGGAAGGCGTGATGGCGGGCGGGGGGCGCTCCGTGCGGCCTTTGCAGCTGACGCTGGCGCTGCTGAAGCCGGACGCCGTGGCGCACCCGCTGGTGCTGGAGGTGAGGGCACCCCCCCCCCCCCCCCCCAACCCCGCACCGCCCGGCCCCTTCGGGACGCTCGCCCAGCCGCTGCGCCTCTGCCCGCAGGCCGTGCACGAGACCATCCTCAGCAACCGCCTCCTCATCGTGCGCGCCAAGGAGCTGCGCTGCGGGCCGGAGCAGAGCCGCCGCTTCTACCGGGAGCACGCGGGTAGGCCGTGCGGGGTGGGAAGGGTAAGGCCCTGGGGTTATTTGAGGGGGGGGGGGGCGGCCCCGCGAGCCTCTCCAGAGAGACAGCCGCACCCTGCGTGCAGCCGGAGCAGCGCGGGCAGGGTGACTGCGGTGTCTTCATCGGTGACCCTGATGATGGGGTTGAGCGCACCCGCAGCAGTTCGTGGATGACACCGCGCTGTGGGGTGGGGTGACATCCCACCGCTGTGGGCGCCGTCAGGGGGAGCAGTGGGCCCAGGAGGGCCTCGTGAGGTTCAACAAATCCAGGTGCAAGGTCTCACGCCTGGGTTGAGGCAGAGTTCACTAGCAATACAAGCTGCTGGGGGAGGAAAGGATGGAGAGCAGCTCTGCCCAAATGAGCTGGGGGTACTGCAGGGTGGCACAGGACGTGAGCCAGCACTGTCCAGGTCCCAGAGAGAAAACCGTACCCTGAGTGCATCCAGAGCAGCACGGCCAGCAGGGCGAGGGAGGTGAGCTGCCCCTCTGCTCTGTGCTGGGACACCTCACCTGGAGCACTGCGTCCACGTGGGAGTGCTCAGCACAGGACGGACACGGAGCTGTCGGAGTGTGTCCAGAGGAGGGCCATGAAAATGATCCTGGGGTGGAAGAGCAGTCTAGCAAGGACGGGCTGAGAGCTGGGGCTGTGCAGCTGGGGAGGAGAAGGCTGCGGGGAGAGCTGAGAGCGGCCTTCAGTATCCAAAGGGGATGTGGGAAAGGAGGGTTGCACGGGGTCTGTGCAACAGGACAATGGGAGATGGTTTCCCACTGACAGAGGGACATTGGGACTGGACACAAGGAGCAAGGTCTTCACACTGAGGTGGTGAGGCACTGCACAGGTTGCCCAGAGAGGCGGTGCTGCCCCATCCCTGCAGACACCCACGGTCAGGGGATGGGGCTCTGAGCACTGATGGAGCTGTGGGTGTCCGTGCTCATCGCAGGGAGTGGGACCTGACGGCCTTTGGAGGGCCCTTCCAACCCAACCCGTTCTGTGATTGTGTGGAATTCTCTTCTTACCCAAAGCATTCTGTGATTCCCTGAAGGCTGCTTCTCCTGGGGACAGGCATGGAGCTCCTGGGAGGGTGCTGTGACTCACAGAGCTGTCTCTCCCCCACAGGGCGATTCTTCTACCAACGCCTGGTGGAGTTCATGGCCAGGTACCTGCAGTGCCACGGGAGGGCAGTGCAAGGCATGAGGAGGGGATTGGGTGAGCCCTGAGCAGCACACCCACATCTGGAGGGCTCCACCTCAGCGTGGGACACATCTCATCGGGAACCTGTGCTTGTGATGGGGGTGAAGGCTTTGGATGAAGGGTGGGGAGTTGTCATGGAACAGCTCTGCTGTGGTGACAGAGCACTCAGTGGGATGGAATCTCGGCGTATTTTGGGTGCTGTCACCTAGATGGAGGTCATGCAGGTGACTTGTTTCCAAGCTGTCGCTGTCTAACGTGAGCTTGTCATATGTGTAAGAATGAAGAAGCTGTACCCCATTATAACTTTACCTATTAACCCCATTATAACTTTACCTACTGCTTTTTCCTGGTCCCTTTTTCAGTGGCCCCATGTGGGCTTATATCTTGGCCCATGAGAATGCCATCTCCCTCTGGAGATCCCTGATGGGACCCACCAAAGTATTCCGAGCTCGAAACTGTGTCCCGGACTCCATCCGAGGAGCTTACGGCCTCACTGACACCAGGAATACCACCCATGGTTCAGGTAGGCCTTCCTGGCTGAGCACCGGGCAGGGACTGGAGCTGGGTGAGGGCTGAACAATGTTTCTTTGTCTGCCTTTGCTTTCTGCTCAGTTTACTCACTTCTGCAGACTCCACGTGCAACCAGGCCTGGCTCTGTGCATCCTCAGCTTCTGCCTTTCCCTTTGAAGCCGTGCATGTTTTAGGTGTAAGACTAGCATCTCACCTCTTTCCTCTCTACTCTTACAGATTCCCCAGCATCAGCCAGCAGAGAAATTGCCTTCTTCTTCCCAGAGTTTGATGAGAAGCTCTGGTACCAGCAGGAGGAGCCACGTCTGCGCTGCGGGCAGTTGTATTACGATGCAGAGAAGCGTGTCCACTGTGTGTGCAGGGGTGAAGAAGCAGAGATGACCTGAGTTACCTGTGGGTATGGTCTGCTGAGCAGGAAATAGCTGCTAGCCACGCTGCTTGGGTCAGCCCCATAAGGAGGCACAGAATCGAGATGTGTCTTAAGGACTGTAGGGAAAGGGAAGACAGAAGAGCATTGTGCTGTGCTGCTTGGGACTGTCGTTTGTGCAGCGTACAGGTGCTGGGACACTTCTGAAAAAAAGCAGCAGTGCTCAAAGTCCATGAAGAGATGAGGTCTTGCACTTCCCCAGAGCCTTGTGTGCTTTTGTGTGTCTGAGCAGTGCTGGTGAACTCCTCCAAGGACTTGGCAGCCAGGGGATGACTAGCTTTGCTGATAGCAGGCCCAGATTCTTACTATCTGCTCTTTTTTTTTTTTCATTAAGAAGTAATGGATTACCTGCCTTCAAACCCTTATCTAAATTCTTAGCCTAAGCATCTGGTGGAGGGCACAGCTGAAATCTGTTGTAGATAGGAAAGCAGTTCCTTTTAGTATGGGCTGACAACCCTGTGGCAGATCTTCTAGAAGTGATTGCAGCAAGGTGTGCAGCAGTCCAGCGCCTGTGGAGGATCGTACATCTTTTGCTTTTAGGTTTTCTGGAACGTGAGGTTGATAGCTCTGATGGAACCTGGTAGTGGCTGTTAGGACTGAGAATATTGCAAATAAAAGGCAAAAAAAAAAAACCAACCTGGAATTCAGTGCAGGTACACAGACACTGCACAAGTTCTGTCTGGAGCTCTTTACACTGAGCCCTGTGACAGGAGCAATTCAGTCCCCATCAGGTATTCTGGGTTTCCTGCATGCTGAAGCACGGAGTTCCACATCCTTTAAAAGTTATATTCAGAGAGCTTCAGCCATCACAGATTTGTGTGTGGTGGGGCATGAGGACTCAGACTTGAGTTCCTGTGCAAGGTTCTGTGCTCCCTCGTGTTCTCCTGTCTAATGCATTTTGACATCTGTCCATGTGCAAGGAGTCCTTAATCCATGTCAAGTGTCCCCTCATAATTTCCTCCAACACTGATGGTTTATTTGTGTTTTGATCAAGGTACCTTGCTATACGGAGTGCATTACTTTCACATAGCTCCAAGTGCACTGAATCAGGGGAGGCACCTCGGTGATGCACTGAGAGTTCCTTTGCCCAATTCCCTCTTCCCAAGTTAAGCACGAGTCTCAGCGGTACCGAAGCTCTGTTGATTGAGTCCCTCATTAATTAGAACTTCAGTTATTCTTTATTTGTTTCTTTTTACACTCAAGTCAAATGCCACCTAGGAAATCTCAGCAGTGCCTGGCAGATGCTGTTCCTTCAGAAGGATTTTTGCTTTCTTTTTTTGAACTCCAGATGTTGTGGCTTAACACATAAAAGGCATCACCCCCAGGTGCTGGTTTAGCTTCATGTTACTGTTTCTGTTGCTGCAACAACTGCCCTGCAGGGTGTTGGGATTGAGGGAGGGGGAAGGAGCGTTAGGCTGAGCCTGAGCCTGGGAAGGGACTTTGTTAGGTTGTTACTCAAAGCAGGTGAAGGAATTGGTGATGTCTGATGAGTTATGACTATCAAACCAGCAGCAAAGCTTTCCCCAAGGGCTCGTGGTGCGCTCCCTCCCGTTGCTCAGGGTGTGCTCCAGCCCAGCACTGCTGCTCCATGACTCACACAGCAATCTGAGCTCCGATCTAAAGCTTTAAAACACGTGTTTCTATCGTAGATTTGTGCAGTGAGACCTCTCCAGGTGCTCACAGCACAGCTGCAGCCCCGGCCCTGTGCTGCAGCACCCAACAGAGGTGCAGCTAAATGCAAGCAGCCATCTCCCCGCACACCCACCCCACAGCAGGGTTGGGAACCCAGAAGCATCAAGCCACCCTTCCTGCCTGTAACACCCAGGATGTCTGATGGGGCTGTGCTGTACATGAGTGGCACAGCTCCTCTGAGCAGAGCAAGAATTTGGGCAAGGAGGCAGAATCCAGATCACAGAAGTTCGGCTTCATGTCTCCTGTTGCAGTGCCACGGTTTGCTGTCACTCAGGCATTTCTCACTGCTCACAAGCTGTGAAGTCGTTCAGCTTTCCCACCTTCCAATACTCCACCAGCTTTGTGTGCACCTCTCCTTGTTTTGCAGTGTGGATGTCTCAAAGATGGGACGGTGTTCTGCGCTTTTTGTTCTCCTCGCTCTCCGTTACGATGCAATGGATTAGCGTGGATGTAAACAAGTTTCAAAGTTAGGCTACGAGCGATACAGCCAACTTGTAACAGCTCCCTCTGCGCCTCGTTTACAAGTGTCATGCGAGCACTCTGGGCAGCAGAGTGGGACGCCCTGGGCTTCATGCCTGGTGCTGACATCCCCATGATGGTGCCTCTGCGGAGGGAACCCGGTGAGGACGTGCCCCAAGTGGGTAAACTGAAGCAAGAAAACATTCCCCTCCAATTTCAACCTTCTATTTAAAGTGTTTCATTTGAGGTGTGGTAATTAGCCCCCGTGGTGGGCTTGGTGCCCTGGGCAAACCCTGCAGGCTCTGTGTGGAGCGAGGATGGAGTGGGCTGAGAGGATGGGGTAGCAGTGGTGGGGCTGCAGCTGTCCCATAAGCAGTCTGTGGGCAGGAGCTGCTCGGTGGTGGTGGGAGAGCCCTCTCTGGTCCCTTTGGAAGCAGAAGCTGCCCAGCAAGGAACGCTGCCCCTGGAGCAATGCTGGGGTTCTGTGCAGGTGTTTCACGACCCCAAACCCTGCCCGGAGGGGTTGCAATCACTTTGTGTGGCCGGATGGATTGTGTCTGCTCTTCGCCTGTTAAAAACACACACAAATCAGGTCAGCTTTGGCCCATGTTGGAGCTGGATCAACCATTACTGCCTTTTATTTTCAGCAGTGAATAAAATAGAATGAAGGCGCAACCAGTGGAGCCCCTTCACTGCTGCTGAGCAGCATGAGGCACTGCTGTTTTCTTTCAGCCAAAAGAAAAATCTCACATTCATTTTAGAGAAAAACACCACTGTGTGTTCCATTAGTGCTCTCACAGGATGCAGTGAGAGGCATTTGTCCTTCCTTGGGCAGCTCAGGCTGGAAATGCCAATTTTTCCCTCTCTTTTCTTTCTGGGCTGGCCTGGATTGTGCAGAGCTCCAGGCAACTTCTCTGCAAAATGACATCTCAAAGGAAACTCCTTCTCAGAGGAAAGCAATGAGAGAAATCTGAAACACTGCTCTTATAAAACCCAATAGAATTGAGGTGTAGGAATGGGATTTGTGGTGATGGTGATGGTCCAGCCCCTGCCCGGAGCACAATCACTGGGGCCGTGGCCGTGTGTCTGCAGGGACAGAATCCATGGCTGCGTGGGGTGTGGATGCAGTGCTGGTGGGGCTGGCTCTTTTTACAGCTTCTGTCTGTGCCTCTTCTCATCACCCCAATCCTATCTGAAATCATGACCCTAATCCTAACAGTAACTAACGCTAACCCTAAACTGAACTGTAACTATAACCTTAATCCTAACCCTAACTGTAACCATAACCCTAATCCGAACTATAGCCTTAACCCAAACCCTCATCCTAACTGTAACCCTAATCTGAACTGTAACCCTAACTGTAACCACAACCCTAACCCTAACTGTAACTCTAAACCTAGCCCTAACTGTAACCCTAACCCTAATCCTAATTGTAGCCATAACCCAAACCCTCATCCTAACTATAACCCTAACCGTAACCATAACCCTAATCCTAACTGAAACCATAACCTGAACCCTCATCCTAACTGTAACCTTAACTGTAACCATTACCCTAACTCTAACCTAACCTTAACTCTAACCCTAACCCTCACCCTAACCCTAACTGTAACCCTAACCCTAACTGTAACCCTAATCCTAACCCCAACCTGAACTTCTGGCAGAGCACCATCACCACTACACCAGAGACAGTCAAAGCCCCTGAGTGAAACCAACAGAATCCCATTGCAGCCGATGGGGCCCGTGCTGCCATCGACACCACGGAGCTCTGTAGTGGGATGTGGCACACAGAGGTGTGAGCAGGCGGGCTCGCCGTGCTGGTAGGAGTGTGCTCAGCTTTGTGTGCGTCGAAACAGCAGCAGCGTCGTGATGATCTGTCTGGATCAGCAGTTTCTGGAATGACTTTAAGCAGTCATCGTCTACCTGGAGGCCAGCGACAAAGAATCAGAGAATCATAGAATCCTAGGGGTTGGAAGGGACCTCTGGAGATCATCGAGTCTAACCCCAAGAAGACATCACAGGAATCTGCCCTGGGCCCTGTCCTGTGTGGCGTCTTCATTGCTGGGAATCTGGCCTGGGCTCTGTCCTGTGTGGCGTCTTCATTGCTGACACAGAGGAGACCGCACCCGCGTCAAGTTTGCAGTGATGTCAGATGGAAGGGACCGGTGTAAATGCTCAAGGGATTTTGCTCCCAAAGGACCAGGATGGGCTGCAGGAGTGGGCTGATGGGAACCCCGTGAAATTGAGTGAGAACAATGCCACGTCCTGTGCCTGGGGAGGGGGAGAAATGGCAACAAACATGACACGGGGCAGCAGCGTGCCCTGGTGGCCCTGAGCATCCCAGGCTGTGTGAAGCAAAGGCAGCAGAGTAAGGCAAGAGGTCGTGTCCTGTGCTCAGCGCTCCCGAGACCATATCCAGGTACTGCATGCAGTGCTGGGCTCCCCAGGATGCGAGGCACGTTATGGAGCTGCAGATGAGCTCCCACGAGCAGGGGATGAGGGAGCTGGACACGTTCAGGTGGATGCAGTGCGACCTCGGGGGGACCACATTGCAGCCTTGCTGTACCCATGGGGAGGCTGTCACAAAACCAAAGCCAGACCCTTTGCAGTGGGGCACAGAGGGTTAGAAGCAGCAGACAAAATGCAGGCAGGAGGCTCCAAGTTCACCATTCTTCCTTCCAAGTGGATGTAAGGGAGAACCAGAGTCCCCTGTAGTGATCTCAGTGATCTTCTGCAGCCTTAATGATACTAGGACTGTTCTAGGATCATGAGACGGGATCAGGGGCTCAGGACAGCTGTGGCACCTCTGGCCTTGGAGGTGTTCTGTCTCTGGTTGGATGTAGCCCAGAGCAGCACTGGTGACCATGGGGCTGTGCTTTGGGTCGGCGTTGGACCCCGCAGGCAGATTCCTGCCTCCTGGAACAGCACCGTGGGTTTTGCTCTAGTCAGAATCGTTGAGCTGGAAAACGTGTAGAATCACAGAAATGTTACAGTTGGAAAAGACCTCCAAGAGCCCCAAATCCAACCCCAACCCACCCCACTGTTCCCACTGACCGTGTCCCCGTGTGCCACCTCCCTATGATCATTGAACACCCCCATGGATGGGGACTCCCCACTGCCCTGGGCAGCTGTGCCAGTGCTGAGCGCTCTTTGGAGAAGAAATTGTTCCCAAGATCCAATCTAATATCCACCTGTCCGAACAAACAGGGGAACGGTACTTGGAGAAGTCTGCAGTACTTTTGGGTTTGGAAAGCACAGCACTCGTGGGTGGAGATGTTAAGAGCTCTGCATCCGTTGGGGAGTCGGACTCCCAGAAGTACTGTGTGCTCACAGGAGCTGGGGCCGTCCCTGTGGCTGCACACCCCAGAGTAGGGCTCAGCAAAGCCCTGTTTCAAACCTCACCTTCTCCAAGTGCTGCATCTCCATCCAGAAACCCAGGAGAGCAGCCAGGTCACACAGCAGTGATGTGCCACTGAATTCCAGTGTGAAACAAGGAAATGTTCCACATTTCTACAGGACAGAGAGAATGGTTTGTAAGGTCAAAGCCCACAGCTGTGTCACAAAGTCCCTTTGTTACAGTCCTTCTACCCTGAAAACCCTCTCAGACAGTTGGGACTCAAAATCGTCACTTTCCATCTTCCTTTTCCACCCCTTGTGACACCATCTGCCCCTCGCTCCAGCAGTAGCTCCCTACCACACTGAATTTTCACAGCCTTTCAGTTTTGTTGGCACCTTTCAGCTGATGGCACTGCCCAGCACCTCCGCTCCTGAAGCTTCAGATACAGAGGTCGAGTCACGGCCCCTGGAGGTGTTCAAGGTACGTTTCAGGGCTGTACTGAGGGACGTGGCTTAGTGGGGGAATATTGATGGTATTTGGATGGTTGGATCGGATGATCTTGGAGATCTTTTCCAGCCTTGGTGATTCTGTCATTGGCTGCTGTGGCCCTACCAGCAGGAAACACTACAGAAAGGTCCCAATAAAGCACTTCCATGGCACAGATCAACTCTGCAGGACACTGAGCTCCCCTCCCATGCCCACTGCTGGAGGTTGGTTTTCATAGTGGGACCCCACGAAGGCAGCACAATCCCGACCTGCTCCTTCCTCGTATTGCTTTGATGCCTCTGTACCGTTGGTTTGTGATTGCACAGATGTGTGTAGGAGCACATCTTCTGCCAGAAGCAGTCTTGACAAGTTAAGCTGTCGTGTTATCTGCTGAAGGACTGCTAAGCTTGTAACCCATAACTATATTAATGATGTATTCCAACCTTGCATTATCGCTACGTTTGTTGCACTGATAACAATCCATACCTGGATCTTACCATCTCTAATTGCCTTTCTGCTACCATTGTTAATTGCTACTATGCCCTTAATATCTGCTGCACTGCTGAACCCTGGAGTAATTTACTATCTGTTTAAATTTCCACATATTAATCGTAGCATACTTACCGGTGACGATCTGTAATAAATGCAGATCTTTAGCAGATAGATCCCCCCACGTCCTCGGATATCACAGCATCCTATGAAGCCCCGGCTGCAGCCCCAGTGCACCCATGGGCCTGGTCACCGGGGCACCCATCCATTCCTGCTGCAGGAACAATTGTGCCTGTCCAGTTTCCCTCCCCGCTGCCACCTTCCCATTGTCTGGCTTTCCCACTTCGTGTTTCCATGGCTCTGCACATCCAAAACTGCTGCTCAGAGCAGGAGCTGCCTCAAACCCGGGGCAGGCAGTGCTTCCCCATGACAAGGCTGAGTCGTCCTCCTGCCTGGCTCTGTGGGAAGCTGCAGGGCTCTGATCCATGCCTTAACCCAGCCCTACCGGTGCATTAATCAAGCACAAGCGATGCTTGATTAATTGATTACCCACCACGACCGATACCATAGGGCTGTTCTGCAGGTATGTGCAAGGCCAGCACTGCCCATTGCTGCCCCTCTGCTGCACTGCCAGTGTGGCATGGTGTGGTGGAGGAGGATGTAAGGACTGCAGTCTCCACTTTTTGCTGTGGCATGGGATACCCGCTGCAGTTCAGCGCACAAGAGCAGCCAAGGGTCGGGGTGGGAAGACAGAGCTGGAGAGGTCAGACTGGGTCAGGCCCGAGTAGGGAATTCTGGGGATGCCCTGTGCCTGTAGGGCTCTGTGTGGTGGGCTCCGGTCCCACTTGGGTGGGCTGACTGTGGGAGCTCATCTCTGCTCTGTGCTTTTGCCATGGAACAGAGCTGTCTCTGCCAATCTCTCCCTCGGGACGTGGCAGGGTTAAAAGCTGCTCCTCTGCTCACAGGTGCAGAGGATTCCTTCTGGTGCAGGTAAGACACGCTGGGCAGCACGTGGGGGCAGGGACAGCTTTTCCTTCCCACCCAGTGCTGCCAGGTTGCTGCTGGACACAGAGGTAAGGAGGGCAGAGCCATGCTTGCGGTGGGATGCTCGCAGGTCTCTCACTCATGGTGGGGCCCTCTCAGAGTCCCCCCAGCACAGTGCTTGGGGACGATGTCTGTGCTGGCAGCCAGGGCTGAAGCTGCCTCCAGCAAAACCACCGAGTCCTGAGTCCTCGTCAGCAGGAATTCCTCCTGTTCCCCCGGTCCAACCGTCAGAGTGGGACCGATTGCTCCCAGGGCTCAGGAGCACGCTCCCACATTCCACGCTCTGCTCTGCTCATCTGGGTGCACGTGGGCCAGCAGAGCTTCCCGGGGAGAGCTGCATCCTCCCGCAGGACCGGCTGGTGTCCGGGCTGGGCATGCAGCATGCCTGACCTCCTGCAGGACAGAGGGTGGGACAACGCACCCCAAAACTCTGGGGCTGTGGGTAGGGCACTGAGGTGAAGTGAGACACCTTCCTTGGGGTGCTGTGAGGGAGGAGGGGAGATTTTCTGAATGCATTTCTCTTTCTCTGTGCATGGGGCATTCAGGGGTGAAGGATTTCAATGTCACTGACAGCTACATCGCTCCAGAGCACAGTGGAAAAATTGGGGTTCCAGGATCACAGAATCATAGGGGTTGGAAGGGACCTCCAGAGGTCATTGAGTCCAATACCCTGCAGTGCAGCACCCAGGGTCACTCTTCCCGTGGCTGCACCACATCCCTGTGCCTCCTCACCCAATGCAGCCCAAGTTTGTCAGCATGGGCAGAGCCTCCCAGGCAGCTCACCAGGTCCCTCCTGCAGCACAACTCATGGTTTCCTTCTGCTGCTGGAAGCACCACGAGCAACAGAATCACAGAACCACCGGGGGTGGAAGGGACCTCAGGAGATCGTTGAGCCCAAACCCCGTGCTAAAGCAGCTCCCTGCCATAGGTCGCACAGATGTGCCCTGGGGATCCACAGAAGGGGAAACCAGCACCTCTCTGGGCAACCTGTGCCAGCGCTCCCTCACCCTGACCATACAGAAGTCCTTCTGCATGTTGGTACGGAACTTATGTTCCATTTTTAGGCCACCGCT
Organism: Oreortyx pictus; assembly: GCA_036925125.1. Taxonomy (NCBI): domain Eukaryota; kingdom Metazoa; phylum Chordata; class Aves; order Galliformes; family Odontophoridae; genus Oreortyx; species Oreortyx pictus. Next base: position 184,314,687 of record JAUPFR010000001.1, on the reverse strand, counting down.
CTTTGTCTGATTGCTGAGCACCGCTGGGAGGAGCCTGGCTTCATCCATTTACCTCCCACCTCCCTGCAGGGATTTGTGTCCGTTCATCAGATCCCCTCTCAGTCTTTTTTTCCCCAGGCTGAACAGCCCCACATCTCTCAGCCTTTCCTCATACAGAAGATGCTCCAGGCCCTTCGTCACGTCTGTGGCTCTCTGCTGGACTCCTTCCAGGAGATCCCTGTCTTTTTTGGAGCTGGGGAGCCCAGAACTGGGCGCAGCATTCTAAACGTGGCCTCACCGGGGCAGGGGAGAGGGGAGGATCACCTCCCTGTCTCTGCTGGCCACTCTCTTTTTAATTCTTCCCAGGGTTTCATTGGCCTTCTGGCCACCAGGGCACACTGCTGGCTCATGGCCACCAGGTCGGACATCAGGACCCCCAGCTCCGTTTCTCCAGGAGCCCCACATAGGACTGCTATGCTGGGCCAGAAGTATACTCCAAGAGAGTGCAAAGCTCCCAGCCACTGTCTGCGGGGCTCCACAGCGCTGGCACGGTGGATAACAGCAGCCCTGGGTGTGTGTACCCAGTGAGTGGCACCTTCCCAGGCACTGGCTGAGGGTTATGTCACACGGACAGGGTCAGCACAGCTCCACAGAGCAGTCAGAAAGCCCTCGAGTCGGGGTGATAGAAATAGGATGGACAGCAGAAGCTCAGGAGTCCCATGCCAGCAGAGACCCCTCGACATCTCAGTTCACCTGTGGCTCTACAGACTGCGGCATGGTCACATTTATCATGGAGCAAAGCACTCCAAGAATGGCAGAGCGAGAGACAGGATGGAAAGAATGGTAACAATAATCCTTTTTAGCCGGTGCAAAGCGATGGCACGTCGCAGGCAGCTGGCACAGGGCAGTCCTTGTGGCCAAAGCATCTCCAGAGGGACGTGACTGTGTGGGAAGCAGGGAAGGAGGCGGTCAGCAGAAGTGTGAATGGGAAGAAAAGAGAGCCGTGCTGGATGTTCTAGGCAATGGGTTTGATGGACAGGAGGACCCAGGATTTGTGGGGTAGTTCGGATGCGTGCTGGTTGTGGTTTCCTCTGTGAGTCCTGCAGTGGAATTTCTGGGCAGTGAATTCCCACTGCCTGCCAAATACTGGCCCAGGAAGCTTTCAGGCGCCGTGCACATAGGACCACAGCTATCCCAGCAGCAAAACCCCTCCTCTGTGGCTGTCCTTCACCATCTTCACTTCTTCCCAGTGCTCTTTTCTGCAGACCAACACGGCTGCCCCATGGCTGGGATGAACCAGACTCAGGTGACAGAGATCCTGCTGCTGGGCTTTTCCCACAGCCAGCCCTTCCTCTTCCTCCTTTTCCTGGCCACGTACCTGGTGGCTCTGCTGGGGAACTGTGCCATACTCACCCTGGCGTGCCTGGACCCCCATCTGCACAAGCCCATGTACTTCTTCCTCAGCCACCTCTCCTGCTTGGACATCTGCTACTCGACGGTGACGGTGCCCAAAGTCCTGGCCAACAGCCTTCGCCCGCGGGCGGCCATCTCATACGGTGGGTGCCTGGTGCAGACCTTCTTCCTGATGAGCTGCGCGGGGGCCGAGTGCGCGCTGCTGGCCGTCATGGCCTACGACCGCTACACCGCCATCGTCCACCCCCTGCACTACGCGCACACCATGTGCCGGGCGGTCTGCAGGGCTGCGGCCGTGGGCTGCTGGCTGTGGGGGATGCTGGACTCAGTGGTGCACACGCTGCTGGTCTCCCGGCTGTCCTTCTGCGGGGCCGTCCACCTGCGGCACCTCTTCTGCGACGTGCCCCCGCTGCTGAGAGCTGCCTGCGGCAACACGTGGCCCAGCGAGGTGGCCCTGCATGTGGCCAGCATCTTCGTGGGTCTGGGCCCCTTCCTGCTGGTGGTCTGCTCCTACCTGCGCATCCTGGTGGCCGTGTTGGCCGTGCCCACGGCCACCGGCCGCCTCAAGGCTTTCTCCACCTGCTCTGCCCACCTGATGGTGGTCGTGCTTTTCTTCGTGACTGCCAACCTCAACTACAACCAGCTCGGCACCGACAACTCGCTGCTGGCTGACACGGTGGTGTCAGCACTGTTCTGCATCGTCACCCCTGTGCTGAACCCTCTCATCTACAGCCTCCGCAACCAGGAGGTGCGGGCAGCCCTGCGCAGGGCCCTGTGCCGGCAGCAGAGCTCCTGCTGCCATGGGGCTGATGTGGGGCTCCGTCCGGCACCGGGAGGGGGAACTGTGGGGTCGTAGAATGGCTCAGGTTGGAGGGGACCTTGAAGATTCTCCATGTCCCGCCCTGCCCTGAGCTGGGTGCCCCTCACCAGCACAGGGTGCCCATAGGCCCATCCACTGCCTCAAGCACCTGCAAAAAGCACCTGGTAAAAGGGAGGAAATACAGCGGACTGGTCACAGTAGGTTCGCTGGTTTACTCAGGACAATTCAAAGTTGGGTCCCCACCGCAGGAAATGTCGACCTCTCTGTGCTTCATGATACAGCACTGCCCTTTCCGATGACACTGGACTTGATGCTTACAGAAGTTTCCATAGAGTTCTTCAAGTCACATTCCGAGTCCCAAACAAATGACTTTGTCAGCACAACCTCCTCTCTTAGTCTCACTTCTCAGATCAGTTTCTGACCGTTATCTCCAGGTCATCGTGTCTCACACTCCACTTCCCGATGGACCCATTCTTAGACAAGCAGAGGTCGTTCCATTAAAGGACTTCACACTTCACAAGAAGCATTTTCTTAACTAAAAATCATCAGTCTCTATGTCTACTTCTTATACAAGCATGCCTGTAAGAGCTAATCCTTCATCCTTTGTCTATCTGTCTTCCTCCCTATCAGCTGGGCTGGGTTTAACCATGGAGGGGGCTACACGGGGGATGGAGCTCAGAGCCTTGGCTCCACCTCATTCGGCAGCAGTGCAAATCACAAAACCATATGACTTAATTCAAAGAAGAAAATATTTTATTACGCAGGGATGGGCACCCACTGCTCTGGGCAGCACTGGCAGGGCCTCGCTGCCCTCTGTGTAAGGAATTTCCCCCTAACAATTAACCTAAACCCCCCTTCCGTTGGTTTAAAGCCGTTCCCCCCGTCCTGTCACTATCACACCGGGCCCCCCTCCTGCTTGTGACCCCTCCAAGTGCTGAGGGCTGCACTGAGATTTCCTCACAGCCTTCTCTTCTCCAGGATGAACACCCCTCAGCCTTTCCTCGTGGGAGAGGTGCTGGAGGGTGGCACAGTGAAGTCGCACATCTGACCCTCAGCACATCTCCAGCGAGAGAATAGCAGGATCTAGCTCACGGGTCCAGGGCTGTGCTCGGGCAGATGTGTTAGCTGAGCTCTGGTAAAGTGTCAGGAAGGTTTCTTTGGGGGCTGGGGGTGCAGAGGGGTTTCCCATGGGTGGTAGACAGGGACCGTGCTTTATCAGCACCGAACTGCTGACGACGAGGCAGAACAAACCCTGAGCTGTGACAGCACGCTGCTGGGGCTCCCCCACAGCTTTCGGGTGCCAGACTGCTGCCGGGGGTCAGCACGGCACTGGGGTGGGCTCCTGCAGCTCCTTGCAGGACCTGTGGTCCCTGGAGTGGTGCTGGCATTGGGCTGCACACCAGCAGCCATCTCCTGCAGCAGTAGTGAGCACCCAGCCCAGAGTACGCTGTTGTAGGGTTGGGGATGGTTTGCAATGGGGCACTGCAAATTTAACAGCGACGTGCACATTTCCTCTGATCCCGCTGCCCACACGCTCTGCCATTCCTCATATCTGCAGGAACAAGGGCCCTTCTCGCTGAGCACGGTGTGCTGTCAGGAAATGAGGGATCGTGGCCACGAGCAGATCAGAACAGAAAGGTTTATTGCTCGAGCTACAGCACTGCGTGGCACAGGAAGGTGCTGCTGCTGTGAGCTCTGCCCAAACCCGGCTGCTAAAGGTTTGGGAGACCTCAAAGTGATGCAACCAACTCGCACCAGGGAAGCAGGGGATGGCCAGCAGCACCGGCAATGGGAATCCTTCAGGTCAGGGAACCCCATCCAGAGAGAACAGTTCTCCTTTCTTAATTAATTCCTACTGACAGGTGAGCTAACTAGCTGCAAATCGTGAGCTGTTCCATCCCATGGGACATCTGGGGTTATGTCTGTTCACACCAAACCCAGCAGTGTTCACTGCCAGAGTCGGATGTTCCCGGCTCCCTGCTCTGCCCAGACAGACCCAGCCCGCATTGCTCCAAGCCACAGAGGTGGCCTGTCCTGCAGGTGGGGTGTGCCCTGGGAAAAAGCCACTTCCAGCCTTTGCAGTGCTCCTGCCCCCAACACCAGCGTGGGGGAGGCAAGAGCCACAGCCCTGGGCATCAGCTCTTATTCTCCAGCTGTAACTGCTGGACTTTTCCCTATGGGTAGAACCACAAAACCACTGAGGTTGGAAAAGACCTCTGAGATCCCCAATGCAACCCCAACCCAACCCCAACCCATCCCCGCTGACCATGTCCCCAAGTGCCACATCCCCACGGCCCTGGGACACCCCCATGGACGGGGACTCCCCACTGCCCTGGGCAGCTGTGCCAGTGCTGAGCGCTCTTTGGAGCACACATTGTTCCCCATGTCCAACCTGACCCTCCGCAGCGCTCCGTCAGCCCATCCCCTCTCATCCTATTTTTGTTCTCTGGGATAAAGAAGGTCTGTCCTACGGAGGTGACAGCACTCCCTCCTGCCCTGACCACGTCACAGTTGGTGTTCCTTGTCTGAGAACTGCCCCGCTGGATCAGAAATGGACGCAGTTTGGGGTTGGACTCGATGATCTCTAGAGGTCCCTTCCAAGCCCTACAATTCAGTGATTCTCCTGCATACACTGCAGTTGATGCGCGGGATGATCCGGACAGAAAATAATATCACATATCACACCCACAAGTTCTGAAACCATCCCACCTTTCCCAACGGGATGGGAACCAGAATCCGTTCTGGACATTTCCTCCCATGCTGCCAGTTTGTTCACTGCTATTCCTCACATGCGGCCGTGCCAAGCTGAGCCAAATTAAGCTATTAATGGGTAAAGGGCTGAAGCGGAGAGAGGTGGGGGTTCGGGAGGAGGCAGTTGGGCCACGGCCTCACTGCAGGAGCTTGACGTAGTTCGCTGGGAAGAGGCCCACTTTGCCGTGGCACTGCCCCCGCCACCAGCCTTCATCCACCATCTCGATGTGTGTGATCGTGTCATCGGGGTCAAAGGAAATCTCATCGTCTCCATCTGCACAGATTGATCAGAGAAGACGGTGGCCATGCAAAGGTAACACCGAGATGGACTGGTTTACATCCCTCCCCCTCCTTCTCCCCAGGCAGGCTGACAGGTCACAGAGCTCATCTCACCCAACCCCTCATCTGCAACCAGCACAAACAGAGCAGAGGAAGGAGAGGAACTCCACGGGTGAATGATGAAGCAGCTGTGCTCCAAAGCAAGCCCTTCTCTTACTTCCCATAAGGAAGACGTTTAAACAAATAGGCCCAAACCTTTCCACCACAGCTGATGGTGTGAGCCACCACCTCCCATCCCCTGCCAGGCTCCCAGGGGCCCCGTGCTGGGGAGAGCACCTTTCCCACCACCCGCATGGCACACCCACCTCCTTGGTAATCGTAGAGGGCCACCGCACAGATCCCAGGGCTCTCCACCTCATAATCGCTGTCCATCCCCCCTGCAGAAGACAGGACAGGAAAATGAGACAGAGGCTGAAGGCAGCCACAGAGGTTTGCTCAGTGCCTATCTGTCCATCCTGGAGTGAGCCACATCCAACCCGTCAGCAGAGAGCAGCGCGCCATGGCTCAGCACGCCTTGCTTCCACGGCTAGGAGGAGGGAGCAGCACTCCTGGTGCTTTGTGATCCTCCTTCAGACAAAGTCTGGACAGAACTCCAGCTCCTCCCTTTCACCAAGCAAAGTGGCAATGGAAACTGCAGCAGCCACGAGTGCAATTTGCACACCCCTGTTCCCCCGGCACCCAGGAGGCACCGGCAGCTCAGGTCTCTGAGCACTATGAGCTGTGAACTAACAGAGCCATCTCCGCAGCCCCACTGGCAGTCCCTTGCAGGAAACACCCTGTCAGGTGCAGCCCTTTTGCCCTCACCTTCAGCAGACACCCACTGCCAGGCCCTGTGCTCCACACCTCTGATCCACACCACGGAGGGAGAGGGGCTGCGGTGCAGCCAGGTCCCAGCCAACACTGATTGCGAACCTGAGCGCCTGACTTTAGGACACCAGACCCCTCTCAGCCTGTCCATCCATGCCATGATGCACACTCCTTCCCCCCACACTCACCCTGGCAGGGCTGGCTCTGGCTGGGCTCCTTGGGTATGATCTCCTCATAGTCCTCCCCTCCATCCTCCTCTCCCGGGCTGTAGATGGCACCTGACTTTTCCACGGGTGCCGGCATCTCCTCGTAGTCAGCGCCCGCACTGATGCTGTCGCAGTAGTCGGAGCGCTCCAGCAGCTCCTCGTAGTCTCCACCGACATCAAAACTCACACTGTAGATGGGCTGCTCCTCCTCCTGCTCCTCAGTCAGATCTGCTTGTCTTGGGGGCAATGCAGGTGCTGTCTCCTCCTCCTCCTCTCCTTTTGCCTCCTGCCATGGAGTGAGAAAACAACAGGGAAGTCGAGAGCAAAGCACCCACTGCAGGCAGCTCCTCACTGCTCAACACCTGACCAAGGGCACCCGCACCACTGCGCACATCCGCAGTGTCATCGCAGCACCAGCAGAGCATCCGCTGCTCCGCTGCTGCACCCGGAGCTCAGCTGCTATCTCAGGGCTGGACAGACTCTCATGGCTCACGTATCTGAGTCTATCTCACACCACTGCAGCTTGTCATACTGCTGAGGCAGTGACCCCTCCCCGGGCCCACCCCACGTGGCTCAAGGCGCTGTGCTGCCATGTCCCACCACCACGCTGCTGTTTCCCCCTCTTCTCCCTGTTGGGCTGTGGGGTGTAGCCCCTCCATCCCCTCTCTCAGTACCTGCTCTCTTTGCAGTGTGGGCTCCCGCTCAGCTCTCGCAGGGACCCTCGCTGCCACTGGAACAGGAGGTGGCTCTGTGTGGTTCATCTCTCTTTGTGGGATTTTCTGCTGGAGAAAAGTCATCGGAGCTCTTCAGTCCCTTTTAACCACATCCATCCCCATTCCCATCCAAGCAACTCTTGGACGATTCTTCTCCCACTGAAATTTGTTCCAGCTGCCACAGACTGCAGAAAAGACTACTCTCCTGGGGACATGAGGTGGTGATGGCCACAGGGAGATGGTGGCCATGGGGAGGAGGTGGCCGAAGAGAGGTGGTGGCCACAGGGAGGTGATGGCAATGGGGATGTGGTAGCCATGGGGAGATGGTGGCCAAGGAGAGATGGTGGCCAGAGGAAAGTGATGGCAATGGGGACGTGGTGACCATGGGGAGACGGTGGCCATGGGGAAGTAATGGTCCTGGGGAGATGATGATCCTGGGGAGATGATGGTAACGGCCACAGGGAGACAGTGGTCATGAGGAGATGGTGGCCATGGGGAGGTGGTGGTCCTGAGGAAATGGTGATGATGTCCACAGGGAGGTGATGGACATGGAGAGGTGATGACAACAGAGAGGTGTTGGCCACAGGGAGGTGGTTGGCACGGGGAGATGCTGGCTGTGGCTTACCTTCTGCCGTGCCGCCTGGCCCTCCCGTGCCTGCCGCCTGGCCCGCTCCTCTTCCACCTTCCTCCTGCTCTCCTCATCTGCCAACTTAGCCATGTTCTCAAACCGTGACCGCAGGCTGCTGGCCCCACTGGAAGCTGCTGTGTGGAGGTGACTGCTGATGCAGACTGCCCAATGGCTCTTTCCACCACTCCAAGCACCATGAGAACCCCAGGAGGTCCCTCCTCACCCCCCAGCTCTTCCCAGTGCCTGCAGTGTGCTGCCATGGGGGGACATGGGATCCAGAGAGCCCTGGGCGAGCACATGCTCCCCTCACCTGCCTCCACTGGACTTGTTTTCTCATATCTGGAGGTTGGACCTTCCATCTCATCGAAGCCAACAGCACTCTGCAAGAGGAAGAGAACCAACCGTCCAGTGCGTTAGACTGAGATGCCCCAGAGGTTTGGCCATGAACTTTGCTCCCTGCAAGGTCTGTATTCATCAGAACTGCCACAGCCCTGAGGGGATGCAGTTCCTCCCTGCACTGGGGATGTCTGCTGCCCTCAGCCAAAGGCCACAGCTAATCCTGCAGAGGGGACACGTTCTGAAGTGTGGGATGAAGGCCAACCTTTGAGGTCCAATATGGCCCAGTGCTGAGTGCTGCTCTCAGCAAAGCAAGGAGGGTGTCCAGAGAGGGGCAGCGGAGCTGAGGGGGTCTGCAGCGCAGTGCTGTGGGAGTGGGATGGGGCAGTGCAGAGCAGAGGGGGTCAGGGAGAGCTCAGCACTCTCTGCCACTCCTGAAAGGAGCACGGAGCGAAGTAGGGCTCGGTCTCCATCCCCAGGGAACGGCGATAGGACGAGAGGGGATGGGCTGACGGAGCGCTGCGGAGGGTCAGGTTGGACATGGGGAACAATGTGTGCTCCAAAGAGCGCTCAGCACTGGCACAGCTGCCCAGGGCAGTGGGGAGTCCCCGTCCATGGGGGTGTCCCAGGGCCCTGGGGATGTGGCACTTGGGGACACGGTCAGTGGGCACTGTGGAGTGGGTTGGGGTTGGGTTGGGGATCTCAGAGCTCTCCCCCAGCCTCAGTGATTCTATAGTTCTATGATTCTAAGAGCACTGGTTGGACACTCACCTTATCCACCCTGTCCCTCTGGACCCCATAGCGGCCTCCAAACCCCCTGGCATAGTCTGTATGGAAAAACAGAAAGCAATTTACATTCTCAAATACTACATAGGTCACTCTGAAAGTAATGCCTCCTATTTACTTCCGTGGAAACCACAATAGACACAAAGAGCCCAACCCAGGGGTGAGCATCCACATCCCCCATCAATCTGCTGTGCAGCACTCCAAGCCCTACTCTGGCCCCTTTGCTTTGGGGCTCTCAGTGCCCCCCCCAGCTGCATCCACAATAAGTTGCATTTGGATTTTGGCAGAACCAACTGTCAGCTCTGCACCCATCTGTACCTGTTTGGGATGTGTGGGGCTGCACTTCCTCCTGGTGGTCCCAGCCCAGAGCGCTCCTGTCCTGACGATCTCTCTGGACCCCAAACTTCCCACCGAAGCCCACTGAGTAGTCTTTGGCCACAGAGATCCCGATTGTGGCATAAGGGGAACAGGGAACAGAGAGGAGAAGAAAAGGATCACCGTGGTGAGTGTGGGGCTGTAGCACCCACTGTAGTGCCCCTATAGAACTCTATAGGGTGAGCAGCTTTCCCTGCGCTGGACTTAGGAAGAGGTGATCACCTTTCTGCGAGTTGTGCTTCTCCACCTGGCTCTTGTAGTCAAATCCCACCGCCGCTTTGTCCACCTTGTCCCTCTCCACACCATAACGGCCACCAAAACCCTTGGAATAATCTGAGGGGGTGTGCAGTGAGGTGCTGGGGAGCTGCAGGGAGGGGGAGAGCAGCAGGGAGGGAGGGGTGGCAGTAGGGAGGGGGGAATGGCAGCAGGGAGGGATGGCAGCATGGAGAGGGGAATGGCAGCAGGGATGGGGGAATGGCAGCAGGGAGGGATGGCAGCAAGGATAGGGGAATGGCAGCAGGGATGGGGGAATGGCAGCAGGGATGGGGGAATGGCAGCAGGGAGGGATGGCAGCAGGGAGGGGAGACAACAGAACAGGGGTTGGGGGGCTGGGAGCACCCTGAGGGCCACTGAGGAAGATCTGTGTCACGGGCCAATGTGGGTGATGGCAGCAGGAGGTGGAGGGCAATGGGCAGCGGGGATGCGGCATGGAGCAAGCCCTTGGGATCACAGAACTAATGGCAAACATTTATGACTGGCTGATGTTTCCCACAGGGGAACCTCAGCTCCCACCACTGACTGTGGGAGCTCAGCCGGTGCTGAAAGGTACCGTTCTGGAGACATGCTCCCTCCACCTCTGTCTCACGGGGATGGGATGTGGTAGAGGCACAGCACGTCCTCCTTACACCTCTGCTCCCTACATCCCTGCAAAGCACCTCATGTTAACTGCTGTGACTCTGCTCATTTATCCTCCAAGCAGCACCCCTTTGTTGGTCACTGCCCTCCAAAATTTCAGCCCTTATCCTATCTACTGAGATCCCTTCAGAGCCATCCCATCACTACATCCCGCCTTAAGAGGGGGGAGTGCATCGCAGTGTCCTGTCTTTGCCCCCCTGCCCCTTTCCTACAGCCCTGCACACTGGGACTCCTCCGCCAAACTCAGCCTGATTGTCCCGTAAGGGTTTTCTAATCTGGATCTGAGAAACAGTTCTGCCAGTAATAGCCCCTCTGTGTCACAGCAGCTTAAGCTTCACAGTCATAGAATCACAGTCATAGAACCCTTAGAGTTGGAAGGGACCTTGAGAGGCCATCTAGCCCAGCTCCCTGCAGTGCACAGGGACACCACAGCTCCTTCAGGTTGCCCAGGGCTGGATCCACTCTGGCCTTTAATGTCTCCAGGGATGGGGCACCCACTGCACTCTGTGCAGCCCGATCCAGTGCCTCACCACCCTCACTGTGAAGGACTTCTTTCCTTATATCCCACCTCAATCTCCCCTCCTTGAGCTCGAAGCCGTTCCCCCTTGTTCTGTAGCACAGCCTCCGCTCAGCACTCTGTCCCCTCCTTTCCAGCAGTTCCCCTTTGGATACTGAAGGCCGCTCTCAGCTCTCCCCGCAGCCTTCTCCTCCCCAGCTGCACAGCCCCAGCTCTCAGCCCGTCCTCCCAGGAGAGCTCTTCCATCCCTGGAACCATTTTTGTGTCCCTCTTTGCAGCTCCGTGTCCGTCCTGTGCTGAGCACTCCCACGTGGACGCAGTGCTCCAGGTGAGGTGTCCCAGCACAGAGCAGAGGGGCAGCTCCCCTCCCTCGCCCTGCTGGCCGTGCTGCTCTGGATGCACTCAGGGTACGGTTTTCTCTCTGGGACCTGGACAGTGCTGGCTCACGTCCTGTGCCACCCCGCAGTACCCCCAGCTCATTTGGGCAGAGCTGCTCTCCATCCTTTCCTCCCCCAGCAGCTTGTATTGCTAGTGAACTCTGCCTCAACCCAGGCGTGAGACCTTGCACCTGGATTTGTTGAACCTCACGAGGCCCTCCTGGGCCCACTGCTCCCCCTGACGGCGCCCACAGCGGTGGGATGTCACCCCACCCCACAGCGCGGTGTCATCCACGAACTGCTGCGGGTGCGCTCAACCCCATCATCAGTGTCACTGATGAAGATATTGAAGTCACCCGAGGTTGTGTCATCCTGGGAAACTTCCGTTCTCTCAGTTTAAGCACAGTTTACCCATTTACAAACATCCCTGGGGTGCTGCTTTCAGCAGATAGAGCTGCTCCAACTGCAACCTGAGTGCCAGATTCTAGTAACGGGAACATCAACACAAGGATCACTTCATGGCAGGGATGCAGATGTTTGGTGCAAGCTTCTCATCTCACACATCTTCGTTTTACTCTGAGGGATTCCTGTGCCCCACGCAGTCTGAAGTCCCACGTCTGCAACTGCCTTCCTACATAGGAGCATGACATTGCGAGTGCCTCAAAACTCCTTCATTCTTTCAGTTTCCTCTGAAAAGAAGAGGGCACCGAACATCTTTCCTCGGCAGTGTCATTCTCCTCACATTGACCTCAAGCACTATCAGGGTCTTTGCCTTTGGACCTTCTCTTGGCTGCAGAATATTTCTCTTTTGGCTTCAGCTCTTGCAGCGTTCCCTCTGGATGCAGCTGCTCCTCTGCACACTCCAAGTTTTCCTCATTCACCCCCAGAGTTCTGCGCAAGTTTGGGTGCCATAGACACTTTTGTTGCCATAGCCACCGTTGTGCTTTTTCTTGTATTGCTTTTTTTGGTGTGTAATCCCTTCTCATGTCCCGCAGTGCTTCGTTCTGCCCAATGCAGTCCCTCAAAGGGACTTTTCAGGGACCAGGAGCAGCACACGCTCATCAGCAGGATGGGGATGGGGATATGGGGAGGGGGGGGATCCTCTTTGCTCAGCCATGAGTTTCCAGCAAAGCAAAAGGGAGCAGCAGTGGGGACAGACAGACAGACAGGACAGGGCAGAGGGCATCGGGGTGAGTGACTGTGAATGGGGATCTGCACCAAGGGGCAGAATCGGGATCATAGAGCTGTGTGCAGCAGCCAGTGCAGGATGCTGGGAGCAGGAGAGCACTGCAGAGCTTGAAGTCCAAGAGTGCCATGGACTTACCTTTCTGGGACGAGTGCTTCTCCACTTCACCCTTGTATTCAAACCCCAGCGCTGACTGGAACACAAAGTGAGGAACGGCGTTGTGCTGGGGGCCGGGTCACACCAGCGGTGGGGTCTGACCCCAAGGATGGAGGGCAGGGTGCCGTGCATGCACATAGCAAAGCACCTGGGCAGGGTCTGACATGCACGAGATGGAACGCACTGTGCTATGAATGCACACAGCAAAGCACCTGGGCAGGGTCTGACACGTGCATGGGATGGAGGGCAGCGTGCCATGCATGCACATAGCAAAGCTCCTGGGCAGCGTCTGGGTTGCCAGCACAGCTCTGTCTGCAGAGCACAGTGCACAGACGTTGGTGCACAGCTCATTGCCACGTGTGTGCTGCAGGCTCTCAGCTCTCGCCCTGCAGGCAGGAGGTGTGAGCTGTGGGTCCTGATGTGGTGCACAGCACGCCGAGCCCTGCGCCCATCAGCACATTCCAAACTGCATCAGCGACCCCAGAGCAGCACGAGCCCCAGATGCATCCCTCTGCTGCTCAGTGCACCTTGTCAGCTCGGTCCCTCTGCACGCCGTACTTCCCCCCGAAGCCCTGGGCTGCGTCGGTCTGTGAGGAATGCTTCCCGACATCTGCAACGTACTCGTGGCCCACAGCACACTGAGGAGAGAGGATGCACAGGGTGAGCTCCAGAGCAGTGTGACGGATGGGGACAGCTCTGCCCTGCTGCCAGAAGGAGTGCGGGGTAACCTGGGGGTTCTGATTGATTGCTGCTTGGCCAACTATTGACCACTACCGACCAGTGGTTGACCATGAGGCAGCGGTGTGCCCTGATGGCCAGGAAGGCCGATGGGACCCTGGGTGCATTGCACAGAGCGAGGCCAGCAGGGCAGGGAGGTGCTCCTCCCCTCTGCTCTTCTCTGGGGGAGCACAGCTGCAGCACTGCACCCAGTGCAGGGCTCCCCAGTTCAGGGCAGACTGGGAACTGCTGGGAGAGCCCAGCAGAGGGTGCAGAGATGGGGAGGGACTCCCGATGGGGACAGGGCTGAGCACCCCGGGGCTCTGCAGCTGAAGGAGAGAAGGGGAGAGGGGATCTAAGCAGTGCTGGTGGATGTCTGACGGGTGGGGGGTGAGGGGGATAGGGTCAGGCCCTGTTCAGTGGTGCCCAGTGCCAGGATGAGGGGCAGTGGGAACAGAATGGAGCCTCGGGAATTCCATCTGACTGTGAGGGAGAACTCTGTGCTGTTAGGATGGGGATTTTTCTCCAAACCCACCCTGACTTAGCTGTTGGCAGCAGTGCGGCACCAGCAGCACAGAGCTCCGTTCCGCTGAGGGAGTGGATCATGAATGATGTGGATGGGATCAGGCACATTCTGGAGAAGGTCTATGGGCAGACGTGTGCTGTGCACACTCTCCCTTCAGGGCCAGGGCAGAAGATAGGGATGGGAACCAGACATTCCTTCGGAGCTTGGGGTGTCCCCTCCAATTCCTTTACCTTGTCCATTCGGTCCCGCTCTGTCCCAAATTTGCCCCCGTAGCCATATGAGGCCTTCGGGCCGCTCTCCAGCTCCTTCTTCTTGATGACCTCGTGCTCCTCTGACACTCTGCTCCTCAGCTGGTGGATGCTGCGGGGCAGAGAGCATCGCTGCGCTGTGGGGTTCTGCCGCCCCCCCCCCCCCCCCCCCCGACTCCTGGCCACTCCCCCTTTGTCCTCCAGGTCACGCCCATCCACTCCCCACCCCCACAGCACCCCCTTCCCCACCCCTCCTCACTCACTCGATGTGCTCGGCCCGCCCGGAGCCCGCAATGCTCTTCGCCCCCCATCGCTGCTCCTTCTCGGAGATGTCATTCTGCAGAGCGAACCGCATCCATCAGCACCGCCCGGAGCCGAGATAGCCCCGACGGCCCCGCGGGGGTGTGGGGAGGGAGAGGGGCTGGAAGGACCGGCCCTTCACCCTCACGTAAATCGTTGGATTTAAGGAGCAAGCTCTTCATGCTGAGGGCGGTGAGCCACTGCACAGGCTGCCCAGGGAGAGGGTGCTGCCCCAGCCCTGCAGACACCCCCGGTCAGGGGACGGGGCTCTGAGCACTGATGGAGCTGAGGGTGTCCCTGATCATCGCAGGGAGTGGGATCAGACGGCCTTCAAGGGCCCTTTCAACACAAACCATTCCGTAACTCTATGAAGGTCTCCTCCAGTTCAAACCATTCTGTAGCTCAAAGAAGGTCCCTTCCAACTCCAACCTAAACCATTCTATGACCCTACAAAGGTCCTCTCCAACTCATATCACTCTATAGGTCTAAGGAGGTCCCTTCCAACCCAAACCGTTCTGTGATCCTATGAAATCCACCTTCAACGCAAACCATTCTGTAGCTCAAAGAAGGTCCCTTCCAACTCCAACCCAAACCATTCTATAATCCTATGAAGGTCTCCTCTAATCCAGATCATTCCGTGGCTCTATGAAGGTCCCTTCCAACTCCAACCCAAACCATTCTATGACCCTACAAAGGTCCTCTCCGACCCATATCATTCTATAGGTCTAAGAAGGTCCCTTCAAACCAAAAACGTTCTATGATCTTATGAAGGACCCTTCCAACTCAACCCATCCAGTGGTTCTGTGATGGTCCCTTCCAAATCCAACCCAAACCATTCTGTGATCCTATGAAGGTCCCTTCCAACCCAAACCATTCTGTGATCCTACAAACCCCCCATAATGCAAATCTAAAAATGTCTCTGTACAGAACACCCAGGGCCATTCTGCTCATGGTTACTTAAAACGGAAGAACTACATGAAGTAAACTGAAAAGAATTTTGATTTCACAGGGTTGGATTCTTTTAGAACATTCAGGGAATGTGAGGAGTGCACTTTGGTTTCCATCCCGCACCAGAATTCCTCTCCGGGAACAGCTCAGCTGCACTGGGACTGAGCACGTGGGACAAAGCAGTGCGGAAAATCTCGTGATGCCTTATGAGCGAGACATAAAATTGCCAAGGAAATCTGGAGTTAATGATCACAGAGTTACAGGGGGGAACAAATCCTATATCTGCACGATGCTGGCTCCAAAGCATTCCTTCAAGAGGCAGTGCAAATTAGGGAAGTGCGTCTGGTCATGCGGGAGAGCAGTCCACACAGAGCGGGGCAGAAGGGCAAAGTGTGGTGCGGGCGAAGGAAAAAACCTTCAGCAGAAAGCAGAGCTGTGGCACCAGACCACGGGGTTCCCCCCAGCCAAGCACTTCTGAGAGCCGTAGAGGAGAGGAGCAGAGCTGGGGGAGCATGGGGCTGTGCCACGCAGTGCAGAGCGGGGCCATCCCAGCTGGGTGCAGAGGAATGAGGGCAGCACCGGAATCCCACACCCGGATGATCCCCCTGAGTTGGATCCCAGCAAACCCTGAACCCCTTCGCAGACACTCACCACAAAGTCAGGGTCAGTGTCCCAGTCGTCGCTCTGCGCCTCCACCTTCACTGACACATCATGGCCCACGACCGCCTTCCACATCTGCAGGGCAGAATATGGCATCAGTGGGACCGCGGTGTCACCGCGAGTGGGGCAGGACCACGGTGCGGCCCCCAGGTGTGACCTGCCCCCCCAGTGCCATGTGGGGCACCTGAAGCAGCCACTCGGGGATCAGCAAAGTGCAGCGAATTTAAGTGGTGAGCCACAGCCCCCGTGTGTGCTAACCTCACGGGGTTGCTCCGAAAGCGATGCCTCCTACGTCATGGGGTTGGCCCACAGTGTCAGAGGTGGATGTTGGAGGGGTGTCAGGAGAGGCTGAACCTTGCTGCTCATGTTCCGTAAATTGCACCCACTGACATACCCCGACGCTTGCTGGATGTTTAGGGGAACCAGGGGGGTGTCAGCACAGCGACAGTTGGACTGTGTGGGCAACATTTTGTGGGATCATAGAATGGGTTTGGTTGCAAGAGACCATCATAGGATCATAGAATGGGTTGAGTTGGAAGGGACTTTTGTAGGAACACAGAGTGCGTTGTGTTGGAAGGGACCATCATAGGATCTTAGAATGGATTGAGTTGGAAGGGATCTTCAAGGAATCACAGAATGGTTTGGGTTGGAAGGGACTTTCATAGGAACATAGAGTGCGTTGTGTTGGAAGGAACCATCATAGGATCATAGAATGGGTTGGGTGGTAAGAGACCTTTAAAGGCCAACTGGTCCCACACCCTGCAGTGAACGGGTACATCCACAAGTAGATCAGCTGCTCAGAACCCCTTCAGAATAACAACAATGCTGCCATCGTGGCTGTGTAACAGTGGGTCATGTCCACTGCTGCAGATTCATACGAGCATGGCACACAAGCTCTCGTTCATCCCTGGTGAAAATGCACAGCCAATGGAAATGCCTATGTCGAAAAGCAGCATTTTGTAGCTGAGACTTTGCCATTGCCACGTGGCATTGTTGCGCTCTTTGCCTCTGCTCTAGCTTCCATGGAAATAAACAAGCATTACTTTCAGAGCAACCAACGTGGAATGCGCCCTTCATTTTGACGCCGGTCAGCGGCAGCACCCAGCTGTCAGATGCGGCTTTTTCCATCACATAACGACTCTCTGGGGGACCCCTGTGCAGTGCAGCTCCTTCTCTGGGTCCAGCTGCTGTGCTGCTGCTGCTCTGCCACCACAGTGCTCATTAACAGAGCTTTGCAGGGCCTGGAAGAGATCTCTGGGGCTCCCCCAGCCCAACCCCACACCCCCAAAGCTGTTCCCTAGAGCAGTGCAAATGGAAATGAGGTGGAGCTCTCAGTGTCTCCTGTGTGTCCCCTGAACTTCTGGGCGCTGTGTGCTGCAGACGGAGCGCGTATCGGGCTCACACCACCCACACGGGGCCGCAGCAGCACCAGGAAATGGGGCTGAAGCCATGGGGTGCTGCTCACGTGAGCCATGAACAGGAGCCCAGAGGAGGTAACAGGCACAGAGAGAGGAAGTTAAAGACAAAAAAAAAAAAAAAAATCAACAAAAATAGTGTGAAATCTCGAGCTCCTGCATTTCACTTTCAGGATGACTGAAAAAAAAAGACAAAAAAAAAGTCCCTCCCAGGCAGCGCTGCATCTGCAGAGCTGCGGAAGGAAATCCGGTGGCACAGTGCAGGCAGTGTGGGGCTGCCCTTCCCATGGCCCAAAGCAGCTTTGCAATGAGGCAGAGAGAAGAACCGCAGTGCTGTGCCCCACATCGCCCCAAACATCACATCAACCAGGGGGAGCCCGATGGGGGGGAAGGGGCCGGCTTTGTAGGAACCCTCAATTCACAGGTTTTGTTGCGGTGTGCACAGGGCAGCTGCCTTCTGTGCAGCGTGTTGGTGCTGAGAACTGCAGTCCCAGCTGCAGGTGGACCTCCAGCGCTGCGCATTGCATGGACTTAACGAGGGGCTGGGGAGGAGGGATGCGAAGGCACACAGTAGGGATGAAACTTGTGGGTGAAAGGAGCCAGGTAGAAAGCCCAGGATGGAGGACAGAGGGAGATTTGCTGCAAGGATTTGACCCTCAGGAGTTAAAATAATAACAATGGCAACGATAGTAATAGTGGTAACAATGAACGTGCGATGCTCCTCAGTGCTGCTGCTCTTGGCAGTAATCCTATTGCAGAGCACAGCCAATAAATCATCCCAGCACCACTGCCCAGAGCCGTGGGGACCCCATCCTTGGAGGTACCCGTGGCTGAGGATGGGTCTCTGGACAGCCTGAGCTGGGGGGGGGACCCAGCCCATGGCAGAGGGGTTGGAATGCATTGTGTTTAAGGCCCCCTTCCAACCAAAGGCATCCTGTGCTTCTGTGATACCTTCCACCTCCTCCTCCCCTCCTCATCTTTTACCATCCTTCACTCTGAATGCTTCTATGGCCCATTTGCATGTACAGCAGCAGCAACAACCTGGCATGGGGCTCCCAGGCGAGGGCAGCCGTCGGGCAGCTGCTCCAACTCTAGGTCTGGGGCTTTGGGGTCTGACTGCTCCTCTGCTCCCTGTGACTCCTGACCTCCTCCCACCACTCATCCTGGGAACCGTAACAAATCACAGCCATGACCACAGCCACGGGGGTTGGTCCCATTCTTCCCCCACCATCATCCTTCCCCCCTTTACTTTGTTTGTGCTGGATGATCATGGAGATTACAAACTTGGTTATCCTGTTTCCCCCAAAGCAGATGGTCAGTGTAGAGTTGGCCCCACGCTTCCCCCCAAAGCAGACGATCAACATGTGGGTCAGTCCCACCTTCTCCAGAAAGCAGATGGTCAACACGTAGTAACCATCGCTCCTTAAGGCCTCAAATGCCAAAGAAGAAAAAAAAAACCCGATGATCACAGAACCTTCTGAACAGTAAATTCTGAGCGCCATCAACCCAGGAAGTTATCTCTCTTTGGCCACCGCAGCACTTCTGCCATTGCTGTCGCCTGCTCCCCACCCCCCAGGACCCCCCAAAATCCTCACCTTGCCCGGCCCCCGGTTTGTGCTGATGGGTTCGCAGCCGTCCAGCCCAGCACTGCTGCTTTGCAGCAGTCTCAGGGCTGTGCTGGGTTCCTGTTTTCTGCACTTCCTCCTCCAGCCCCCAGCACCCAACGCAGCGGTTCCCTCCACTCCAGTGAGGGGAACACACTGCAAAGTGCTCTGTCGGTTTGGGTAGAGCTCAACGGGGCACGATGGCATTTATTGCCCCAAAACAAACAGTGATCTCTGCAGCCAGGCTCCTGCTCCACCGGAGTGAGCTCTGGTGAAAAGAATGGACAAGTGCCCGAGCCCCAGAACCAAGGATTACTGAAATCTCATGAAAGGAAGCTGCAGATCTGCTGCTTGCAGTGCTGGTGCAACGCTGGGCTCAGAGCTTTAAAGCACAATTAAATGTATATATGTGTGCGTGTGTGTGTGTATAGATATGGACATATGTGTACAGATATGGATATATGTGTACAGATATATGAATGCTTAAGGACAGAAAAAGGTAATCTGAGGTAGGAACACAGAGAGGATCACGTTCAGACCAAATTCCCCCTGCTCTGTTCACTGATGGAAATGCCCAATTTTGGAACAGGCACGAACCACTTCTGCACGAAACAAACTTCTCAAACCAGAACGACTTCCTTTCAGGGTGAGTCGAGCGATGCAAAGAGCAGCTCCCGGACGGAGCACTCACTCCTGTATGACGTGGGGTGATGCAGAGGTCTTTCTGCAGGCGAGCAAGGCAGGACTGGGGCCCCCAAACCAGAGTGCAGCAGAAGGTTGAGTGTCTGAAGCAGAAACTGTCGGGTGATGTCCCAGGTCTTCCATTAGGTCAAAGCTGTCGGCCACACTGCAGGATCAGGTCAGGAGCTCCTTCTGAGTTTCTTTCTGATGTATTTAATCCAAGCTGCAAGCATTCCATTTGGAGATATAACGTCTGTAACGAATCCAGCTCACCTGAATGGTCTTATTTCACACAGCATCACAGAGCTGTAGGGGTTGGGAGGGACCTCCAGAGATCACAGAGTCCAACCCCTCTGCCAAAGCAGCTCCCAGCACAGGGTGCACAGCTCAGCATCCAGGTGGGTCCTGAACGTCTGCACAGAAGGAGACCCCACCAGCTCAGTGTGCAGCTCCAGTGCTCCGTCACTGAACTGGGAAGAAGTTCCCACGCACATTGGTGCGCAACTTCCTATGCTTCAGTTTGTGGCCACTTCCCCTCGTCCTATGGCCACACACTGCTGAAGAGCTCAGCCTCCTCCCTTTGCCTCCCGCTGTTGCAAACTAGGTTTGCAGCATTTGTCCAAGGTTAACCCAGAGTGACGTGGGGAAGCATACACACGCTCAATATGAGTGAAGCTTCGTTTATTGTTGGTTACATCTCTGCTTATATAGACATTCTGTTGCTAAGATTCAGTTTCCAGCTCACAATCTTTTAGCTACATGATTGATCAAAGGTAGCTTACATAAAAGCTATAGTGATTAATGACTACACGGTTTACACATTGTTCAGTAGTTTTCATAACATTCAGTTCCTCAGATAATATCTAGTTCTATTGAAATCAGATCTAGTCATCTTGACTTCTGTTACTAAGTATGGTTTCTATAAACTTTGCACGCAACGCTACCCTACTTCTTAAATCCATTGTCTAAGCTTAATCATGTTTAGCTATTATTTATTACTTATTACTTATTAACTACCATTTTCTCTACAACATCCCGCTCCGCAGAACTCTGCACTTGCTCTTGTTAAACCTCATCTGGTTCCTTTCTGCCCAACTCTCGAGCTGTCACGCTCCAATATAAAGGAGGGAGACGAGGTTCTTTGATTATGTGTATACCCGATGGCGAGATTAAGACACAACGGGTCAAATGTTAGCCCAACCAGTTTATTACAATTACTAGTTGCTTAGGGATATGGGGAAGGGAAGGTGAGCGATAGACAAGGGATAAAAAGCAAGGAGTCTTGAGAGAAAGCAAGAGAGATATAATCACCACCGTGGGTCCAACGAGGTTCATAGTCTCAGGAACTCGTCTGGTCACCGCGGGGGGATGGGAGATGAAGCAGGCCTCAGGGTCCGTCTTTGGGAGCTCTCCTCAAAAGATTTTTTCTTTGGGAGTTCTTCTCCAGGAATTCTTCTCTTCTAAAATCCTTGGTTCAGTGAAGGCCTTTTATCCCCCATTTCTCAGGTATTTTTTCATTTTCTCTTTCATTTGTGTGAGATGTCTGGCCTAACAGATCAGCCAGCAGCGGATGTTGCCTTCATTGCCATGCAGGAGCATTGTTGTCTTTTGTGGTGGTCAGCTTCTCCAAGCCGTACCCCCTTCCCCCCCAGACAAGACTATTTGCCCCTATTTCTGCTTATCTTTACAACCATAAGCAGAGACAGTGAGGCACCATAACACCCATCTGGATAACCGGCAGTTATCAGTCAGAGTCTTGTCACCAGAAAAGGCCTTAGGAAGCAAGCTTTGAGACAAAAGAAAGGAAAGCAGTTTCTGTCTTTCACACGAGCCTGTGGTCTCACTGAATGGCAGCACAGCTGTGCTCATGGGATGGGAATTCAAGTCCTTTGTGTTTCTTTAAAAGCCATGATGTGAGTTCTGTATACGTTATCCATAGTTCTTGTACATACTGAAAGCAGTGGGTACATCGTTCTTACAATGCCCTTCTGTTCCAATGGCACTGTCAGATTCTAGCAGTGAATGCAAAAGGTATCCTTGGCCCTAAAAGATGGAGGAGGGCAGTGCTGTATGTCCCACCCCAAGCAGTAGCCGTGGGCACCCACCACCACAGCTTCACTGGGAAGGGGACAACTCCAGCCCCGTGCACAGTTCAGTCACACCTACCTGGAAATAAATAGGAACAGACCTTTGCATTTACTGGGACTGCTTTTGAAATCACAGCACTCTTAAACTCCACGGTCATAGCAGCAAAAGCTGAAGATGCTGAGAGGGGAAAGGTCACATCTGTGGGTGTTCAATAGGAAGAAACAGATCTGATGGAATTAACACATAAGGAAACACACGGAGGTGTCCCATGAAGGTATGGCACAGCACCCCACCCTGCAGAGACCTCTGCTGCTCACACGATTACACAACGCGTTTTCCATCTGAAAAATAATCTTTATTATATACAGGAGCATGTGCCCCAGAGAGCTACAGGCGAAGGTTTTGGTCACAGAAGTGTATGCAGCTGAGAAAGCCCGCAGAGATCATCGGGGTGGTACACAAAGGGATATGTAGTGCCAACACTGGGCCAGAGAGCCCATCGTTTTAGGTACAGTGATGAATTCACTCCATCTCCAAAGAGGTTTTGCAGTGCCTCGGTTACCAGCAGCATCAGAACCCCCTCCTTCCATGTGGAAGAATGCACTGCAAAGCAGACAGGACCTTTGCAGCAAGGACCCTGAGCACAGAGCAGCTTGGCCAACAGCAAGGAGCTCAGCTCAACCAACCCCTGCAATCTCCCTTTGGAAGAGGACTGTCCCAACCCCACAACATTTCAGGAGTTCTTTAGGAAGAGCACCGCTTCCCACACATCCCACACGATCAAATCCAACCGTGGTTGGCCTCAGAGTCCGCCAAGCCCAGGGCCCAACGCCGGCACTGCACAACTTCCCCATGAGCAGCGACACTGAAGGCCCAGAACTCCGTTCCCTTCCTCAGCGCCGGGGGAACCCAGGTCTTACTTCAACCACAGTTTCAACGGAGCAGGAAATGTGGTTCTGAAATTCACATTCCTTAAAGCGTCCACTGTTTCCTTAGGATATGCATTTCAAACAGCACTGAGCCATGGAGCCAACAGGAGACGTAAGGAAGTGAAGGAGCTTCCCTCCTGGTACCCAGGTCCACAGCTTCCACCTCCCCAACTCAGGACGAGGATGAATGAACATCCGTCAGGTCCTGGAAGCACTGAAGAACTGCAGCAATCCACGAAGAACCGTCTCATTCCTGCCACTGCAAAACACTCCATAAAATGAGCAGTGCTCCCTCCAGGTACAGGAACAGATACCGTCCTACTGAGGACCCCCAGCTCAGAAAACGTACTGCTCAACCATTTAAAACTGTGGAACAAAGTGACAGATGTCCTGAAAACACCACGAGCAACAGCTCTGGCTGCTGCCCATCCCAACAGCATCAACCCCCGGACAGTGCTGCTCTCAGGGAACCGATCAGCAGGAAGGAGGTGGGTGAGGTGCCGGTTCCAGCCGCCCTGCGGGTGGGGAATACTGGCCTACGATCACAGAGGGCTGTGGCTCGAGGAAGGGATGCAGTTCCTGTTCAGAGGTGGCCTGTGAAGCACAGGAAGAGCAGGACGTGAAGAGCAAGCAGGTACATGGCCACCAGTAAAGGCAAGTGTGTCCGGGAGCGGAAGAGAGAGCGTAACAGGCGTCGCAGTCTGGGGATATTCCGAGTCTGGAAGAGGAAAAGAGAGACTGGTCAGAGCCAGGAACGGGCAGGTCTCCAGCAACCTTCCCCCAGAGTTCTCTGACCACACACATAAGCTTAAAGCTAATCAGCACGAGCTTTCCCAAACCCATTCTGCTGCCAGATCCGACCACCAGAGACACTCCCCCGGGAAGTATTCCCCTTTCCCGTCAGAAAAACTGCTCTCTCCAATTCCAATTGAGAAAGGGCAATAGAACGCAGAACGTCACCCCTTGACACTTGCTTCCTACAAACATCTTAGCCCCTCAAGGGAAACATAAACAAAAGGACCAGTGGCACTTTTCTGTTGGAGACTCCTAGGAATCCCAACTCAACCCACTCCAAGCTGGAAGAAGAGAACATGCATTCATTGCCATCTTTCAGCCTCACCACTGAGAGGATTCCAGATCCTGCTGAGCAGGGCTGCCCTACGGTGACAGGGGCCCTTCGGGGGGTCCTCAGGCAACCTCACCTCCCCTGGCAGAGCCGCAGAACGAAGGAAACTGCCTGCCCTGGTGACAAACCCCAGAGGTAGCACAGGGCTGCACCCAGCTACGGCTCCTGCCCTATGTCTGCCCATGGGAGCACCACCTCTGAACGAAGAATGAAGGAGAGGCCAAGATCCCTGGCAAGCTGCCTTCCTCTGCAGAACAGCACTGGTGGCTGCCAGCTCTCATTCAGCACAGTGAAAACGCAGCTCACCAATCTGGCCCCAGCCTGGCAAAGACAGGCTCGATAGATGGCAAGCGAGGAGAGTCCAGGATGGAAGCTAACCCGAAGGGCTGGCTCTCCAGACAAGGCAAACACTAAGGGCCATGCTTCTTCAGGGAGAGAAGTTTGCCTGCTCCTCACCATGGAGGCCTTGGGTGCATCACATGGAGCCTGGGACCAGGTCCTGGGCACAGACAGCGCTCGCCTACATTTCAGCAGCCTCTGAAATTCAGTCTGCTCAAGCATGCTGTGGTGGAATTCCACAGTGAGAGCAGCACAGAAAGCAGAGCGAGCCAGGAGCAAGAAAGCCACACAAACCCACCACCCAAACATGCCCACAGAAGAACCTCACTGCTATAGGCTCTCAATTTCCTACACCACTCAGCTCACACCGTTGGCAGCTGGGAGAGAAAATTCTTACTTTGCTGCAATTATTATCCATGGAGTCAATCAGCAAGGAATGCTCTTGACCTGGAGTCATATCGATGCCGGTGCTCAGGGAGGACGTCCACTCACTCGACTCCAACCTGGCACAAAACAAACACACAGCATTAAACCAATGAGCAGAACCATGGGGTGACCCGGGCAGCTCTCCTCAGATACAGCTTCACAATGAACTCATTCCCAGTTTCTGCGGGCGAGTGAAGCTGGAGCAGAGTGGGTGCCTTGTGATCTCCATACACGTTGAGTACGCTCCGTGCCCACAGTCACAGAAAAACAAAATGCTTCTGGATCACACTGATGTGCAGATTGGCATTCCCCTCCAGTACAGGAGGGTTCAGCTGCTGCTCACAGAGCCCTTCTTTCCTCCCCCATCTGCCATCGCTTTATGACTCTTTGATTTCTTTTGGTGCTGTTTCTTCTTTGCAGGGATTCCAACCTCATAGAATCGTAGGGGTTGGAAGGGACCTCAAGAGATCATCGAGTCCAACCCTCTGCCAAAGCAGGTTCCCTACACCAGGTGACAAACTCTAACTCACCTGAGGCACTCGTGCTCTGCACACGGGCTGTGGGTGATATTTCATAGCACGTAACCTGTAAGCTGCCAGGGCAGATGACTGAACTCTTTCAAATGCCACAAAATTAATTTGGAAGCCAGCTCTGCTCCCAGAAGCACTGGCTCTTGCCAACTGTTTCCCAGTGACAGACTTTCAAGGTTGGTGAGATACTGCTGAAGGATGGAAGCAGCACTGCCGGTGTCAGTGATGTGAAACCGGGCGATGTGACGTGAGGGCACTACCACACACTTCAATGCTGGAAGGGGTTAAGGTTGTGTGAGTTGTGCAGCAGCTGCCAGGGAACTTTACCTCCAGTTTTTCCATCCAGATCATTGTTTTTCCATCAGAAACAGCATTTGTGTCAGGAGGAAAGCCGCGACAGTGATGTAGAAGATTCTAATAGTGAGATGAGCATAAATTGCTGCACTAAAACTGGTAAGAGATGCACACAGCGCACGTAGCCACAATGAAATTCAGTGACCAAATCCACTACAGCGTGGCTCGCCGCTTCCCATCCTGACATCCAGGCTAGGTCAGCCTCCTTTTCTCTACCGACTACAACAGCAGCTCTCACACAACCTGGGCATAAAAAACAAGGTTTGGGCAGCAGAGAGCCGAGGGGGGAACCTGTGCCAGGAGGCCACGCACTGCCCTGTGCCATTCCTGGCTGCTTCCAGCTGATCTGGTGACACATGGCACCTCGCTGCACGCTGAGCCTTCAGCGGAACCCACTGCACAGATGTTTATGTAAAGAAGGGGCAGCAGATCCCAGGGGCAGGAGGACACACAGAAGGAAGCTTGGGAAGGGACGCAGAAGAAGGCCCAGGGGGTGGCACGTGCACTTTCTAATACTAAACAGCTGCTGAACGACAGTCAGGAGAGAAAAACCTGCCAGGCCAAAACTCTAGCTGAGCATCAGGCCCAAGAAGTATAAGAACCAGGGAAGCAAGGATACCTGGAAGCGTGGCAGAAGGTTTCATACAGGAGGTGTCCCCGAAAACACAGCACCGCTGGCAGCACAAAGCAAGAAGAGGAACGACCTGCTGCCTGAGAAGGTGGGAAATGAGGTGAGAAATAAAGTCCTGTTTAAAGGAAATCAATGGAAAGAAGCAGCAGTATCTATTGACCGACTCAGGAAGGTTTGCCTGAATCACCAAAGTGGTTTTGGTGCTGATTTGTAATAGAGAGAAACCTTTGGGAAGCAAAGCCTGCGTGTCCTCATGTGTCCCAGAACCCTATGATTTCACTGACAAGGATTGCTACGTACCTGCGGGCTGGGCAGCTTCCCTGCCCTTTAGGATTGTGATAGGCCAGTAGAGGAACGCAGAGCAGCGCAGAGGAAGTAATTAAGAAGCAAGGAGCAGCAGAAAGCTGCCATTGGACAAGGCCTGGACAGACTGGAGAGCTGAGCGAGGCTTAACAAGAGCAAATCTTGCACTTGGGGAAGGAACAACTGCATGTATCAGCACAGGTTGGGGAGTGAGCTGCTGGAGAAGAGCTCTGCAGAGAAGGATGTGGGGGTCCTGGAGGGCAACAGGGTGGCCAGAAGGCCAATGAAACCCTGTGAAGAATTAAAAAGAGTGGCCAGCAGAGACAGGGAGGTGATCCTCCCCTCTCCCCTGCCCCGGTGAGGCCACGTTTAGAATGCTGCGCCTAGTTCTGGGCTCCCCAGCTCCAAAAAAGACAGGGATCTCCTGGAAGGAGTCCAGCAGAGAGCCACAGACGTGACGAAGGGCCTGGAGCATCTTCTGTATGAGGAAAGGCTGAGAGATGTGGGGCTGTTCAGCCTGGGGAATAAAAGACTGAGCGGGGATCTGATGAATGGACACAAATCCCTGCAGGGAGGTGGGAGGTAAATGGATGAAGCCAGGCTCCTCCCAGCGGTGCTCAGCAATGGCACAAGGAGCAGTGGCCTAAAAATGGAACATAAGTTCTGTACCAACATGCAGAAGGACTTCTGTACGGTCAGGGTGAGGGAGCGCTGGCACAGGTTGCCCAGAGAGGTGCTGGATTCCCCTTCTGTGGATCCCCAGGGCACATCTGTGCGACCTATGGCAGGGAGCTGCTTTAGCACGGGGTTTGGGCTCAACGATCTCCTGAGGTCCCTCCCACCCCCTGTGGTTCTGTGACTCTGATCACCGCTGGCTCCAACCCCCTGCACAACTTTTTTCCTTACCAAAGGGACTGAGTGCAACTGAAGGCACAAAGAAGGGGACCGAAAACAAGGAAAGTGGGGAGGAAAGATGTCCAGAGTGAAGCTGAGCCAAGGAAAGGGGCAGAGGGAAAAGGACCACCCTAAATTAGTTGTTTCTCAATACACAAAGTTATTGCCCCAAACCATAAAATTTAAATTCAGGGGAATTTCTCCAGTCAAGATTTCTTCTACCCAAGGCAGACAGGTGATTACTGAGGAGACAAAAACCCTGGAAATATAAAAAAAATAATATTTTTTTGTCTTCTTCCAAATCTGAGTCCACAGATTATATTTTTCAGTAGTTTGCTTCACTGGGAGACCTGGCACTCCGCACCAGAATTGATCCTACCACAGCTTTCACTCAGTTGCCGCACTCTGCTTTTGTCTACAGCTGAAGGACAGACACGGTGCAGTCCTTCAGTGAGCCAGGATCTCTGCTTTGTGGACAGCATCCTCACCTGCTCATCTGATCCTGCACTGCTGAGAGCGCTTCCTCGGCAGCGACGCGGCGCTCCCGTTCCTCCTCCAGCTGCTCCTCCAGGTACCTCATGTCTTGCTTCGTGCTGCTATGTAAGTGTTCTGTTTCAGACAACCTGGCAGGAAATAAACAAGCACGTGCCAAAAAGGCCCAGTTCCTGGACTGCTCTGCTTCTGTTCTATTTACAGTAGGCGAACAGGTTCCAACTCTTCCAGCTCACACAGAAGGCAGCTGTTTCTCATTGAGTTCTTCAGAAAGCAGGAGGAACAGCAGTCTCATGAAGCCACTGCATCACATCAGGAAAGACATGACCCTACCTTCCAAAAGCTGTTTACAAAGGGCACTGGGGGTTCCCATGCTGGGTTTCAATCCCAGACACATTTTCAGGCTAGAAGCATTGAGACCGTGCGACTAAATACACATGGGCAGTTACTAAACAGCTGCCTTGTCAGATCAGAGATCCCAGTTTGGCTGGTGATGGTCCATCAGAACCACTACCACACGCTTCTCTCCGCTGTTTGAAGTTCTGAGCAAAGAGACATTGGTAACTACAACTGTCCAGTGTGCGTGACAGCTCCTCCACTTCAGCAAGGTGCTGCTGGGGAACCAAAGTGCTGAGAGCTCTGACAGAGCATCCCGACCCCAGCACCTCCTCACCAGGGCTAACACCCCTCCTGGCCCCACAGTACCTCAGCTGCAGCTCCTGTAGCTCTGGTGTGTAACTGCCTCCAGGCTCATTCTTTTCTTGGGGTGCTCCGGGAGCAGCGTCTGTTGCAAATGACTCCTAAGAGAAGGCACAGATACACAGCAGAGGCACTGAATGACAAGGACAGAAATGAACCATGGTGCTGCTCACTTAGCGGAGCCACCCTGCGGTCTTTCCCTCCCCCACACGTAGGCAGAGACCCTCACCACGCTCTTGTCCGTGGCCTGCAGCTCCTGGAGCTGCTTCTCCAGCTCCAGGCAGCGGCTCAGGACCTCGCTGTAGTGCTGGTGGCTCTCACAGACACTTCGGCCGCTGCCACGCAGCTGCAGGGAAAGGGTGTTTTTCTCTTCAAAGACCTGAGACAGCTGAGAAGACAAATCCCAAGTAAAGAGCTCAAACGTTTCCGTGACTGCAAAATTGTTTTCCTTGTAACTGAGGGTAAGAATTCGACTGAGTGCAGGTAGTTGCCACAGTGCGCATTTCTGAGGTCTGCTGAGCAGTGATAGCCTCCAACAGCAGCTTGTGGCCAAGCCGTCCAACGTAGGCGGCCCTAAAACATCAGCACGACGTACAGGATTGCTCCCCTCTTCCCTCCCAGTATTAAATCTGGGGGAGTAGCTGACGCAAGACCCCAAACTCCCACCTAGAGGAGCATTGCACTAACAGAAATCTTCGGTTCACTAAGGGAAACATCTGCACCTGATGGAAAGCACCAACACAGGACAGAGAGAGGGAAATGTGCTGTATTCTGGGTAACCTCAGGACAAGCAAGACCAGCAGACAGAGGGAAGTTACCATCTGCTCTGCTTGGTACCAGCAAGACCACACCTGGCCTACGGTGACCAGTTTGGGTTCTCTCATTTCACAATGAATAGAGAAATAGGAAAGAGTTCAGAGAAGGTCTACAAAGATAGTTGAGAGAGTGGAGCACGTGAGAGCTGTGAGCTGTGCTGCTTTATCCCGGGAAAGAAAAGGCTGAAGTGGAGAGCAGTTTGCAGTTACCCTGAAGGGAGCAGCACAGCAGACAGAGTGAAGCTCTGGGGCAGCGGCAGAAAATATAATAAGGGTCTTATCGGTGGCTTACAAAAAACAAGGTCGTTTTCACTGAAAGTGAATAGCAGCATAGGAAAAGGACCCAGAGAGGTTCAGAAATGTCTTCTCTTGGAGGTTTCCACCAGTATGGTAGGCAAGGGCAAGGGTGACCCAATTTAACATCGCTGCCAGTGCTGCTTTGAGCAGCAGAACAACATAAGGGATCACCTCCAGAGGTCTCCTCTAACCAATATTTCCGATTCTGTGTTCCTGTGGTGAATGCCCACATGAACAGAAAGCCCTCTCCTGCTCCGTGAGCCCCACTGAAGTCTGCCCTCTTCTCCACATTCCTCAGCCCAAGCTCTGCAAGCAGAAAACACAGCCTGTACCTTGCTGTTCAGCTGCTGAATTCGGAGCTCTTTTTGGTGCAGTTCTTTCAGGCTGTCGCTTAACTGAGCTCTCAGATGCTTTGTCTCTGCTTCCAGGCTGGAAAAGTCCCCTCTCACTGCTTCTGGAGAGATCTGACAGGGAAAAAACAAAGAAAAATACATCACACACAGCAATTTGTTCTCATTTCCACTCTGCATTCTGAGTCTAAAAGCCCTACACTGATCCTACGCCCGAAACTCGATCTGCCCAAGCAAGACAACACAGGGCAAGTAAACAGAAATATGAACATCAAACAATTAGGAAAGATCACTGAACTGGCACATAGCTTTGAGGAGTCATCCTGACTGCAGCACAGGATGAAAGAGAACAGAAAACAACAACGAAAACCCACAGAGGGATGTCCTTATTGCTGCTGGTCAGCACAGAGCAGCAGGCTTACACTGCAGCATTCCCCTGGGGGTGGGGGGGGGGGGGGGGAGAAACAATCACATGTGCTTGATTCTAGGTTTTAATTTGCACATACGCGTGTCCAAGGGGTAAGAGGGGATTCCCCCCTCCTCCACCGATGTCAAAGTGTGTCACTAGAGCACTGCAGATGTTGGCAGGACAGTTGTGTCCTTGCTTCTAACGCTACAGCATTGCACATGCAGGTGGTGAGCGGACCAAGCAAAGCACCCAACAGATTCCACTCCACTGATAGAAATGCCATATGGAAGAAGGAGGCAGAACGTTCAGCTTCCAACCCTCAGCCTCCCTGGGCACAGGCCAGGATTGCAGATTCCTGCCCCAGTACGAAAAGCAGTACAAATCCTGTAAAATACTTAAAAACCAGAACACAGTATGACAAAGGACTAAGACAGAAAATAAGATCTCAGATTCAAAACAGTGCAAGAAGCAATTCTAAAACTGACAGATCAGAAGAGCTGAGAGGTTCCAGAAAGAACTAACTGCTCAGAAGGAACTCTGGTGGCCCAGGAAACCCCATCTCTCCTCTCTGTCTCAAACATTAGGAGCAAAGGGAGGAGCGCACAAGGTTACATCAGAGCTTTGCATGCTGCACTGTTTGGTATAAGCCCTGCTGGGCACACAACAAAATGCAACGCCAGTCCGTGTGGTGTCTGACCAACCATTTCCACCAACCTTCTTCTGGTACTGCTCCTCCACAGCCTGAGGCTTGCTGAGGGGCGGCCTCATTTCCTGCACGACCTGCTGCAAGCGGCTCAGCTGCTGCTCCTTTTCTGCTACGAGCATCAGGTACTGCTCCTTGATGCTGCTGTTCTGCTTCTCCCACGTGGTTTTCTCCTGCCTGCAAAGCATCGTGCAAAGGCAATTGCCAAAGGGTTAACAGTGCCACATACAACATCCTGAATAGCTGAACAGCTGGGCTGAGGTCAATGGGCTGAGGTTCAATAAGGCCAAGTGCCAGGTCCTGCACTTTGGCCACAATAACCCCATGCAGTGCTATAGGCTTGGGGCAGAATGGCTTGAAGACTGTATGGAGGAAAAGGAGCTGGGGGTGTTGGTTGATGCTCGGCTCAACGTGAGCCGGCAGTGTGCCCAGGTGGCTGAGAAGGCCAATGGCATCCTGGCCTGGATCAGGAATAGTGTGGCCAGCAGGAGCAGGGAGGTGATCATCCCCCTGTACTCAGCTCTGGTGCGGCCGCACCTCGAGTACTGTGTTCAGTGTTGGGCCCCTCACTACAAGAGAGACATGGAGGCCCTGGAGCGTGTTCAGAGAAGGGCAACAAAACTGGTGAGGGGTCTGGAGCACAAGTCTTACGAGGAGCGGCTGAGGGAGCTGGGATTGTTTAGTCTGGAGAAAAGGAGGCTCAGAGGAGACCTCATTGCACTCTCCCACTTCCTGCAGGGGGGCTGTGGTGAGGAGGGGGTCGGCCTCTTCTCCCAGATAACTAATGACAGGACGAGAAGGAATGGCCACAAGCTGCGCCAGGGAAGATTTAGATTAGATTTGAGGAAAAATTTTTACTCTGAAAGAGTGGTCCGGCACTGGAATGGCCTGCCTAGGGAGGGGGTTGAGGCACCGTCCCTAGTGCTGTTCAAGAAGCGTTTAGATGAGGTGCTGAGGGATGTGATTTAGTAGCTTGGTGGGTAGGGATGGTGGTGGGAGGATGGTTGGACTAGACGATCTTGTAGGTCCTCTCCAACCTCATGTATCTATGAATCTATGAATCCAGGCACCCAGCTCAGAATGAGCCAAGGAGGACTCCAACTACTCCCTACTATCACCCACCCCAGATAAGAAGTTGGATATCAAAGACAAACTAAAGCAAAAGCACTTCAGCTCGGGAACCCTAAAAGCAGGGTTAAGGAAGTTGCCTCCACCAGGCTCAATGCTGCAGGCTGTTTCAGACTCACACTTCTGCTATTCCTGGACTTTTTTTTTTGTTCTTGGTGTACAAAGAGCTTTTTGCTTTCTAGAAAGTTGCTGTCAGTGCCACTTCTCATCGCAACATCGGCATTGCCACATTCAAACACACGAGAGCCACTGCATGGATCCTAACACAAAGACCTGGGCCTTGCTTTCACTCGTGTAGAAGGAGCTACCTAGGACATAAAATTCTCTCACTCGTTACTTCAGGACCTCTGAAGAATCTGAAATTACTTTTTCCCCCATTTCTGGAACACAGCACATTTGCCTGAGTGGATTTAGTCCAGGAGTGGACGACAACTCACCAGCGTTAAATTACAGCCTTTCTTAATAGAAGACATAAAGCAAGTGAAACAAAGGATTAGGCCATCATACAGGATGAGTATTTTTCATACAATTACATCAGTCAGATAACGAAGGGTGTTCATTCCCTCATCAGCTCGGAGTGGAGAGCACTACGATTACATAAAAATAAGCTTCCGTACAAGAAATAGACAATGCTTTCTCTGAAACAGATGACGTTGGCCACCATTGGAGGAAATAATAAAACCAAAAAGGTCGTCAAACTACTTTGCAGGGGCATTTCCCTTCACTATGTTGGGCTGTAAATCCTCACCCTAAGTCTGATGCATAGAGCTGAAATAAGGACGAGGGCAGCTGATGCAACGCGGGTAAGGTGGAGGTGCCCAGCACTTTGCTTTCTGCCCATGACACTTTGAAACAAACAACCCCTGCCATCTCTGAGGGGGTGAGGAGAATGACAGTTCTCACCTGAGCTGCTGAAGCTCCTGCTGGCAGGAAATACTCTCTTGCTCCAGCTGCTCCTGGCGGCGGTGCTGCTTATCCACCTCTTGTTGATACTCCTGCACTTGTGCCTTTAGGCGAGAGTTTTCAGCCGTTTCCACCCCGACTTGTATGTACTGCTGCTGCAGATTCTTCAGGTCCCTCACCTTTAAGCAAAGGGAAACATCACTACCAATGCTAACTGAGCCAGCAGCTATGTCTATCGTTCACAAGCATTTGAGAACATTTTTCACCGTGGCATCTCATTCAAATGACAAAGACACTGGAAATTCCCATCGGTTATTGCAACAGTCTCCAAAGAGGAGCTGAGCAGAAAGGCAGCCCCGAGAAGTCTGTTGTGAGGAAGAGAGCAGTGGGTTTTGAGACCTCCCATAAAGACACGACACACAGAAACAAGGCAGCCCTAGCCTACACCACTGCTCTGACAATGCAGAGGAAGCCGTGAAGTGAGGCGGAAGGAGCTGGCTCCTGGATGGGGTGCTCACTGCAATCCAGGGAGGTCAGGAACTGCAGTCCTTCCAACAGTCTACTCTGACCGGAATTAAAAAGCCGTCATTACCTCACCGTTGGTTTTTGAGGATAGAAGACTGATTCTGGGGTCAAGGCAGTACTGAACAAACCGGGAGATCCCTCTGCCAAGGATCAACATTAGCAGCACCGCACAGATATGTAAGTTCAAGAAAGCAGAAGACATGTGAATCTAGAACTAGTTGAGATGCTGATGGACAAGCGGGAAGCGATGGACAGTATCATGAAGTATCATGGGATATCCCGAGTTGGAAGGGACCCACAGGGATCATTGAGTCCAACTCCTGGCTCCACACAGCACTGCCTCAAATCAAACCATGTTTCTGAGAGCACTGTCCAAACTTCTATTCTCACACGGTGGGTGATCGCCCAGCCCTCTGATTTCTCCAGGTCTCTCTGCAGGACCTCTCCACCCTAGGGGGACTCCACAGCTCCTCCCAGTTCAGTGCTGTTTAAAGCATACTTCATGTACCTACAAGTCCTGCACCCAGAAGCTGATGAAAACACTGAAGAGCTCTGCAGAACTCCCCCAGTGATTGGCTGCCAGATCAGTACCCTGCACTCGGCCTTACTGAACCGCATCATGTTTTCATGGGCCCACTTCTCCAGCCTGTCCAGGTCCCTCTGGATGACTGCACCGCTCAGCTTGGTGTCATCCGCAAACTTGCTGAGGGTGCACTTGATGCCACTGCCATGTCCACTGATGAAGATGTTGAAGAGCACCAGCCCCAAATCCGACCCCTGAGGGACACCACTCGAACCCGGCCTCCATCCTGACACAGAACCATTCATCGCAACCCTTTGGCTGTGTCCAGCCAGCCAATTCCTAACCCATCCTACAGACCATCCTTCAAATGCACACCTCTCCAATTTAGAGAGAAGGATGTGGTGTGGGACCACGTCAAAGGCCTTGCAGAAGTCCAGGTAGATAGCATCCATTGCCCTTCCCCCATCCACCGAAGCCGTCACTCCATCATAGAAGGCCACCAGATCAGTCAGGCAAGATCTGCCCTTGGTGAAGCCATGTTGGCGGTCTTGAATCACCTCTTTGTCTCGTATGTGCCTTAGCACAGCTTCAAGGAGGATCTGCTCCATGATCTTCCCAGGCACAGAGGTGAGGTTCATTGCCCTGTAGTTCCCCGGGTCTTCCTTTCTCCCCTTCTTAAAAATGGCAGTAATATTCCCCTTTTTCCACTCTCCGGAGACTTCACCAGACAGACAGGATTTTTCAAATATGGAGAGCAGCTCAGCAACCACATCAGCCATCTCCTTCAGAACTCTAGGACGGCTGTCATCTGGTCCCATGGACTTATATACATATAAGTCTTATGAGGAGGACTCCGACTTGTTCCACCATAACAGTGGGACAGAAACCACTCCGCACACCCTCACCTAGAGGCTCAGGGTCCTGGAAGACATGAGAAGCCTGACCACCTGTGAAGGCTGAGGCAAAGCACTCACTGAGTACCTCAGCTTTTTCTATGTCTGAGGAAGCCAGTTCTCCATTCTTTCATCGGGGGAGAACGCTCACCTTGGCCTGTTTCCTCCTGTCTACATACCTGTAGAACCCCTTCTTGTTATCTTTCACATCCCTCGCCAAGTTCAGCTCCATCTGCACCTTGGCTTTCCTAATCCTATCTCTACACAAGCGGACAACAGCCCTGTATTCCTCCCAGGATACACAACCCCACTTCCACTTCCTGTACATTTCCCTCTTTTCCTTCAATTTAAGCTGCAGGTCCTCGCATAGCCAAGATGGTCACCTGCCTGCCCTGCTCGACGTCTTCTGCTGGGGGATGGAGAACCGCTGCGATCCCAAAAGGGTGTCCTTAAAGAGCTGCCAGCTCTGTTCTGTACCCATGCCCTTTCCCAGGGGATCCCACTCAGCAGTTCCTTGAGCAGCTCGAAGTTTGCTCTCCTGAAGCACAGGGTCCTAGCTCTGCTTTTTGCCAGGCCCGCATCCCTCCAGATCACAAACTCCACCAAGGCACGGTCACTACACCCCAGGCTGCCTCCAATCTTCACCTCTCTAATGCTCTCCTCCACATCTGTGAGGACCAGGTCCAGTAGGGCTTCACCTTGGGTCGGTCCATCTATTACCTGGATCAGGAAGTTGTCCTCGAGACAAAGAAGATCTCAGAGCTCCCTCCCAACCTCAGCCCTTCAGAGGTTCTGTGAGGATGCTGATATGACTGTGAAAGACACGTCTACATGTGCTGAATTTTAAGATCTGAAGAACTATAAAGCTTTAAATAAAAGCAGAAAGAGAAAAAAAGGACTTACTAATCTGTCTCTGTCGTTCTGCAAGGAGGACAGTGCCTTCTTAAGGCTAAGCACTTCCGATGGAGCAGTGACAGTGCTCCCTTCTGCCCGCTGCTTCACTTCCTCCACCTTACGTGTTTTGTCCAGTTCACTCAGCAGACGGTCTCTCTCGTCCTGCAGGCTTGCCATTGCCTTGGAGAAAGATTTGACTTGGTTGGAAGAGCCTTCCAGATCTGAAGACAAGCGGAGAACCTCATCATCTTTGGCTCTGATCTTCTGCTTAAGATCCTCGATCTGAGCCAAGAAACCTCTTTCATCAGCAGCTTTCTGCAGTTCTGTAATCTCAGACCTCAACGTGTCTCGGTCCCGGGCAGTGGAATTTTGCTCCTCTTGTAACTGAAGCATCTTTTTCTGAAGATTCTCCACCAGATTCTGCTGTTCCCCCAGGTCTGCAGAATATTTCTGTTTCAAAGCTTGAAGCTCCTCATTGGTCTGGTCCCAGCTGTCCTGAAGAGAGCTCATGGATTTCCCAAAAGACTGAATTTGGGCCCTGAGATCTTTGTTTTCATCCGTGACTGCAAGAAACTTCTGCTCCATTTCCATGAGGTCCCTCGCCAACTCTGCTACTCTCTCCTCTGCTGTTTCTGTTTCATTCCTCATTATCCCAGCATCATGATGCAGGTGCTTCAATTCCTTTCTAAGCCTGTCCTCAGCCTCTCCCACCCTCCGGGTTGCATCCTCCTGAACACTTACTAGCTCCCCCTCAAGTTCACTTATCCTTTTCTGTGAGAGAGCAAGTTTTCGCTGCAGCTCTTGTGCCTCTTCCTCTTGGGCCTTCAGCTGTGCTTGACACTCCACGATAAGACTCGTCTCACTTAATGCCGTCATCTCACTCTGAGCTTGGGACAGAGAGGACGTAAGGGTTTCAACCTCTTGAGACATGCTGATTTTATCCTCTCTTAAGGCTTCCATGCACCTCCTGAGATCATCCTGAGCATGCTCAGACTCCTTCAGCTGCGTTTCCATGACTGCCTTCTCCTTTTCCAGAGCCTGGATTCGCTGAAGCTGAGTTTTGAGAAGCTGCTTCTGTTGGGAATCCTTAATTGAAATTACTTGGTTCAGATCTTCTCTATACCGCACCAAGTCTGCACTCAGTTTGGCGTTCTCTGAGTTTAGGTCATCCATCTGGCTATGAAATATTCTGATCTCTTCCTTCAGCTTATTGTTCTCAGCAGCAGCCTCTTGGATTATCTGGTCTTTTTCCAAGATGATAACGAGGTGGCGTTCCTCCAGCTGTTTGTACTCCCTCAGTATACGGTCTCTGTCATCTTGCAAAGATGACATGGACTTGGTGAAGGAGTCCAGCTGCACCTTCTGCTGTTTACTTCCTTCTCTGATTATTTTCATCTTTTCAGTGAGATGGTCAAGTTTATCGTTAAGTTTACTCTTCTCAATTTCCAAAGCCTTTTTATCTTCTTCCTCCTTGCTTAGCCTATGCTCCAACAGTGTAATGTCTTCAGAATGCTGCTGCTGTAATTCAGATAGAGCAGCCGTAACTGCTTCTTCCTTGGCAGAGAGCAAACTAATGATCTTCTGATCTTTGGCACTCGTTTCTTCGTGAAGCTTATTCGTTAGGTTCTTGGAAGCCTGCAGATCAGCCTCGAGCTGTTCACAGCTGAATTTAAAACTCTGGATACTGTTTTCCTGTTGCTTCACTATACTCTCCAACTCTTCTCTAACCAGTTCACATCTGGTGAAGGAACTCTGCAAGTCAGCAAGCTGGTCCTTCAGGCTCCGGATTTCTGACTCCAGCTTCTGCTGCTCATTCTGGGACTCGCTGTACAGTTTCTGAGACCCTTCCAGCTGAATCAAAAGCTCCTTTTTTTCTGCTTGCAACATCTCACACGTCTCTTGATGCTGCTGAATCTCCTTCCTGGACTCTGATTCCCAGTCTTTCTTGTTGCATTCCAGCCTGAAAAACAAAGAAGGGAAGATCAGTCATAAATTAACAAAGTCTTTCAGGATCCAAAACCACACCAGTAGTTTTCATTTATTATATAAATTGAGAAAAGCCACTGAGTGAACTTTCAAATGATTAGAAATGAAACAGGCTTCCAAAGGGACTGACTGAGTCTCCATTCCTGGAGGTATTTAAGAAACAAGTGGATGTGGCACTTGGGGAAATGGTTTAGTGGTGGACTTGGTGGTATTACATTGATGTTTGAACTTGATCTTAAGGGTCTTTTCCAACCTAAATGATGCTACAGGCACGTTAGCAGTGACAACTGTCCTCTCTAGAACGTGCAGATACGGGGCCCCTCTTGCTCCCAGATACACCTTCAGTCTTTCAAAGGAGAAATGAATTTCCCTGTACAGCAAGGCTCAGACTTTGTCTGCTACAAACGAAGGTGCTGTTCTCATGCGGGCAGTATTCATTTCACATTAATTTCACAAAATACAACATTTTGATCAAACTTCAATCAAACCAGAACTCCTTCCTCTTGAAAGAATGGCTTTTTTTTTTTTAATTTTAAAAATTCCATGGTGAACTTTTATGTTTCCCCAGCTCCACCTTTCCCACAAAATCTAATTTGGGATTAAATTGGAATGATGCATCCCCATGCTCTGCTGACATACCAAGCTTAATCTCTAGAAGTAACAGCTTCCTCACCTCTATCTGCTGACTCTAAGGAAAATACATTGACACCATCTTAACCGTCGTCACTTTCTTTACCTGGATATATGAACCTGAAGCTCTTCCACTTGTGCAGTCATCTGCTTCATCTGGTCCTTCAGCATAACACATGCTTCCTCTTTCGAGCGTATTTCTGCCTCCTTCTTCTGAATTGTCTCTGTGAACTTCTTCTCCCACGTTCTGGATTCATCTATCACTCTATCCCTGTCATCCTGAAGGGAGGACATGCTCCTGGTGAAGGCCGCAAGCTGGGCCAGTGTTTTGTTCAGGCTGCCTTCCAGTTCCTTGGCTTCGAGATCTTTTGCTGTCAAGGAGCCCTGAACATCACGAACAGTCGTTTCCATATGGTCTTTCTCCCTCTGCAAAGCTGCCAGCTTCTCTTCCATATTTTTCATCTCCTTTGAGTGCTTGTCTTTCTCCCGTTCCAGCCTTCTCTCAAAGTCCTCATCTTTCTTCTTCATCTGAATCAGAGTACTCTCCCTGTTTGCCCGTAACTCTTCCTTCACTTTGACGCTCTCTGCTAGGACTCTTGCTGCCTCGCTCTGAGTGTCATCCAGCACTACTCTGCAGTGAGCAAGCTCTGCCTGGGCTTTCTTGGTGTCTTCTGCTGCTTTAGCTAAAGTCTCTTTGGCTGCTTCCAAATCTTTCTGAGACTCACTCTGGACGAATTCTAGAGCTTTAATGGTTCTTTCTAAACTACTGATTTTCTCCTGGCTTTTAATACAGTCCTTCTGCAGCTGCTTAATCTCCTGCTGCTTCTGCTTCAG
Organism: Oreortyx pictus; assembly: GCA_036925125.1. NCBI lineage: Eukaryota > Metazoa > Chordata > Aves > Galliformes > Odontophoridae > Oreortyx > Oreortyx pictus. The sequence continues at coordinate 184,275,583 of JAUPFR010000001.1, read as the reverse complement.
CAGCTCCTGCAGCTCCTTCACATGCGCGTTACTGTCTTCCCTCCAAGTGCGTTTTAGTTTTTCTAAATATTCCTTTTGGTTTTCTGAACTTGCTTCACTTTTCTCCTTTGCCATCTGACGTTTCTCCTCCTCCAGTTCATGTATCGTTCTCTGCAAACTCTGAATCTTGTCTTTCAGTTGTTCATTTTCAATCTGGGAGTCTGTTGCATCTTGCTGATAATTCCCAATAGTCCCATTAAGTTCTGCCAGCTGATTCATCAGCCTTTCCTCCAAATCATCCTTCTCAGCCTCTAGAACATCCTTCAGTTCTGTCATCCTGATGAGGTCCTCCTTGGTGTTTTGGACCATTTCTTCCATCTTTGCTACTGTGTCCTGGAGAACACTGAATTCAAGGACTTTTGCTTCCATTTGGGTCTCTAAAGCCCTTTTCTCGCCTTCCAAAGTCTCAACACACCTGCGGATATCATCCAGCTGTTGCTCTGAAGCCCTCCGATTTTCCTCTAGTTCAGTGATTCGCTCTGTGAGCTCAGCTATCTCCTTTATGTAGGTATTAAGATCCTCAGGCGGGCTACTACCTTCAAACGCTTTTTGTTCCAGTTCTCCATTAGGAGACTTTGGTCTAAAACTGAAGTCCACTTGATTTTCAGTCCTCTCTGTTGGTGATGGTGCAGCAGCTGCCTGATTTGTTTCCTCCTCCGGTGTCTTCAGAGAAACGTGCTTGTCTAACAGCTCTCTGCTTTCCTCCAGCCTGGATTCTGTTAACTGCAAGTGATGCTTTAGGTCTGCAATCTCTCGAGCAAGCGACTCCTTTTCAACCATTACCGCCTCTAGTTGAGTAGAAAGAGACTGACAATCCCTCCTAGAGCTCTCCAGCTCTTCTTTCAGGCTAGCACTCGTAAGGAAAGCTATGTCACCAGTCCTGTGCAGATCCCCAGCTGTGGACTGCATCTCCACTCTAAGCTTCTCGTTCTCCTCCTCTAGTTCCAGAATCTTTTGTTGCTTCGATTTTGCAAATTTCCTCATTTTCTCCTTCATTCCATCGATCTCCTGTCCGGCTTCCTGCAGCTGCTTATCTATTTCTTCTTTTTCTGCTTCAGCACTTTTCAGCTTAATGAAGATCTCCTGCTTTTCCTGCCTCGCGGTTTCCAAAACACGCTGAATTCGCTCAGTCTCATTACTCACATTCTCATAGGACTGCAGGAGAGTTTCATACTCTTTCTGAAGCTCCCTGTGTTTCTCTTGCCACTCAGTGCTTTCAGCAGCTTGCAGGCATTTCAAGGACTCCATCTCCTTCTCCTGCTTCTCCTTCTCTAGGAGAACACCATCTAGTGTCAGTTTCAGTTTTTTACAGCATCCATCAAGATTCTGATTTTCTCCGAGGACTTTATTAACTTCTGCAATCAGTTTTTCTCGCTCTTCAGTGAGACTTGCTAATTTTTCTGTTAAAGCACCTGTTTCTTTAACATGGCCATCTACCTGGCTTTCCACGTTATTCAATTTGGCACAAAGATTCTCAATAGTAGTTTTAGCATTTGCCAATTCCTCTTTCAGTGATTTACTCTCCTTCAGTGCCTCTTTTCTAGAGATAAGCGCAGCTTGCAACTTTCTCTGCATTTGATTCTTCTGTTTAGCTGCTTCTGCATCATCATCTTGCTTGTGCTGAATTTCAAGCAGCTCAGTTTGTAGTCGCTTGCTCTGTTCCTTGTGTGCCTGAGCTTGAGCTTCAATCTGACTACACAGACTCTTGACATTATCTTCTTTTTCCAGCAGCTGTGCCTGTGCATTAGCGAGAGCGTCGCTTTTCTCCCTTAGCTGCAAGTTAAGGAATTCAATTTCTTCATCCTTTTGATGCATGAGTGTTCTCAGCTCTTCCAAACTGTCTTCTCTAGAAACTTCCACTCGACCTTCCCCTAGTTCTCTCGGAAGTCCTGCAGCCTCAGCTTCAGCTTGGTCAGAGGTTCCAGTCTGCCCTTCTTCCTCTGGCAACAACTGCGCTATGCGCTCTTGCAAATTAAGGACTAGTTCTGATTTGCAAGCTAGTTCACCTTCCATACAGCTGACCTTATGTTCCAACTCCTCCTTCTCTAGCTGCAATTTTTCAAGTTCTGCTTTAAACTCCTCTCCAGAAACCTCTGCGACTCGCACAAGTTTGCTGTTTGTAGGATCCTCTGCTTCCAAGCACGAAGAATTCAAAGAGTGGTGATTTCCAGGAACACTCTTTGTTGCTCCTCTCTGTTCCTGGAGTTGTCTGAGCTGAGCTTGGATGCTTTCATTCTCCCTCTTTTGCACATCAAACTGTTCTTGCAGGATGTTGTAATCATCTTTCTGCTGCTTCAGCTGCTCTCTGTGATGCCTGTCTTTTTCTTGAGCCTTCTTTATAGTGTCTTTGCGAGATGCCAGGGCTTCCTGAAGCCTTTTCTGAAGTTGCTCTTTTTCTTGCTCAAGAGTTGAAACCCTCTCTTTCAGAGCAGGCACCTGGTTTTCTTCAAGATTTGTAGCTGCTGCACTGTTTTCTTTGTTTTCTTCACCATCTTTTGGGCCTTCATTGGTTTCGGTTAGTTTATCAGCAATTGTCTGGCTTTCCACGACTTCAACCTTAATTGAATCGACACTCGTCTTACCTTGCAAGCTTTGCTTCATTTCCTCAATCACCGACTGTAACTGTGCTTCAGCAGTTTCCTTATCCAGCAGCTCCTTCCGAATACTCAGCAGCTCAGATTCCTTTTCAGAAAGCAGCTGGATCAGATGCTCCTCCCTGGGCGAGCTCTCAAGATGCATTCCTCGGCTTACCCCACTCGTCGTATTTTCTTCCCCTTCAGCTTCTTGAGTCACTGCTGCTTCGGACTCAGGCCCCCTTTTCAGTGCTAACTCATTCTCCAACTTGTTAACCTTCCTCAGGAGTTCCTTCCTGTTCACAAGTGCTGCCTGCAGCTTTCTCTTTACTTGCTCATTTTCCCATTTCAGAATTTCAAGTTCACTTCCTGACACCTCACCTTCCTGGTGTTCTGCTTCTTCATACTGCTGCTCAGACACCTCACAGTTCAGATACGCATCTTTCGCTTCTGCGTTTTGGTCTTTTTCCTCCTGGGCTTTTAACCAGAGACTCGTTTGCTCTTTGAGACTTTTCAGCTCAGTTTCGAGAGAAAACTTCTCTTCATTCAGCAGTACCATTTTTTCAGACATGCTGACACTGATCTCTGTCATCTGCTGTTCTTTCTCCAACAAGGTTTGCTGCAGGCTTTCTATACACCTGCTACGTTCAGCGACAAGCTGCTCCAGGCCTGCTGCTTCGTGGCCTTTGGAGGCCAAGCTTTGGGAGAGCTCCTCCATCTCAGCCCTGTATTCCCTCAGAAGCTGTTCCAGACCAAGTGCTTCACATTCCTTCTTCTGGATCTGGCTTCGCATGTCTTTCAGCTGCATGTCCTGATCAGAAAGCTGAAGTTGTGCTTCATCCAAGTCTTTCTGTAAAGCTTCGATTTTTACCTCTTTGGATTTAAATTCATTTTTAAGGCTTTGGATTTGTTCCTTCAGAAGACTGCTCTGACTGTCTGACAGCCTCTGCTTTTCTGAAAGAGCTAGATCTTCCTCCAGCTGCTTCACCTGCTCCTGCAGCTCTGTCATGGTAGAAAGGTCCTTCACCTGACACAAGAGCTGATCTCTTTCCTCTGCCAAAGCACAGAACGCGCTGTCAGAATCCTCCATCTTTTTCCTGTATTCTTCAGCCAACTGGTTTAGTCTGTTTATTTCTGCGTCTCTTTCTCCCAGACCTTTCTGATAGGATTCTTCCGATTTCTGCAGAGTCATTTGCAGTTCTGTAATTTGGTTCTGCAGATCTATCGGCTCCTGAGATGCAAAGGTGCCAGGCTCTGGAACTGCTGCAGAGCTTTCCTGCGTTGCCCCCATCACCCCTGTGCCATGAACAGAGGTCTCCTGTGGTACGTCTTGAAGTCCAGTTTTGTTTTCCTGAAGCGCATTAATTTGCTGCATTTCTGCCTCTCTCCATAACGAGCTATCGTCCGGCTCATTTTGGGTATCTGAAGCCTTCCGCTCTTCACTCCCAAGAAGCCGCGTCTGGGAATTCCCTTCCAGCTGGTTCGCTTCTCCTCCTGGTCGGTTAACTGCAGAAGTTTGGATGTTTGGGTCCCTGAGCTGTCCTTTCAGAAATGCAATCTCTTCATGAGCTTCTTTCAGTTCCAGCAGCAAAACTGACAGCTCCTTCTGTTTCCCTGCAGCAAGAGACTCTCGAATCCCAGATGGGCAGTTTTCTTCGGTAAACTGCTCGCCTCCATTGGGAAAGCCATCTGTTCCTGCCTAAAACACAACACAAGGTTTCAATTTTCCTAAGAATGATGCCTAAGGGGCACTTTTCGTTGTCCCTAACTCATGCCAGCAGTTGCAATCAGTAACAGCCTCATTAACGACAGGAAAACTCTTCAGCTCATTTCCCTTCCTGAAGCTGCAGCATGGGACTCCAGCTTCAGGACTGGATCATAAATGAAGCTTCCTGCTTTTGAAGTGTCTCAGTTCTGTGATTTTTAGAGGTACTCTTCTAGACTTACCCAGACACATCTCCAGACTACAGATATCATATCCACAGTCTCTGAATGAGGACATTTTGTCCCCTACTTTATCTGTCTACTTAAGATGGACAAGAATCCATGTCTAAATAAGATGGACACCCATATTCCAGTACACGTCTGTCTCCAAAGTGAGAACACTAAACAAAACACCTGGTCTAAAATGCTTGGCTTTTTCCAAACATTTATCTTCAGATTTCCTTCCAACCCCAGATACAAACAACAAAAGAAGAGCAGTCAGAAGCTTTCTGGAAAGCATGGATCACCACTCTACCAATACGTCAGCATTGTTGGCTGTCCATTCAGACAGGCTGTGTTACCATATCCATGTATGCATAGAATACTGAAAAGCAAAAAGTAATGGGTGAAATTTGTACCTCGGGTAGGACCGAAGTGTCACCAACAGGCTTCTGCCCTTCAGAATTCAGCACCTCTCCTGACATACCTAGTGACAAAACACACATGTCACCACCAGCAAATGAGTTGCACAGTAGATAACTGGAAAGAAAATCCATGGGGCTGGAGATTCTCCAAACCCCCGGGTAAGAAATACAAAAGGTCAAGAGTTCGAGCAGTGCACTCGATCCAGATAGCCTCAAGCTCCGCAGATGCAAAGCATCCTGCATTTACTGCGTGCTGACATCACCTAGGTCTACATCACATATAACTGCAGCAGAACAGTGAAGAGATAAAGACGCAGTGAACTAACAGATTCATAGATACATGAGGTTGGAAAGGACCTACAAGATCATCTCGTCCAACCATCCTCCCACCACCATCCCTACCCACCAAGCTACTAAATCAAATCCCTCAGCACCTCATCTAAACGCTTCTTGAACAGCGCTAGGGACGGTGCCTCAACCCCCTCCCTAGGCAGGCCATTCCAGTGCCGGACCACTCTTTCAGAGAAAAAATTTTTCCTCAAATCTAATCTAAATCTTCCCCGGTGCAGCTTGTGGCCATTCCCTCTCGTCCTGTCATTAGTTATCTGGGAGAAGTGGCCGACCCCCTCCTCAGCACAGCCTCCCTGCAGGAAGTGGGAGAGTGCAATGAGGTCTCCTCTGAGCCTCCTTTTCTCCAGACTAAACAATCCCAGCTCCCTCAGCCGCTCCTCGTAAGACTTGTGCTCCAGACCCCTCCCCAGTTTTGTTGCCCTTCTCTGAACACGCTCCAGTGCCTCGATGTCTCTCTTGTAGTGAGGGGCCCAACACTGAACACAGTACTCGAGGTGCGGCCGCACCAGAGCTGAGTACAGGGGGATGATCACCTCCCTGCTCCTGTTGGCCACACTATTCCTAATACAGGCCAGGATGCCGTTGGCCTTCTCGGCCACCTGGGCACACTGCCGGCTCACGTTGAGCCGAGCATCAACCAACACCCCCAGCTCCTTTTCCTCCATACAGTCTTCAAGCCATTCTGTCCCAAGCCTATAGCATTGCATAATATGCTTAATGCCCTTCAAAAAGAACAGGATTTACTTAGGAGCCCTGCAGTTCCACCCTTCTTCGAGAAAATAACCTTTTTCTAAGAGCCAGCAGTTAGTTCTGGTGCTTTTCTAGGAGGCTTAAGCTCAAAACTCACAGGATTTACAGGTGGTACAAGACGGTTCTTCTGTTGTTAATAAAGAAAATAATAAGTGCATTAAGGAACCAAGGCTGTAAACTTAAGCCATTAATCATTAGGAAGCACCAGAGTTCACACCTGCACCTTCAGTTTTAGTTTTGCTGTTCTATATACATTTATGACAAAAGCACGTGCAATCAAGCAATTCAGTAAGTGATCATCTCTTCATGCAGTGCAAGAAGGGAGAGATGTGAGTGCTTAAATAGGGAACTCCTGGTTTTTAGAATCTGAAGCATGGGGAAGGGACCTTTGGTAACACCCGAGGCAAAAAAATCTTCTTAGCTCCCAGAGAGGAACTCAGTACTTCATCCTAATGCTCTTCTGCACATTACTCAACAGCCTCTGCATCTACGTTCTCCTGTAAAACCTCCTCCTGTCTCAACTTACATACACTACTTCTTTCTTTTCATGTATTCTCACCAGCCGGAATTCTCATTTTCTCTCACACCTTCTCTGTATCTTTTTTTTTTTTTTTTTTGGCTCCTCTACATCTTTAGATTTTGACTTCAGAGCTCTTCATTCCTAATCACTGTTGACTTTTCCTGGCAGTTCTCCCATTTCCACAGTGTTGAGGTCAACGTGTTTTATATGTCCTTACCTCCAGATGTAGCAGAGCAGTCTGTGTAAGAGGCTGAACCTTCCAGAGTCTGCACGTCTTGCGGTTTCTCCTCAGCTCCACTATCCCTGTTCTAGTGGTAGAAGAAAACACACTTAGTTTTGAGCCGTGGTCTTTGCATTAGAAGACAGCTATCTTAGCTTAGAGCACAAACCAAGTTTAGATAAACTGTCAATCTCTACTTTAGACCCAACTCTGATGCCTGATGGAAATAAGATAGTCTAGTTAGGATATTAAGCGAGAGACTGGGATAGAGCTCAGCAAATTAGGATATCCAAACCCCTGTACTGGGCTTAAGTTCACAGATACTTTGGCTTGAAGTAACGTGTCAGGGGCACAAGTGGCAGATCAGAGCTGTCCAAACATGAATGCTATGTAAAAGGTATTTATGTGACTATACATTCATTTATATATATGTGTGTGTGGTGTTGAAATGGACACTTCCAGCACTGGTTTCACCAATTGACCTTCAATATCCACCTTGGTCAGGCTGGGTCATATGCTAAAGCACCTGTTCTCTCCACTGCCTACGAAGGGGCTCTCGGAAACAGCTGAAAGGTTTATGTCTGCCCTTGGAAAGACCACAACCACACATGTGTTTATGTTACATGTGTGTATCTGTTGAGCCACCAGTTTACACCCCAACACCAGACAGCTGGAACACGAGGCTGTGTAAAGCAGGACGTATTGACTCTGCACTTGTGAGCCTCACATGCCAACTTCTCTCTCTGTGTAGCAGAGGACCGTAAGAGCATCATCATCACCTTCCCCCTGCTGGTGGACGGGAGCAGAGCAGAGAAGTCTGAAAGGAGCCCAAACCTTGCTCTACGCAAACAATGCCACAACTTAGGACAGATACAGAGGCAGCCACCTCCCTCATCTTGCTGAGGGAATGCAAAGCAAAGCAGAAGGTATTCAAACCTGCCTGCAATTCTGCCTGAAGATTATTGTGGTGGAAGCATACAAAGACACACTCTAAGTATTCTGTTTGACAAAAAGAACTCAGCTTGCTCCAGTCGGTCTGCCAGACCCCCATTGAGGCCGCAGGGACAGGCTGGGTTTGGAAGGCATCCTTTAACTACAACTGAGACTTTGGAACTCTATGTCCTGAGAAATCCCCCAGTTTAGCCCACGATTTTGCTGAAGGATTAACTCAAAGAGGCAGAAAACAGAAAGAATACGGATCGGGCAGATTAAGGACACGAGAATTCCAAACAGACAGCAAAGGGAAATGTGGTTTAATAAGAACAGGGGACAAGCAGTATTTGGAAGTATTTGGAAGCTATTTCTGTCTTTCAACATTAATCCAGCTAATAATAACCTCCCAAAGAGGATAGTTAAGAAAGGCCTTCGCAGCTTAGCTGTTTTAAGGGCAGCCCTTGACCCCTTTTAGTTTTGACTTTTTTCAGCCGCTCGATCATTACCTCTGGAATTCCTGCATCCACTGCGTGCTGAGGCTCCTGGAGAAGGAGCTGGGATCTCTCTGAAACATTAAAAAAACACGTGTACCCATTAAACAAGTTAGCTGAAAATTAAATCTCTCCTTTAGAAAGTAATACGCTGCTCTTCCAGGAGCATTAGAGAGCAGGACACATAGCTCACAGTGAAAATACATCACACTGCCATCGGACAACGTGTTATTTCTTTCCCCTGACAGAACAACCAAAGAACAATGCAGATTTTAAGCACCTTTTAGAAAATAAGATATTATTGCTCCCTTTCCCTGAGAGAGGAAAATGGTGAGAGACACAGCAATCCCTTCTTCCTGGTAACCAGTGATAGGACAGCATGGGAACGGCACAAAGCTACACAAGGGAAGGTCGAGAGTGAGTATTTGGAAACATTTCTTTTCCATGAGGGTGGGCAAACACTGCGACAGCCTTCCTAGACAGATGGCTGATGCCCCGTGCTCATTAATGCTCCAGAGCCATTTGGACTCCACCTTCAGGGGAGGGGATAGTGGCAACCCTCAGCAATTTGCAGATGATCCGAAGCTGGGAGGGTTGGCTGCCACGCCTGAAGGCTGTGCTGCCGTTCACCTGGGCAGGATGCAGAGCTGGGCAGGAAGAAACCCGATGAGGTTTAACAAGAGCAAGTGTAGAGTCTGGCACCTAGGGAGGAATAACTGCACGCAGCAGTACAGTACTGGCCCCCGTTGACAGGGATGAGTGCTGGACAGGAGCTCTGCACAGAGGGACCTGGGTGTCCTGGTGGACGACAGGTTGACCATGAGCAGTGTGCCCTCATGGCCAGGAGGGCCAATGGCATTCTGGGGTGCATTAAACAGAGCGTGGCCAGCAGGTCGAGGGAGGGGATCCTCCCCCTCTGCTCTGCCCTGCAGAGGCCTCGTCTGGAGCACTGTGTGCAGTTCTGGGCTCCCCAGTACAAAACAGACAGGGATCTCTTGGGAAGAGTGCAGCGCAGGGCCACAAAGATGGGGAAGGGCCTGGAGGATCTCCCCTATAAGAAAGGCAGAGTGAACTGGGTCTGTTCAGCCCTGAGAAAAGAAGACTGAGAGGGGACCTGATCCAGGTTGATCAATATCTGAGGCGTGGGGGACAAAGTGGCGAGGCCAGACTCTTTTCAGCAGTGTGTGGGGACAGGACAAGGGGGAACGGACACAAAGTGCAGCACAGGAGGTTCTGCAATGTGCACAACAGCTTCTTTACGGTGAGGGTGACGGAGCACTGAACACTGCCCTATGGGGTTGACCTGGCCACCATCTTCACGTATTGTTTCCTATGGGTTGACCTGGCCACCATCTCCATGTACTGTTTTCTATGGGTTGACCTGGCCACCATCTCCATGCAGTTTCCTCTGTGTTGACCTGGCCACCATCTACATGCAGTTCCCTATGGGTTGACCTGGCCACCATCTCCATGCAGATCCCTATGGGTTGACCTGGTCATCATCTCCATGCAGTTCCCTATGGGTTGACCTGGCCACCATCTCCATGCAGTTTCCTATGGTTGACCTGGCCACCATCTCCATGCAGATCCCTATGGGTTGACCTGGCCACCATCTCCATGCAGTTCCCTATGGGTTGACCTGGCCACCATCTTCATGTTACAGCTGAGGGTGATGGAGCACTGAACGCTGCCCTATGGGGCTGTGGGGTCTCCTTCTCTGGAGATATTCAGGACCCACCTGGACGCCGACCTGTGTGACCTGGTGTAGGGAACTGCTTTGTAGAGGGTTGGACTCGAGGATCTCCGGAGGTCCCTTCCAACCCCTACGATTCTGTGATTCAGCAGTGCTCCAAATTTCTGTTAGCCCTGACGCGCTCAGGCAGCAGGACTTCACCTTTTTGGTCCCTTCCAAATGAAGACTTCCCTTCTGTTCTTACTTCGATTGAAATCAAAGGGCAGAGTTTCAATGTGCTTTTTTTCATTTGTTGTGTTCCTTTTCAAAAAAAGAAACAAACTTTCTTCTACACGAGGGGAAAGAAATTACTTTTGCAGCAAAACGCTTCAAATCTCATCGGGATGAAAACACAATGAGGAACTGTCAAAATCAAAGAATAAGACACTGAAGGGCCGCTGCCCAAGTCAGCAACGGTACAAGAGCTCAGCTGCTGCTTGAGCTGGTAGGTTTTTATCCTTATATTTCTAAGAACTGGCATGTAAACAGCACTTCCAATAGGCACAACACTGTGCCAGACGCGATGGAAAGACCGGCTCGGGAGCTGAGGGGAGAGAACAGCACTGTCTGGATGGCTGCAAAGGCTTGGGGGTCTCATGAAGAACCCTCAGACAAGCTCCTGATGGACAGCCTGTGCCAGAAGGCAGCAGTCAGCAGGACTGCTCTAGAGAGACCTTCTGTTTGACACCATTCCCATCCTCCCATCCAACTGGGAGCTCTGGCACCAAGACTGCCTTAGGAGCTGCCCCAAGAACAAAGACAAGCAGAAGGCAACGCAGTGATCCTTAAACTACACCAAAATGCTGTGCTCACCTTGCAGGTCCTGCAGTGCCACGCTGCTTTCAGACAGCACCGACAGCCGGGCAACATCCTGCTTCAGCTGATGGTTCTCAGCGACCAGGGCAGCATAGCTAGATTGGAACTCTTGCTCAGCTGCCTTAAGACAACTGATCTGTAGGTTCTTCTCTTCCACCTCCTGTCTCTGTTTCTGCTCCAGGCCTCTATACCTCTCTAATTCTGCTTGTGCTGCTCTTGCCTCTTCCAGCTGCTCTGAAAGACACTGCACCTCCTCCTGCAAACGATGGGAGCACAGCTTCCTCTCGGCCACCTCCAGCTCCATCTTCTCTCTGAGATCCTGAGAAGCTTGTCTCTCTGCATCTAGCACGTCCTGCAGAGAGCTCAGATCCATGGCCATCTTCTGGCACTGATCTAGGAGCACCTGTAGAAGGATATGGAAATTAACTGCGACTTAGACCAACACGACACCAAAGCAAAGTTCCCTGAATTGCATCTTAAAATCACCTCTGTATCCTTTTGAAATACTTGAGCAGCAGAAAGGAGGAAACATGGCAGGACTCTCAATTTGTTAGAGAACCTGCCGTACTGTTTGCAAGGAAATAACACTGGGAGAAACAAGAGCTCTCAATGTGAATTTAGAGAAGGAAACCATCTCTTTAGAGCAAAAGAGGGCAGGACAGGAAGGAAACAGCAGAACACAGGCCATGAGCTCTCTTTTAGAGGAAAGAAAGCTTCTCAAGATGGGGAGGAAGCACTACGAGACAAAAAGAGGGAGAATACAGCAATTACAGAGGGCAATTAACAAGCAGAACAAATGAGGGTATGTGAAATTACGCCAAAAAAAAAACAGAAACGGGGACCTAGAGGTGACAGAGTGCTCCACACTACACCCAGCGGTTCACGAAAGAGCTCAGCAACCTGGCAGACGCTGAGCAGAGGTTCAAGGCAACACACGCAGACCCTACAGCTGTGCCACAGTTCCTTCTGTCAAACTTCCTTCTCCTGGGCCTACGGGTGGTCAAGCAGGGTTAGTTCCTGGAGGAGGCTGCTGAGATCCCTTTGCTCTGCGGTAGGAGGAGCAGCTTCTGCCCCAGGGCTTCAGGAGATGGGCGTACCAGGGTCACCCGCTGACCATACATTGGGCACAGGAGGACTCAAAGGCACAGAGGAAGAATCTGGGGACCAGAAGGTGCCAAGAAGGTATTCACCCACCAGCAGGACGAGCAGCAGTGAGGACTCAGCAGCTCACTGATGCTCTTCACCACTTCTGGGCACTGGGAGGTCCCACCTCAGTGCCTGGTGGGAAAACAAGGACAAGAAAAGAGCGGTGCAGAAGAGAGAATGAATCTGTTTATGTGTAAACTGCACTGTCACCTGGCACCAGTCTACCACTGGGGGTGGGAGGAAGAGAGAGCCACCCCAAAAACGATTAAAATGCAAAGCCAGAGCTCTGCAACCAATATACATGAAAGGAACAAAAAGTGGCTTTTGGACTCCTCTCCCAAACTGTGCTTCATCTGCTGCACATGCAGTGCAGATTTTGTGATGATGACAATGAGGAAAACAAAACACGTGCATTATCAAAATGGATCCCCAGAATGAAGATGTGTTTCTCTGTTCATTGTTTTCAAGGTCATAAAACAAGAGAAACTGATTCATTTCAGAGACACCGAAGCAGTTTGCAGCAGTTTGGGCAGACATCGTTTCTTTCTGCTTCTCTCCCAACTTCCTGGACCACGAAGCAGCTCATATTTGCTCCAAATTGCCCCATAGAATCATAGGGATTGGAAGGCACCTCCAGAGATCATCGAGTCCAACCCCCTACAAAGTAGTTCGGCGTCCAGGTGGGTCCTGAATATCTCCAGAGATGGAGACCCCACAGCCCCATAGGGCAGCGTTCAGTGCTCCGTCACCCTCAACTACAGCACGAAGATGTCGGCCAGGTCAACCCATAGGAAACTGCATGGAGATGGTGGCCAGGTCAACCCATAGGAAACAATGCAAGGAGATGGTGGCCAGATCTACCCCATAGGACAGAGTTCAGTGCTCTGTCACCCTCACCGTAAAGACGTTCTTGTGCACATTGCAGAACCTCCTGTGCTGCACTTTGTGTCCGTTCCCCCTTGTCCTGTCTCCACACACTACTGAAAAGAGTCTGGCCTCGCCACTTTGTCCCCCACCCCTCAGATATTGATCAACCTGGATCAGGTCCCCTCTCAGTCTTCTTTTCTCAGGGCTGAACAGACCCAGTTCACTCTGCCTTTCTTATAGGGGAGATCCTCCAGGCCCTTCCCCATCTTTGTGGCCCTGCGCTGCACTCTTCCCAAGAGATCCCTGTCTGTTTTGTACTGGGGAGCCCAGAACTGCACACAGTGCTCCAGATGAGGCCTCCGCAGGGCAGAGCAGAGGGGGAGGATCCCCTCCCTCGACCTGCTGGCCACGCTCTGTTTAATGCACCCCAGAATGCCATTGGCCCTCCTGGCCACGAGGGCACACTGCTCATGGTCAACCTGTCGTCCACCAGGACACCCAGGTCCCTCTGTGCAGAGCTCCTGTCCAGCACTCATCCCTGTCAACGGGGGCCAGTACTGTACTGCTGCGTGCAGTTATTCCTCCCTAGGTGCCAGACTCTACACTTGCTCTTGTTAAACCTCATCGGGTTTCTTCCTGCCCAGCTCTGCATCCTGCCCAGGTGAACGGCAGCACAGCCTTCAGGCGTGGCAGCCAACCCTCCCAGCTTCGGGTCATCAGCAAACACAAAACAGACTTGATGATTTCTGGAGGTCCCATCCAACCCCTGTGATTCTATGAGAAGTGGTCTGAGGAGCAACAGAACGGACAAGGAGCACTCCCAACACGCTGCACAATGCAGACAACAGCTATGGCATAAAACACGCCACGCACAGCAAGATCAGACACAGCACGAGCTTGGGGACTAATGAAGAGGAGTAAATCTGCCTCAGCATACATAACAACGGTTTCAAGTGGATCTTGGATTGAGGAAGAAGCCATGAACACCAAATTCCTCCTGTCTGGAGATCTCTGGTGCTGATATCTTGTAGTATCTCTCATCCTCAACCGAATGGAAGCCTTGAACTTTGGAGGGGACCGTGAAGCCAGAAACAGAGGTAGATATCAGGAGATGTGCATAAGAACAGTATTGCCACTGAAACATTTTCTGTGTAGTGGTATTCATTGTATTTCCTTTTCCGTGGCAATTAATCTGTAATCTTCTTTGAAAGGAAGGAGCGTGTTAATGAAGCTCAGAGCCGAGGGAGCTGCGGGCTCATTCCGTGCTGCAATCCTTGCTCCAGCAATAAGCTCATCCTCCTAAGCCAAAGTGACAAAGCTCCTCCAGCTGCACAGACACATGGGAGTAAGGCAGTAACCACACGTAAGGGTACCTGGTTTTGTTGTTCAGCCGCACGTAGCTCCTGCTGCAGCAATTCTACCACCTGAGTTTGTCCCAGCAGAGCTTCTTCTCGCTCCTCCAGCTTCCTCTGAAGCACACACAGGTCCTGTGAGAGATGGGTCCATAACAGTAACGCAGAGGCTAACGCAGATCCCCTGAGTTTCATCCATCCCCCCGCTTACTGCAGTAGTTACTTTAATGGCCCGAATAACTTTGTTCCCACTGATGCTCACCCTGGAACCAAGGCCCAGCAAGACGCACTCACCTCTGTTTCACAAATAGGGAACGAGAGCGTTACAACTGTGTTCTTAACAGAACGCGACAAGGGAAGTCCTGTAAGTCCTACAGCAAACCAGCAGGCTGAAGCTGGAACTCTGGAAGTCTGAAATATCATCCTAACAGCAGCTGAACCACCCTGAGCCATCAGCTCCCAGCTCCTCTCGCCCCTGCTCAGTTACTTTGCTGAGAACAGCTTTTTCAGTGCGCCCTCGGGCTAATAAAATGTATTTTCTTCTCTCTATCAGGCAATAACGAATGTACCTGTTGCACCTCTGCTTCCTGATCTGCCTTGGCCACTGTCCCCAGCAATTCAGCTTTGTGCTGGTGAAGCTGCTCTTTGAGGAGAGCTTCCTTCTCCTGAATTACTTCCTGCAGCGAGCTCAGCTGAAAATAGAAACTAGAATAGAGCACCCACAGAGGAAAAAAGAAACAAGCAAACAAAATCCACGAGGGGTTCAGCATCAGCACATCACACGTGGCTGGTGATGCCCGCAGCCCAGCAGCCCCTCTGCAACACAGCAACTTCACCGCTGTAACACACAGACATCAACTGAAGAGATTTCAGTTCCCATACAGCAAAGAACGGAGAGGTTTCTTCTATAAATATACAGAATGGGAAAATGTAAACACGGTGTTGGTATGAGTTGGTAACACTTCTGGTTTCGTGTCTGCACAGGATCCAGCCCATTTCACAGATCAGAAGCTAAAAGCAACATCCAGAGCACTAACATCAGCCACTCCACAAATAATCAGCAGCAGCTGCTGTGCGGTAACAAGCTCATCTGCTCAGCCCCAGCAAATCAGAGGCAATGGTGGGGATGGGAGACCCTCCGCCCCAGGACAGTGATAAGCCATCAGAACCCACCCACACGAACTCAAGAGCACAGGAGCCCCATCTGAGAGCAAGGGCTTCCCTGTCCAGCTTTGTCTCAGGGCTGCTTCCCCAGCTCCTCAATGAGAGAGCCACCCCTCTTAATATCCAAGCATGAAACTCATTAACTCAACTGCTCGCCACCTTCTGCACAAAGTGGTGGATACTACAGAGGGATACAGAGTGGGAGGCAGCCAAAGAGGACTATGGGGTCACACACACCGATTGTGGGATGATAAGAACCCAAAGGCATGGAAGTGCACGGATCTAGGATGCTTGGGGAGGAGGAAGCATGAAATAAATAGACAGCGATGGCATTAAAAAAGCAAGCTGTTACGCGTAAGAGCAGCTGGTAGATACACCTCTCTGCCCATACCCTGCTTCTGATCAGCACTCTGTCTGATGGAATTCTTTTTCCAAGTGGAAATAAGTTTGAGAGATGTCATCAGAGTCAGGCTGGGGGTCAAAGGGTTCGTGTGCCTGCGGTGCCGGCAACTAGAGCACGTGAGGGGATGCAGCTGAGTGCATCACCAGCTAATCCCAGCCAAGCTACCTGGTAAGCAGAATCTTCAAGAGTTGGAAGGGACCTTGAGAGGCCATCTAGCCCAGCTCCCTGCAGTGCACAGGGACACCACAGCTCCTTCAGGTTGCCCAGGGCTGGATCCACTCTGGCCTTTAACGTCTCCAGGGATGGGGCACCCACTGCACTCTGTGCAGCCCGATCCAGTGCCTCACCACCCTCACTGTGAAGGACTTCTTTCCTTATATCCCACCTCAATCTCCCCTCCTTGAGCTCGAAGCCGTTCCCCCTTGTTCTGTAGCACAGCCTCCGCTCAGCACTCTGTCCCCTCCTTTCCAGCAGTTCCCCTTTGGATACTGAAGGCCGCTCTCAGCTCTCCCCGCAGCCTTCTCCTCCCCAGCTGCACAGCCCCAGCTCTCAGCCCGTCCTTGCCAGACTGCTCTTCCATCCCTGGAACCATTTTTGTGTCCCTCCTCTGGACACACTCCGACAGCTCCGTGTCCGTCCTCTGCTGAGCACTCCCACATGGACGCAGTGCTCCAGGTGAGGTGTCCCAGCACAGAGCAGAGGGGAAAATCCTCTCCTTCAAAAGCGGAATGGGGAGCACGGACAGATGGGGAATAGCACCCGAGGTCAAGATCACAAGCAGACTAGGCTGCTGGATGGCCAAGGATGCTCCAGCTATACCAGAGGGACCACAGCACCTCGGGGGGCTCCAAAGGCAAGACCTGCTCCTGTGTATCTTCACATCTCTGAGGGGGAGACTGCAGGGAGCAAGGTGTGCAGGTGTGTGCTATGAGCATCCGTGCGTGTCTGCACCTCTCCAAGGAGAGCAGAATGGAGGGCTGGCTGTCAGAGGGACCAGGGAATCCCAGTCAGCTCTGTGCACGTGTGCAAGACCAGTGGTCTGCGCCTACAGGCGGAACAGGACCTGTGGTTCTGCATATCCACGTGCCAGGAACCAGGGAGACTGTGACCCGAGGGCTGGTTACTGGGCAGACCGAGTGCCTGAGCACAGCTACTGGCAGGACTCACAACCTGCACACCGTGCATATTCTCACCATTCTCTCATCTGAGCTAACAGAGAGAAAAAGGGACTCTGTGTGCTCACACAGGTGCTGTATGGCTGGATGTGCACACACAGCTGCCAGGAACAGCGCTCTCAGGGGTCCTGAAGCCGTGGCGGGCTGGTTTCTGTCAAGGCTGCTGGATTTGGCCACATCCCCTAGCAGCAGCATGTCACCAAGAATAACCCTCTCTCTTGAATTACACCGGTGTAAATGGTGGGGTGAGAAACACACGGTCAGAGAAAAACGTCATTTTTTTTTCCAGGTTACCTCTGCTGTGTATTTGATTTCAGCATCTTTCAGGTTCCTCTTGGCTGAAGCCAGTTGTTTGTTCAGATCCCGAATAGTCTCTTCTTGCTCCCTGAGCTGCTCTTCCAGACCTTCAGCTTCATCCCTATGCTCTTCTCTTGTACTTTGGTTACTCTGACGTTGCAAGAAAGAATGAGGAAGAAAAGAAGCATAAGAAATAAAACTATTGGTGTTGCTGTCAATTTTGAAAAGAAAAAAAACAAAAGATACTTCTGCACTTGACCTCTAACCATAAGCTTATTTTTACTATTACAAAAAAAAATCTTTTTTTCTTTCCTTTTCTCTTCATTCCTTTGCCGGTACAGCCCTGTCACTTCAATAGTCGTGCCACCTTCTCGGTGCCCACCTTCCAGAGACAGCTTTAGGAGGAAACTGTGCTCAGCACCGTCACAAACTTACTCAGCATTACCTTCAAGACACCGAAGCCACTGACAAAACCATCCAAGAGAAGTGGCCCTAAAAATGGAGCCCTGCAGAACCCCACCAACTCTTCGAACCCGACCCATCAGCCAGCTGCTCACCCCCCGCACTGTGTCTTTGGCTTCCCGAGTGCTGGATGCTTCATCCACGAGGACACTGTGAGAAACAGCCTCGAAGCTTTACTGAAATCCAAAGACACCAACCCTCGGTCAGCTGGGAGGGGACCTTGTCACAAAAGGAGATGCAGTGAACCTACTCACAAACCTACGTCCCCTTCAACTTTTCAGGATTGCCTTTCGGGCGTTGTCCAGTTAGTGGCCACCATCACCTAGAAGCTCACCTTTTAGGTATCACTCACATTCACCTTCTGATGTTCCCTACTTTTTTTTTTCCCCTCTCCCCAGCGTTTTTCATGGTCTCCATCTGGTGCAGTGAAGATCGCGCAACGCGCTGCGACCTCTTTGGGCTTCTATCTCCTTTTTCTATCTCCTCTTGCCAAAGTTCTTCTAAAAACACGAGGTGGTCGGCAGAACCATTTCCAAAGTCCTCATAAATTCAGCAGCACCCACAGCAGCTCCTAGCTAGCAGTTAGCAGCTTCTTGAGCATCCTTCCCCTCTCTTACCCAGACTGACACAAACGGTTCCTGCTTACCATGAAACACCGCAGAGGCACAGGGAGCTACACGGCTTAGAAATACCATCCTACACTTCAGCTGCTGCCTTCCAGCTTTAATAGCCTTCTTCTTTCTCGTATTCCAGCCTACCTCCCCTTCCCTTAGCTGTGCTCTCAGAACAGCTGACTTTGAAAACCTATAGCTCAGACCCAGATGTGATTTCTGCAAGAACTTGAACCATAACGGAGCAGTGAAGACACGCAGTGTGAAACTGACCCATACCCTCGAGGAAATCGAGCTGTGCACCCCAAGGAGATCCGCAGTACAGAGAAGCTGAAGAGATCAGCTTCCTGAAGCCGACATCCCTGCTGGGGCTATGAATGTCCCGCTAACATCAGAGACAGATGGGACCTACTGACTCACCAGGACCTAAAATACAGGGCAACCCCAGACTATCTGTAGAAGCTAACATCTTTCAAGCAGCCCTGTTCTCCCAGACTCAGCACACACCTGCTCTCCAGGTACGGCCCGTGCAGGCAGCGGAGGGCCCTTCTCCGTCAGCTCCTCAATGCGTTTGTTCAGAGATGCCAGCTTGGCCTTGGCCTGAAGTTTCAGTTTCATCAGCTTTGCATCCGCAGCCTCCCGTTCCTCCTGCAAGAGAAGAGCAACAACGGGCTGTGCTTAAAATCCCAGTGCCGCCCGTCACCCTGAAAGCACCACTTGTAAGAGCAGCAGTTTTGTCAGTCTGCTTCTTTGCCCAAACTCTCCTTCTCCTTACCAGTGAGAATTAAAACCTTCAGGAAACAAACGTGCTCTGCAGTGCTGCAGACAGCAAAATAGTTGTACCTGCTGCTCCACCAGTTTCTCTCCAGGGCACAAACTACTCAAGGAACATCTCCTAGCGGTCAGAACAAGCTAAATTTTACTTCCTCTACAATATGCAGTCCCTCTGCGCCTCCTCTCCTGTGATGCCTCAGGATAAGAGGTGCATAACGTTGTTTAAAGGCCATAAAACCACCAGACTGCTGGGTGGCTGCAGCACAACCTACTGCAAAGACCACCCACAGAAAATACCTCAGCACTTATTAGAGCAACGATGACTCCAAATCGGCCTAGAGAAGCTCAGAGACAAAGTGGCATGTCTTTAGAGGCAGCTACACGTGGGCAAAGGGCACAGACACAGCCCCACATCTCTTGGGTTGGGGCCCATTCTTTGGAATCCTGTTAAGCTGACACCTCCAGTGCTGCAGGCATCTTGATGGCAGAAGAAAACACAAAGCGACGTGCACAGCAAGCTGACACAGCGTTTCACACTTGCTACCAGGCCCTCAGTAAAAGAAACCATACCTTGAGTGCAGTTTCCTTTTGCTGGAGCAGGGCATCCTTCTCTCGGATCAGATCCTTCAGCTGCACAACGAGCTTTTCTGTGTGTGCTAACCGTTCCAACAAGTCCTCAGGTGCCTCCTCCATGCTTCCTGCTCCCAGCTCTGGAGCTTCTACCTGCAACAGTGAAACGAGTGCACTGGAAGAAGAAAGCCTCCACAGCACAGATCCAGATGTCATCTTCAGTCGTGCTCCTAAATACTGTATTCTTGCTCACCATGAACGTCTCACGCAGCCTAAAGAACTATATATAATTACGTGAAACAGCAAGGGAAGGTCAGGGTGTCCTTGGGGAAAAAAAAGAATGGAAAAAGAATGCATGCATCCTCAAAGAACACAGAAAAGCTGAAGTGAAT
Organism: Oreortyx pictus; assembly: GCA_036925125.1. Taxonomy (NCBI): domain Eukaryota; kingdom Metazoa; phylum Chordata; class Aves; order Galliformes; family Odontophoridae; genus Oreortyx; species Oreortyx pictus. The sequence goes on along the minus strand of JAUPFR010000001.1, from coordinate 184,255,597 downwards.
GGCTCTCGGGACGTGCCACCGCTCACGTGCTCTCCAATGCCCTGCTGCTAAAGGGCAGCACACAGCTCCAAGTCTTCCAAGGTGATCCGAGGTTGGGAGGGTTGGCTGCCACGCCTGAAGGCTGTGCTGCCGTTCACCTGGGCAGGATGCAGAGCTGGGCAGGAAGAAACCCGATGAGGTTTAACAAGAGCAAGTGTAGAGTCTGGCACCTAGGGAGGAATAACTGCACGCAGCAGTACAGTACTGGCCCCCGTTGACAGGGATGAGTGCTGGACAGGAGCTCTGCACAGAGGGACCTGGGTGTCCTGGTGGACGACAGGTTGACCATGAGCAGTGTGCCCTCGTGGCCAGGAGGGCCAATGGCATTCTGGGGTGCATTAAACAGAGCGTGGCCAGCAGGTCGAGGGAGGGGATCCTCCCCCTCTGCTCTGCCCTGCGGAGGCCTCATCTGGAGCACTGTGTGCAGTTCTGGGCTCCCCAGTACAAAACAGACAGGGATCTCTTGGGAAGAGTGCAGCGCAGGGCCACAAAGATGGGGAAGGGCCTGGAGGATCTCCCCTATAAGAAAGGCAGAGTGAACTGGGTCTGTTCAGCCCTGAGAAAAGAAGACTGAGAGGGGACCTGATCCAGGTTGATCAATATCTGAGGCGTGGGGGACAAAGTGGCGAGGCCAGACTCTTTTCAGCAGTGTGTGGGGACAGGACAAGGGGGAACGGACACAAAGTGCAGCACAGGAGGTTCTGCAATGTGCACAAGAGCTTCTTTACTGAATGCTGCCCTAATGGGGTTGACCTGGCCACCATCTCCATGAATTGTTTCCTATGGGTTGACCTGGCCACTATCTCCATGTATTGTTTCCTATGGGATGACCTGGCCACCATCTCCATGTATTGTTTCCTATGGGTTGACCTGGCCACCATTTCCATGTATTGTTTCCTATGGGTTGACCTGGCCACCATCTCCATGCATTGTTTCCTATGGGTTGACCTGGCCACCACCTTCATGCATTGTTCCCTACGGGTTGACCTGGCCACCATCTTCATACAGTTCCCTACGGGTTGACCTGGCCACCATCTACATGCAGTTCCCTATGGGTTGACCTGGTCACCATCTCCATGCAGTTTCCTATGGGTTGACCTGGCCGACATCTTCGTGCTGTAGCTGAGGGTGATGGAGCACTGAACGCTGCCCTATGGGGCTGTGGGGTCTCCTTCTCTGGAGATATTCAGGACCCACCTGGACACCAACCTGTGCGACCTGCTGTACGGAACTGCTTGGTAAGGGGGTTGGACTCGAGGATCTCTGGAGGTCCCTTCCAGTCCCTACGATTCTGTGATTCCTGGCACCCAGCTGTGCAGCCATACAGAACCATTAAGACTTGAAAAGTGTTTTTTCATTCTAACATTTTTTCTCACATCACCTTGAGATTTAGAAACAAGTAGCTTTTGCTCTGCTCCATGTAAGCACTGACTTCAGATGCCAGGAATACAAGAGAAAGAAGCAGAGCAGAATGTTGGCTCGGTAGCTCAAGCCGAGCACTCAGCAGCGAAGAAGGAGATAGTTCTCACTGCAGCCAGATGGTTTATAGTCCCAAAACTGAAAGTCGTTCCACTACAGCAGCGTACTTACAGTAAGAGAGGAGTCAGACTCAGGAACTGCATCTCCACCATCACCGGACAGTTCTTGTAGAACAGTATTTGCTAAACCTGACAAGCGGCTCAGCATCTTCAGCCTGAAACACAGCTAAGAGTCAGGGTACAGCCATAACTGCCAGGGAACAAAAGGCATGCCCCGCCACCACGCTATCTCTAATGTCACAGAGGAGACCAGGCTTACAAAGAGCACAACTCCTCTGTCAATAGAACGTGGTGCTTTGCCTCAGCTCACCGAGTTCTTGCACTTTTACCTTTCCAGTCCTCTTTCCCATCCCGCGTGGGGAGAGAAAGAAAGCAGCTGCGTGGTGCTGAGCACCACAACAGAGAGAACAGCAAATCCCCGGGGGTTGCATTGGGTTTATGTGGTAAAGTTTGGGCAGCAGTGGGACTGCAGGAGTGGCCTCTGTCAGAGGACTGCAGGAGCTGTTTCATGGCACAATCCATTGCTGAAGGATGCACCCTGCAGCACGGTGCTGTGCTGGAACAGCTCCTGAAGAGCTGCAGCCCGGGGGAAGGCCGGGCAGGATCAGTTTGGGAAGGATGGCATCCCATGGGAGGGATCACGAGGGAGCAGGGATGGAGGAGTGCAGAGGTGAAGCATTACGACTTGAACATGACTTCCATTTCCCCACACTGTCCGAAGGGAGGAGGCAGGAGGAGTTTTTACTTTGCTTCCAGTACTCACTGCTCTAGCCTGACAGCAACAGGACATGTAAGCTTGAGTTTGTATCTAACACCGTACTTGGGTTAAAATTGAACTTTAAAGTCCCTGTTCAGCCAGCAGACTTCTAAAGCTGGTCACAGCAATGGGCTCGTTCTCAATCTCCTTCATCTCTGCAAACCAACCCCTCCTCTCACATTGCCACTTAAAGCACAGAAACACCGACAAGAAAGAGAACACTGCCGCATCACTCCTGCGTGGCGGCTGTGCCTTCGAACCACCTGACTTCCCACAAAACACCACTTCTGCATGTTTCTCTATCAGGAAGCAAAAAGGCCACGTGGACACCAACCTCTTTCACGGACCGAGGAGCTCATAGGGCCGCTCGTTCAGCAGGGGAGAGGTCCGCAGGGCAGCACTGCTGCTCACACACAGGTCCTTCACACCATTCCCGCTCACGGGTCGCAGGAAAACAAAAGTTCTTGGGAGACAGAAGAAAAAAACATTATTCAATGGTAAGGAAACCAAACCACTCTCCCTCCCACACAGCACGCTCCAGGACTATTGCAATCAGCCATCTGCAGTAAGCACAGAAAGTCTTCCTTGTTTGGAAAGTGTAATTCCTCACGCTCTTCCAAACACACACTCTGATTTCTGTTGCTTTCAGAGAACGAACTCAGTCTCTGCAGCCTGCAGAGCAGAACGCCTGGGAAGCGGTCGCTGAAGAAAGAAGGGCTCCTGCAAACACTCCTGGAGACGACACTTCTGGTGAAGGACACTGCAACAAAGCCAGCACTGCACATGTTCTATAACACAGCAGTAATAGCCAGCAAACATAGCACCAGTATTTCACGTGCACCTTAGCTGGCCTGCACCGGCTGTGGAGCTCCAAAGTAACACAAGCTCACAGGGAAATTTCTTCTTTCACCATCAACTGTTCAGCAAGCCAGTAACAGAAAAGACTCATTTGAACACACGGAACCTCAAAATGCCTCTGTGACGGTTACCAACGCGTAAGAAGGACGAATCTGCTCTTCCCACTAAACACGAGGCCACAGCTTCTCAAAGCCACAGATGTGCAGCATGAGGTAGAGCAGAGCCATAAGTAGCAAACAGCAGCAGGGAGCCCTGGCACACGCTCAGAAAGCAGCTCTGCAGAGAAACACCTGGCGGTGCTGGTGGATGAGAGACAGACCATGAGCCCCAGCAACCAGGAGTGCCGTCAGGAGGGAGGTGCTATCCTTCCTCCCCTCCCAGCACTGAGGACACCACAGCCGGAGTTCTGCATCCAGTCCTGGGTTCCTCCAGAGAAGAGGACTGCGAACTGCTTGGAGCGAACGCAGCGAAAGGCATCCATGAGAAAATGGCACAGAATGGGAGAGCTTAGGAGGGACCTCCGCAGGTCACCTCATATAACCCCCTGCTCAAACTGCGACACCCAGAACCTCCACTCCAGATCAGTTCCAGACAGCTTCCCAAGGAGACAAACTCCACAGCCGCTCTGGGTTGTGCTACAGCTCTGGCACCCACACAGCACATGAGCACTTCCTGGTGTTCAGAGGTGATTTCCTGCATTCCAGATTGTGCCCACTCCCTCGCCCCATCCCTGGATACCACTGCAGGTTGGCTCCGTCTTTGTATCACCCCAGAGGTTGAACTCAGCTGAATTACTGCCCCGGAGACAGGTCAGCAGACACATCAGTCTCACAGACTTGGGGCAGAAACAGCCCAGTGCTTGCACTTCCTATTTGCTCAGCACCATCGAGTCATTTAGGTTGGAAAAGACCCCGACAATCATCAAGTCCAGCCACCAGCTGACACTACCAGACCCCACCACTAAGCCACGTCCCTCCGTGCCGCATCCACACATCTCCTCAGTACCTCCAGGGATGGCGACAGCACTGCTGCCTGGCACAGCTGCCACAGTGCCTCACCACCCTGCCCATGGACACCTTCCGAACAGCCAATTTAAACCTTTCCTGGCACAACCTGAGGCCATTTCCTTTGGCACCTGAGAACAGAGACCGGCACCTCCTCGCCGCAGCGTCTTGCCAGGCAGCCACAGAGCGACGAGCCCTCCCCTCAGCCTCCACTTCTGCACTCGGGACTACCTGGATTCCCACAGCCACTGCTCAGAGGTCTTCTTTCCCAGTCCCTTCGCCAGCCTTGTTTTCTTGAATGTGTTCCAGCAACTCACTTCCTTGTAGTGAGGACGGCCCCAAACAGAAGACAGCACTGAGCTGCGGCCCCAGCAGTGCCATACAGAGGGACGGACACGTCTTGCTCCTGCTGCGTGCTCTGCTGCTGCTACAAGCCAGGACACCTCTGGCCTTCCCAGCCACTCAGGCACACTGCTGGCTGTGTTCAGCTGTCGACCAACACCCCCATGTCCTTTTCCTCCAGGCACTTTTCCCCAGGCCCACACTACTGCATGGGGTTGCTATGACCCAGGCACAGGAAACTGCATTTGGCCTTGCTGAACAGCATCAAACCATGCAGATTTTCCTCCCAGTACCTAAAGGGGAACTGCAGGAAAGGAGGGGAAAGGCTCCGGAGCAGAGTCTGTGCTACAGAACAAGGGGTAACGGCTTCAAGCTCAAGGAAGGGAGATTGAGGTGGGATGTAAGGAAAAAGTCTCACAGTGAGGGTGGTGAGGCACTGGCACAGGTTGCCCAGAGATGAGGTGGGTGCCCCATCCCTGGAGGCTTTCAGGCCAGGCTGCCTCAGGCCCTGGGAAACCTGATGGAGCTGTGGTGTCTCTGTGTATTGCAGGGGAGTTGGGCTAGACGGCCTTTAAAGGTCCCTTCCCACTCTAAGTACTCTATGACTCCTGATCTCAGGCAGCTCAGCGCTCCTGCCTAAGTCAACACCATCTGCAAACTTCCTGAGAGGGCACTCCACCACCTCAGATCACTGATAAAGTTGTTAAAACTGCCCCAGTCCTGAGCCCAGGGGAGCGCTGCTGGTGAAGAGCCACCAAAGGGTTTAACACCACTCCCACCCCTTCGGGCCCAGAGACACAACTCCTCTTCACCCAGAGAACAGCACCTCTGCCCACGCCGCAGGAAGCCAGCTCTGGAGGAAAACACTGCGGGAAACAGCACCGAACACCATGCTACCAATCACACAGCGACAGCAGCGGGCGAACACAGGAGGAAACACCACGGCACCGCCTCACCCAGCGTGCAAACAGCACAGCTGGCAGCGCACAGCCTCCGCTCCACTGCCCTCCGGGCTCACACCCATCACAGCACGCTCCAGGACTATTGCAATCAGCCATCTGCAGTAAGCACAGAAAGTCTTCCTTGTTTGGAAAGTGTAATTCCTCACGCTCTTCCAAACACACACTCTGATTTCTGTTGCTTTCAGAGAACGAACTCAGTCTCTGCAGCCTGCAGAGCAGAACGCCTGGGAAGTGGTCGCTGAAGCAAGAAGGGCTCCTGCAAACACTCCTGCAAACAGTCATAGATTCATAGATCCATGAGGTTGGAAAGGACCTACAAGATCATCTCGTCCAACCATCCTCCCACCACCATCCCTACCCACCAAGCTACTAAATCAAATCCCTCAGCACTTCATCCAGGTGCTCCTTGAGCAGCTCTGGGGATGGTGACTGCACCCCTTCCCTAGGCAGAGCCATTCCAGTGCCTGACCACTCTTTCAGAGAAAAAATTTTTCCTCAAATCTAATTTAAATCTTCCCCAGTGCAGCTTGTGGCCATTCCCTCTCGTCCTGTCATTAGTTACCTGGGAGAAGAGGCCGACCCCCTCCTCACCACAGCCCCCCTGCAGGAAGTGGGAGAGTGCGATGAGGTCTCCTCTGAGCCTCCTTTTCTCCAGACTAAACAATCCCAGCTCCCTCAGCCGCTCCTCGTAAGACTTGTGCTCCAGACCCCTCCCCAGTTTTGTTGCCCTTCTCTGAACACGCTCCAGGGCCTCCATGTCTCTCTTGTAGTGAGGGGCCCAACACTGAACACAGTACTCGAGGTGCGGCTGCACCAGAGCTGAGTACAGGGGGATGATCACCTCCCTGCTCCTGCTGGCCACACTATTCCTGATCCAGGCCAGGATGCCGTTGGCCTTCTCGGCCACCTGGGCACACTGCCGGCTCACGTTGAGCCGAGCGTCAACCAACACCCCCAGCTCCTTTTCCTCCATACAGTCCTCAATCCATTCAGCCCCAAGCCTGCAGCATCTTCCCCCTCGTTCGCCCAACCGGGGCCGCATTATTCACCGATAAACCGCACTTCTCCGCTGTTTGCCTTCCCCCGGGGGCAGTCGGGCGCTGCCGCCGCTCCCCGCCGCCGCGAGGCCGCTCCGCTCCCACCGCACGACCCCGGCGGACCGAACGCAGCCGAAGGACAGCGCCGAAGAACGGAAAGAAAGCACAGACCGACCGCGGCTCGGCTCGGCGCACCGGAACGCACCGGAACGGAACGCACCGGAACGGAACGCACCGGAACGGAGCGACGCGACACACCTCGGCCACCTCAGCACCGGAACGCGCCGCGGCGGCTTCCGGCCCCGCCCCCGCAGCAGGGCAGCCAATCAGGTGCGGAGCTGTGGAGACCGTTCGCAGCTGATCGAGGACACGTGGCACTAAACCGCCAATCCAGAGCAGGGCTCCCAAGCCCCGCCCCATAACAGGGAGTCCGCCAGTCAGACGGGGCGGGGGGCGGGGCTTCCCGGTATGTTGGTCACGCCCCCATCAGGCCACGCCCCCCGTGAGGCCACGCTCCCATATGAGGCCACGCCCCCCGTGAGGCCACGCTCCCATATGAGGCCACGCCCCTCACGAGGCCACGCCCTCGTGAGGCCATGCCCCGTGAGGTCACGCCCCCCGTGAGGCCACGCTCCCTTGAGGCCACGCTCCCATCTGAGGCCACGCCCCTCGTGAGGCCACGCCCTCGTGCGGCCACGCCCCCTCCGCCCCCGGCTCCCGACCTCCCCGTGACCGCTCGCGCCTTTGTTTCGCTTTAATTAGCCGGGAGAGAGCAGTTTCTCTAATTACCGGCTGCCCACGGGCAATTCATTTCGCCTTCGTCCTCGTTACGTTCCGCTAATGCTCTCCGGAGAAGGGAAACGGGAGTCGGCTCCGCTCAGAGCCCTTACCGGGCGCCGTAGGTAACACGGGGCCATACAGCCCTGCACAGCCCCCATACAGCGCCATGGCCCCGTACACCTCCTCGCTTCCACGGAGCCCTCTACCCCTCACAGCTCACTGGCCCCAAGCAGATCCATACCCCCCGTATAGCCCTGGGCCGTCCATTCAGCCCTGGGCCCCCATACCTTTCTTTACTCCCATAAACCCCGCACGGTCCCACACAGCCCCATATCCCGTACTCCATATGGCCCCGTGCAGATACACGCCCGGTTCCCAAATCGGTCCACGTGTTTGGTGGCCGCCCCGCACTGCTGTTCACTGGTGAGCACAGGACTGCGTGCTAACACACGTACACCGCTCCGTGTGCAAACGTGCACAGAAAGCAGAGCCCCTCATCCACGGGGGGGGGGTAGAAATCGGGATGGGATGGGACAGGATGGGGTAGACCAGACTGGGAATGGGGATGGGATGGGATGGGATGGGATGGGATGGGATGGGATGGGATGGGATGGGATGGGATGGGATGGGATAGACTGGACTGGGAATGGGAATGGGAATGGGAATGGGATGGAATGCAAATGGGATAGGAATGGGACAGGTTGGGATAGAGTAGACTAGACTAGGAATGGGAATGGGATGGGATGGGATAAGTATGGGGTGGGATGGGATGGGGTAGCATGGCATGGAGTAAATTAGACTAGGAATGGGAATAGGATGAGATGGGATGGGAATGGAATGGGATGGGATAGACTAGACTTGACTGGGAATGGGAATGGGATGGAATGGGACAAGATGGGATAGAGTAGACTAGACTAGGGATGGGAATAGGATGGGATAGGTATGAGGTGGGATGGGGTGGGATGGGATGGATGGGATAGACTAGACTGGACTGGGACTGGGAATGGAATGGGATGGGATAAGAATGGAACAGGATAAGAATGGAACAGGATGGGATAGAGTAGACTAGACTAGGGATGGGAATAAGATGGGATAGGTATGGGGTAGGATGGGATGAGATGGGATGGAATAGACGAGACTGGACTGGGACTTGGAATGGGATGGGAATAGGAATGGGAATGGGATGGAATGGGAATGGGATAGGATAGGAATGGGACAGGATGGGATAAAGTAGACTAGACTAGGAATGGGAATAGGATGGGATAGGTATGGGGTGGGATGGGATGGGATGGGATGGGACAGGATGGGATGGGATGGGACAGGATGGGACGGAATGGAATGGAACGGAATGGGACAGGATGGGGTAGACCATCTCCAGGAGATGGTGTCACCTCCCCTATGGCAGCCCTGGGTGAAGCTGGGGCAGGAGATGATTGTCCCTCACTAACAGGGTTCCCTGGCGCTTTGTGCTCCCCCCACTTAGTGCAGATGGGTTCCGCAGGGACTGGTTGCTCCTCTTAGGGTTTCTGAGAAGGGTTCGGTTCCCCATCTGCTCTTCTGTGCAGTGTGTGGAGATGGGACTTTTCCCACAGGGCCTGATGCTGATGATGGGTCATTCTTGGTCCTATAGGACCAAGGGTATACACTGAAGTATACACTGAAGTACCCACGACCTCTAAGTCTATACATTCAGATAGAGGGGCAGACCTTCACCCCACACCAAACCCCGCACCTTACAGCTATTCCATCTCATCTTCATGTCTAATTATAGTGAGGTTAAAAACAGGGCAGTGTCCAAAAGCAGTGCAGCTCTGAGGTATCTGCTTAACCTTCTCACAGCAGCTCCCGGAATAGCAGAGCTCTGCTGGATTATCTCATGCCTTCTTTCCATTCTAAGCAGAATGTTTGTATAATTGGAGCTCTGGGGTCTGTAAATCAGCCTTTAAGGAGATTAGTGTTTCTAATGGGCTTAGGGAAGGTCAGAGGTTTTTACTTTGAGACCAACACTGAATGTAGACAGGAGCAAAGGGACACTGCTGTGAGAGCAGCGGGACAGGAAGGACCGCTCCTGCCGGGTTCCTCCTTCCAACCATGGGGAGCAACAACAGTTCCACGGTGGACGACCTGCAGGCAGTGGAGATCCACCACTGGTACAAGAAGTTCATGACGGAGTGTCCCTCCGGGCAGCTGACGGAGCACGAGTTCAAGCAGTTCTTTGGGCTGCGGGGGCTGGACCCCCAAGCCAACGAGTACATCGAGCAGATGTTCCGTACCTTCGACATGAATAAGGTGAGTTCTCTGTGAGAAAGAACGCGCTGCTTAGAGCCAGAGAACCGTGGAATTATTCACGTTGGGAAAGAGCTCTGAGATCCCCAGTCCAACCCTAACCCGTCCCACTGTGCCCATCCCCTGGAACGCCACCGGGGATGGGGACTTCCCACTGCCCTGGGAGCTGTGCCATCCCATTGGCCTCAGCCCAGCAACCCAGCCTGCCCAGACCCCTCCGCCTGCCTACCCCCAGCCAGATCAGCACCTCTTCCCAACTCGGTGTCATTACAAACTTACTGGGGATGCACTCCATCCCCTCACCCAGACCACACGTAACAAACAGAAAATCAACCCCTACAGCACTGGGGAGTTCTGGGTTTTCTGTTACAACACCACCAGGGGATATCAGAGTATGACATGATCATTCCTGATCCAGATTTCAGCCAGTGTTAAACTGGAGCAGTGCTGAGTTGATGTCCTCATCGCGTCACAGAGGCACTGAGTGGGTCCCTGTTTTGTTCTGCCCCAGGATGGGTACATCGACTTCATGGAATACGTGGCAGCCCTCAGCCTGGTGCTGCGGGGGAAGATGGAGCAGAAGCTGCGCTGGTACTTCAAGCTGTACGACGTGGATGGGAACGGCTGCATCGATCGCCACGAGCTGCTCAACATCATTAAGGTGAGTCCCCAGTGCACAGCGTTCATTTCCCTCGATGATGATTTCCAACACATGATGAGACTTTTGATGTTCCCAGAGCTGCTGACTGTGGGTGAGGCCCCCTCTAACAGCACTGCAGTGCCACGGGCTGGAGGCACACTGCCATATTTCAGCTGCAGTCTCTGCAGTGCATCGTAGAACCAGAGAATCAGGGAACCGCTGAGGTTGGGAAAGAGCTCTGAGATCCCCCAATCCAACCCCAGCCCATCCCAACCCATCGTGTCCCCAAGTGCCACATCTCCACGGCCCTGGGGCACCCCCATGGACGGGGACTGAGCGCTCTTTGGAGCACAGATTGTTCCCCATGTCCAACCTGACTCTCCGCAGTGCTCCGTCAGCCCATCCCCTCTCGTCCCATCACTGCTCCCTGGGAGCAGAGGCTGAGAATACGACCTTCCTTCAGGAGCTGGAAAGAGTGGATGTAGGGAGCGTCCCCCCTCAGCCCCTTTTCTCATGCGAGCAGTCGCTGTGCAGTGAGGTATCTGCTTCTAGGGTCAGCTCCTCCACGTCCATGCCTCGAGCCAGGGCTGACTGTGGCAGACAGACTGAGGAGTAGTAGCTTTCCCCTGTTCGGTTGGGACAACGGCAGTGGCTTCGGGGCAGCAATCAGAGGGTCTCCATTTGGTCTCTTTTATGAGAGATTAGAAAGTTGATGAGGTGACACTGAGCTGCATTGGGAGAGTGCTTGCAAAAGGATGAAGAACTAATGCAACTCATGCTCCCCTCGTGGGTAAAACCAGCTAATTTGCTAATTACGATTAATAAGCATTGCAGGCAAGACAATGTTAGGCAACAGCTACTACAAAGAGTGAAAGTGTAAAAGAAGAGAAAAGGTAGAAAATGGGGACGTCCCACCAGGTGATACTCCCAGTGCCCTGCAGTAAAACCACTCCTTTCCCCCCCTCACCCCTTTTCCCCTCTTTTCCCCTCTTTTCATTCATCAATTTACCCTTCTTTCCCCTTCTTTCCCCTTCTTTTCCCATTTTCCATGGTCTTCCCATTGTTTTTCCTGATTTTCACTCAATTTTCCCTGGTTTTCCTTCACTTTCCCTTGGTTTTGCCTGTTTTCTTCCTCTTCTGTTCCTTCCTCTCTTTTTATTTTTCATTGTTTTCCACTGATTTCCACTCTTCTCCCTTTATTTCCACTGTTTACCATCATTTTCCCCGGTGTCCCCTAGTTTTCCACTATTTCCCCTTATTTTCCATTGTCTTCCTCTCTTTTTTTTTTTCCCTCAGTTTTCCACTCTCTCTCCCATTTTCCATTTTTCCCCTCGTTTTCAAGCATTTTCCCCAGTTCTCCCCCACTCCCCCTAGTCTTCCCCATCTTCCCATCTTTCCCCCTTTTTTTTTCCCCTACTTTTCCCTCATAATCCCATTTTTTTCTTTGTTTTCTTTTGTATCTTTCCCCATTTTCTTTTTTTTTTCCTCCACTTTCTCCTGGCATTCTTTCTATTTCTTTTTCCTCCGTTTTGTTTTTCCCCAATTCCCCCTTTCCTCCCATTTTTCCTCCTTTCCTCCCATTTTTCCTCCTTTCCCCAGCTGCGAGGTGTTGTACCAGATTCTTTCCCCCCTCTTCCTTCACACCCATCCCATGACAACGTGCCCTGAGTTGGGTTGGGCCCTGCGGTGGCAGAGGGGATCCTGTATTCACTCAGTGGTTCTCATGACAGAGCTCACTGGGATCTCATCCCCCGCTGCTCAGCTCTGCCCCATGGATGGTTGAACTCAGATCAATTTCACCCGGGATCCCAGTTCTGCCCAGCACTTTCATTCCTCCCAACCCAATGTAGGACGGTTCTGTTTTGAGCCGCTCCTTCCACACCCTGGACCCTCGTACCCCTCGGGGTTGGCTGTCGGGACTGAGGATTCCTGCAGCGTTTTCCTATGCACACCGCACGTTCTCAGGGTGTGGGCCACACGTGGCTGTCTCACTCCGGCCCTACACAGAGCAGCAGCCCCACAGCTCCCACCTCGCTCTCCTCTTCCAGGCCATTCGCGCTATCAACGGTGGCGACCACGAGACAAGTGCAGAGGAGTTCACCAACCGCGTCTTCAACAAAATCGATGTGAATGGAGACGGTGAGAACCCCACGGCTGCCACCCCACTTAGATCACCCCACTTAGACCACCCCACTTAGATCACCCCACTTAGATCACCCCAATGCCACAGAGCTGTCTGCACTTCCAGGTGGGACGGGGCTGTGAGCACCCGGTCCATTGGGAGGTGTCTGTCCCATGGGATAGAGTCGGAAAAAGACAATCCCTAAGGTCCCTTCCAACCCAAACCATTCTGCAATTTCATAGTTCCCCTTCTGTGATCCTACAGCCCTCTTCTGTGATCCCACAGTTCCTCATCTGAGATCCTGTAATTCTCTTCTGCGATCCTACAGTTCTTCTGTGATCCTATAGTTCTCTTCTGCGATCCTACAGTTTCTCTTCTGCGATCTTATAGATCCTCTTCTGCAATCCTATAGTTCCTCTTCTGCAATCCTATAGTTCCCCTTCTGCGATCCTATAGTTCCTCTTCTGTGATCCTACAGTTCCCATTCTGCAATCCTACAGTTCCTCTTCTGTGATCCCATAGTTCCTCTTCTGAGATCCTGTAGTTCTCTTCTGCGATCCAGTGGGTCCTCTTCTGCGATCCTACAGTTCCTATATAGTTTATAGTTCCTATAGTCCCATACAGTGGCCCCAGATGTCCACCCACAGGGAAAGGCAGACCTGGGGTATCCATCCAACTCTAACCTGCCTGTGCCCCACAGGGGAACTGTCCCTGGATGAGTTTGTGGAGGGAGCGAGGAAGGACGACGAGTTTATGGAGGTGATGATGAAGAGCTTGGACCTGTCTCACATCGTGGCCATGATCAACAACCGCCGGCACAGCGTGTAAACGGGGCCGGGAGGGGGCAAGCCGGGAAGGACAGCGCTGCGAGGAACGATCCAACCAAATCCCGTCCGTGGAAGGATGGAAACGAGCACAGGAAGGAACTGCCCTTCGGACGTGGGCATCGGAGCACGCGTTGCTGCCCAGGCGTGGAAACGCGGAGCTGTGCCCGCAGAGCAGGGTCAGAACAGCGGGAGCTGCGGACTTCCTACAGCCCCAAGGCCAACAGCTCCACACACCGAGCGCGTCCCACCGCCGACATCCACCCCACGGGCTCCGTGCGCAGCCGAGGCGGTGCCGGACATTGCCATGAGCACCGTGACAGCGTGGAGCAGATTCACCGAGGCCAAGGGCACCGCACCCGACGCTCTCTGCAGCTTCGGAGCTCCGTCCGTAGGAACCCAAGGGATCCCTGCGCTCAGGGTGATGGAACACAGCTCTGGGGCTGGCGGGACGCTGCTGTCGCTGCTGTCGCTGCTGTCGCTGCTGTCGCTGCTGTCGCTGCTGTCGCTGCTGTCGCTGCTGTCGCCATCGCCGCATCGAGACTGCGCGGTCACAGCGTCCGGGAACGCGCCCGAGCGCGAAGGGGCGGGGCGATGCGGAAAGGGGGCGTGGCCACGCTTTTGGGGGCGGTGCCTTAGGAGCAGCGCACCAATGGGAGGGAGGGGCGGGAGGTGGGGAGCGGGGCCAGCAAGGCAGGGCTCCTAAAGGACGGGAAAGCGAAGCGGGCGTGGCTTAAGGTGAAGGGCGTGGCTATGCTAATGAGCTCCTGGATGGGACTTCCAAAAGGGGACCCCAAAAAGGGAACCTTCAAAACTGGGATCTCGAATGGAGACCCCAAAAATGGGAAGCACAAAATGGGCACTCTAAATGGGCACACAAAAATGGGGCCCCTCAATAAGAGACCCCAAAAATGGGAAGCACAAAATGGGGACACTAAGTGGACGCACAGAAATGGGACCCCGCAAATGGAGATCCCGCAAAAGGGGGACCCCAAAAGAGGACTTCCAAAGAGACACCTCTAAATAGGGGAACCCTGAAAGAGGACCTCCAATGGAAACCCGAAAAAAGGGGACCCCAAAATAGAGACCCCAAATGGAACCCCACCAAAGTGGGTCCCCAAACTGAACCCCGAAATGGGAACCGCCAAATGGAGACCCCAAAAATCGGAACCCCTCAAATGGAGAGACCCCAAAAGGGAGACCCCAAAAGTAGGACCCAAAAAGGGGACCCCAAAAGTAGGACCCCAAAAGGGGACCCCAAAAGTAGGACCCCAAAAGGGGACCCCGAAACGGGGACTGTAAAACACAGACCCTCAAAACGGCCCTACAGAGGCCGAGGGCAGGGCTGGGGGCGGGGCCTACGGAGCAGCTGCCAATGGGAATCGGGGAACGGGGGAAGGCCAGGCTTGGGGGCGGGACGTGAGGGACCGCGCCCAATGGGAGGGAAGGGTGAAGAGAGGAGGCGGGGATATGCTGATGAGCGCCGAGGGGGACGCCGGGAGCGCTCCGCCGCGGTGCACCGGGACCGGCGGGGCCGAAATGACGGGCGGAGCGGGAGCGGCACCGGGCGGGGGGGGAGGGGGGGAGCGGGGGGCGGCGGGAAAGAGCGCGGAGCGGGAGAGGGGCGCGCGTCCGTGAGGTGACGGGGGCGCGCGTGGGGCCGGGCGCGGGCGGGGCGGGCTTTGGGGTATCGCTTCTCGGCCTTTTGGCTAAGATCAAGTGTAGTATCTGTTCTTATCAGTTTAATATCTGATACGTCCTCGATGAGAGGACTTTATATTAAACGGATTTTTGGGCTCGGGAGTTGGACCCGGAGCTTGCTCCCTCCGCTCCGCGCATCGTCCCGGTATGGCAGTGCTTCCGGGCACGGTGCACCTCCCTCGGGAGGACTGTCGCTGGTGAAAGGCAGAACGGAGGGGGAGGGGGTAGCGCCCTCCGGCGGGCGGGAGGAGCGCGGCGGGCGGGGGTGGCGGAGCTGGGGGTGGACTGGGAGGCACTGGGGTGGACTGGGATGGCGGAGCTGTGGGTGGACTGGGTCGAACTGGGGTGGACTGGGATGGCGGTGCTGTGGGTGGACTGGGAGGCACTGGGGTGGACTGGGATGGCGGAGCTGCGGGTGGACTGGGTCGAACTGGGGTGGACTGGGATGGCGGTGCTGTGGGTGGACTGGGAGGCACTGGGGTGGACTGGGATGGCGGAGCTGCAGGTGGACTGGGAGGCACTGGGATGTACTGGGAAGGGCTGTGGAGCGGGTGGACTGGGGGGCACTGGTGTGTACTGGGATGCACTGGAGCATAATGTGATGTACTGGGATGGGCGGAGCTGTGGGTGGACTGGGTCCGACTGGGGTGGACTGGGGTGGACTGGGGTGGACTGGGATGGCGGAGCTGCAGGTGGACTGGGAGGCACTGGGGTGGACTGGGATGCTCTCGGGTGGCCAGAGGAGTGGGTGTACTGGGAGGCACTGGGATGGGCTGGTGCGTACTGGGAGGTATTGGGATGTACTGGGATGGCCAGGGGACTGGGTTTACTGGGAGGCACTGGGATGTACTGGGAAGGGCTGTGGAGCGGGTGGACTGGGGGGCACTGGTGTGTACTGGGATGCACTGGAGCATAATGTGATGTACTGGGATGGGCGGAGCTGTGGGTGGACTGGGAGGCACTGGGGTGGACTGGGGTGGACTGGGGTGGACTGGGATGGCGGAGCTGTGGGTGGACTGGGTCCGACTGGGGTGGACTGGGATGCTCTCGGGTGGCCAGAGGAGTGGGTGTACTGGGAGGCACTGGGATGGGCTGGTGCGTACTGGGAGGCACTGGGATGTACTGGGATGGCCAGGGGACTGGGTGGGCTGGGAGGCACTGGTGCGTACTGGGAAGGGCTGTCGACTGGGTCGGACTGGGAGGCACTGGTGTGTACTGGGATGTACTGGAGCATAATGGGATGTACTGGGATGGGCGGAGCTGTGGGTGGACTGGGAGGCGCTGGGATATACTGGGTGGGGTGGGCAGAGCAAACGGGTGGACTGGGATGGACTGGAAGGGACTGGGAGGGGTGGGCAAAGCAGAGGGTGGACTGGTGTGTACCGGGACATACTGGGATGGGCAGAGCAGTGGGGGGGTGTACTGGAAGGTACTGGGATGTGCTGGGGTGGCCACAGGAGTGAGTGTACTGGGAAGCACTGGGATGTACTGGGAAGGGCAGCGGAGTGGGTGTACTGGGATGTACTGGTGTGTACCGGGTTGTACTGGGATGGATGGGCAGAGCAGTGGAGGTATTGGGAGGTACTGGGATGTACTGGGACGGGCAGAGCAGCGCGTGTATTGAGATGGATGTGGATGTACTGGGACATACGGGGACGTACTGGGGTGTACCGTGTTGTACTGGGATGGACTGGGAGATACTGGGATGGGTGTGCAGAGCTGTGGGTGTACTGGGATGTACTGGGATGGATGGGGCAGTGGGTGTACTGGGATGGACTGGGATGCGCTGGGATTGTACTGGGATGGATGGGGCAGTGAGTGTACTGGGATGTACTGGGTTGTACTGGGATGCACTGGGATGTACAGAGGACAGAACGGAGCGGTGGCGCTGTGCTCCGCCGGGGGGCGCTGTTCCGGAGCGGCGGCGCTGTGGTGTCCGGGGGGCGCTGTTCCGGAGCGGTATGGCTGTGGTGTCCGGGGGGCGCTGTTCCGGAGCGGTATGGCTGTGGTGTCCGGGGGGCGCTGTTCCGGAGCCGTAGCGCTGCGCTCCGCCGGGGGGCGCTGTTCCATTCGCTCGGTGTCGGCGCCGGAAAAGCGCTCTCAGTGAATTCCGGTTCCGGTTCCGCTCCGTCCCGCAGCTGAGCTCGGCTGGAACGGAAACGGTTCCGGTGGGACGAGGGCCGTGTGAGGAAGCACCGGGAGCGGCCCCGGGGTCGGCTCTGGGTCCCTGCACACGCATCGCCGTCGCGCCCGGGGAGCGGAGTGAGAACCGGGGACAGAGACGCGGTCGGGACCGGGGGACGTTCCGTAGCTGGATCAAGGAATGGGATTGGATTGAATCTAAACTCGGCGTCGCAGCTTGAGCAAACAGAAGGTGCAGAAAGAGACTCAGGGGCCGTAGAAGTGCAGTGCTGCTGCAGTGGAGCGGCTGTCTGCAGCTCAGTACAAGGGCGGTCCCGTGGAGATAAGGACGACGCGGTGGATGGTCCGGAGAAGAGGAGTGGAAATGCCGTTTGCGGCTCCGTGGGCAGTCTGTGACGATGAGGAGGCAGATCTGGCGGCGTCATGGAATCCCGTTCACATCTGGAGATTTCCCTCCGCACGTGGCACTCGCTTTGCAATTTCTGTCCGTACCTTTGGGATGTGGTGAATATTAATGCGTTATGCCTTTAAATGTGCGGTCGTTTCTCTCTTTGCTGCGCCCGTTTGGTGGAGAGATCCCCCGCGCACCCCGCGCTGCGATAAAGGCAATCCCTGCGGGACACGGTGCACTGCGGTGTCAAGTCACTGTGTCGGATTCCTCGTTCCTCCAGAGGGAGGAACGCGGCCCCTTGCAACAGCCACAGAAGGACAAAGTGAGGTGGAATGAAGGAAGGATTTGGGGGAATTGGGCGGAACTGCGTATGAGAAGGGAGGGTTGGTGCTTTTGGTGGGTGCCGCTGGTGGAGCGCAGCCGCCCAGCACAGCCCGCGCTGTGTGCTTCTCGCTTCGACCTTTCCGTTGGGATCGAATACGGCAAACACCCAACTGGACTCCGGGTGTTTGTGGTGGGTACTGGGACGGACTGGGAGTGGGTGCACTGGGATGTGAGGAGCTGTGGGTGATCTGGGATGGGTGTACTGGGATGCACTGGGATGAGCACAGCAGTGGCTGTACTGGGCCGTACTGGGCTGTACTGGGCTATACTGGGCGGTACTGGGATGCGCACAGCAGTGGCTGTACTGGGATGCACTGGGCGGTACTGGGATGCGCACAGCAGTAGCTGTACTGGGATGCACTGGGCGGTACTGGGATGTGCAGAGCAGTGGCTGTACTGGGCTGTTCTGGGATGCATTGGGCAGTACTGGGATGCGCACAGCAGAGGCTGTACTGGGCCGTACTGGGATGCACTGGACGGTACTGGTCTGTACTGGGATGCACTGGGCGGTACTGGGATGCGCAGAGCAGTGGCTGTACTGGGCGGTGCTGGGATGCACTGGGCGGTACTGGGATGTGCACAGCAGTGGCTGCACTGGGCGGTACTGGGATGCACTGGATGGTACTGGTCTGTACTGGGAAGCACTGGACGGTACTGGGATGCACTGGGCAGTACTGGGATGCGCACAGCAGAGGTTGTACTGGGCCGTACTGGGATGCACTGGACGGTACTGGTCTGTACTGGGATACACTGGGCGGTACTGGGATGCACTGGGCGGTACTGGGATGCGCAGAGCAGTGGCTGTACTGGGCGGTACTGGGATGCACTGGACGGTACTGGGATGCGCACAGCAGTGGCTGTACTGGGCGGTGCTGGGATGCACTGGGCGGTACTGGGATGTGCACAGCAGTGGCTGCACTGGGCGGTACTGGGATGCACTGGACGGTACTGGGATGCGCACAGCAGTGGCTGTACTGGGCGGTACTGGGATGCACTGGACGGTACTGGTCTGTACTGGGAAGCACTGGACGGTACTGGGATGCACTGGGCGGTACTGGGATGCGCAGAGCAGTGGCTGTACTGGGCGGTACTGGGATGCACTGGGCGGTACTGGGATGTGCACAGCAGTGGCTGCACTGGGCGGTACTGGGATGCACTGGGCGGTACTGGGATGCACTGGGCGGTACTGGGATGCGCACAGCAGTGGCTGTACTGGGCGGTACTGGGATGCACTGGGCGGTACTGGGATGTGCACAGCAGTGGCTGCACTGGGCGGTACTGGGATGCACTGGGCGGTACTGGGATGCACTGGGCGGTACTGGGATGCGCACAGCAGTGGCTGTACTGGGCGGTACTGGGATGCACTGGGCGGTACTGGGATGCGCACAGCAGTGGCTGTACCAATAGCGCGGCGCTGTGCGCGCAGTGCCGCTGCGTTCCGGTAGAAAGCGCGGTTCCGCCGCATCGGAGATGGGGGCGGGGCCTTCTGGCCTTCAGCCAATGGGAAAGAGACTTGTGGCGGGGGGCGGGGATATGCTGATGAGCGCCGAGGGGGACGCCGGGAGCGCTCCGCCGCGGTGCACCGGGACCGGCGGGGCCGAAATGACGGGCCGAGCGGGAGCGGCACCGGGCGGGGGGGGAGGGGGGGGAGCGGGGGGCGGCGGGGATGAGTGAGGACGCGGGAGAGGGGCGCGCGTCCGTGAGGTGTCGGGGGCGCGCGTGGGGCCGGGCGCGGGCGGGGCGGGCTTTGGGGTATCGCTTCTCGGCCTTTTGGCTAAGATCAAGTGTAGTATCTGTTCTTATCAGTTTAATATCTGATACGTCCTCGATGAGAGGACTTTATATTAAACGGATTTTTGGGCTCGGGAGTTGGACCCGGAGCTTGCTCCCTCCGCTCCGCGCATCGTCCCGGTATGGCAGTGCTTCCGGGCACGGTGCACCTCCCTCGGGAGGACTGTCGCTGGTGAAAGGCAGAACGGAGCGGTATGGCTGTGGTGTCCGGGTGGCGCTGTTCCGGAGCGGTGGCGCTGTGGTTTCCGGGGGGCGCTGTTCCGGAGCGGTATGGCTGTGGTGTCCGGGTGGCGCTGTTCCGGAGCGGTGGCGCTGTGCTGGACGGGGGGCGCTGTTGAAGGTGATGCGGAAGTGAAGGCGAGCGATAGGGAAGACGGGAAAGAAGCAAAGGGACTGCACGACACGGGGAAAGTCAGCAGCCGGGATCCTACGGGCGCTCCGGTTTACAGCGGCTCCGACGGTCCGGGGCAGAAGGGCAGGGAATGGCAGAAGCGGGGAGAACAGCGGCAGCGACGGGCAGCCCCGAGCAGCAAGCGGTTGTCCTGGAGAAGCGGCACCGGGTCAGCGCCGGAGAAGCAGCGCGGGGTCATCAGCTCGTGAGGGTTCAGGTGGGAGAACAGTCCAGAAGGCAGCACGGCGCAGGCAGCAGCCCCAGGACGGAATTCAGCAGCGGGGATCAGCTCATGAGGTTTTCGCTGGAAGAACACCAGCCAACAGCAATCTCACGGTGCTCGATCCCTCTTTTATCCTCCATTTCTCCTTCCTACGTGACTAATCCCGTGCTGGGGTGCCAGGCAAGCTCCCCTGAGCTGGCTGTCTCCCCACGGAGATGAGTACCTAACAAAAGTGTTCAGCGGTGTATGGGAACTGTTGAATCACGGCCTGAACCACTGATGGATCACCTGAGGCGAGCACTGGGTCAGCCGCAGGGGCACAAGTGAGTGTGATTGGAAGGGGTGGAGTTTGACTCCACCTCTCCCAAGACCCCATTTAAGGGCTGACCACCACCAGGGAAGGATCTCTGGTTGGAGATCCCTCCCTAGTGGAGTTATCGGCGAGCCTCGACCATCTTTAAAGGTGAGCCACTCTTTTCTTACTAACCATCTGTACATCATCTACTTAAGCCCATCAAAAATACACCAGCTTTGGCACTATTTCTTTTGGGTGCTATTTTGGGGGTTATTTGCCCTACAAGCGGCCATCGAGCCGCAGCCTCTCTCTCTCTGATGTCACCCGGGACATGTCCATCTGCTTGTCCCGCACACAAAGGGTTTCACAGCCTTGCCCAGGACGTGCTTGGACACGTTCCTCAGCAGACCTTGAGGCAGCGCTATAAGGTGATGACAGTCTCTGTCAGGAAGGAGCCGTCCTCCCACCGCTGTCATGAGTGCAGAACGGACCTGAACGTGACTGGGAACGGGCACTGCGTGGCGACGTGATGCAGCACTCGCGTTGGAGGACTGCGAGCCGGAGCTGCTCAGCGGTGCCAGGACACGGCTCTCCCCGCGTGGGAGCCGGGTGCGTGACGGGGTGGATTTCACCGCCGCGCTGCTCAGTTCCCGCCCCGTCCGTCCGGTTCCCACCGGAACCGTTTCCGTTCCAGCCGAGCTCAGCTGCGGGACGGAGCGGAACCGGAACCGGAATTCACTGAGAGCGCTTTTCCGGCGCCGACACCGAGCGAATGGAACAGCGCCCCCCGGCGGAGCGCAGCGCTACGGCTCCGGAACAGCGCCCCCCGGACACCACAGCCATACCGCTCCGGAACAGCGCCCCCCGGCGGAGCACAGCGCCACCGCTCCGTTCTGTCCTCTGTACATCCCAGTGCATCCCAGTACCTCCCAGTACGTCCCAGTACACCCACTGCACCATGCATCCAAGTATATCCCAGTCCATCCCAGTCCATCCCAGTCCATCCCAGTGCATCCCAGTACACCCGCTGCCCCATCCATCCCAGTACATCCCAGTACACCCACAGCTCTGCACACCCATCCCAGTATCTCCCAGTCCATCCCAGTACAACATGGTACACCCCAGTACGTCCCCGTATGTCCCAGTACATCCACGTCCATCTCAATACACGCGCCGCTCTGCCCATCCCAGTACATCCCAGTACCTCCCAGTACCTCCACTGCTCTGCCCATCCATCCCAGTACAACCCGGTACACACCAGTACATCCCAGTACACCCACTCCGCTGCCCTTCCCAGTACATCCTAGTGCTTCCCAGTACACTCACTCCTGTGGCCACCCCAGCACATCCCAGTACCTTCCAGTACACCCCCCCACTGCTCTGCCCATCCCAGTATGCCCAGTACACGCCAGTCCACCCTCTGCTTTGCCCACCCCTCCCAGTCCCTTCCAGTCCATCCCAGTCCACCCCAGTTTGCGCTGCCCACCCCACCCAGTATATCCCAGCACCTCCCAGTCGACCCACAGCTCCGCCCATCCCAGTACATCCCATTATGCTCCAGTACATCCCAGTACACACCACTGCCTCCCAGTCCACCCACTCCACAGCCCTTCCCAGTACATCCCAGTGCCTCCCAGTCCACCGGCCATCCCAGCCCATCCCAGTGCCTCCCAGTACGCACCAGCCCATCCCAGTGCCTCCCAGTACACCCACTCCTCTGGCCACCCGAGAGCATCCCAGTCCACCCCAGTCGGACCCAGTCCACCCACAGCTCCGCCATCCCAGTCCACCCCAGTGCCTCCCAGTCCACCCACAGCACCACCATCCCAGTCCACCCCAGTGCCTCCCAGTCCACCCACAGCTCCGCCATCCCAGTCCACCCCAGTGCCTCCCAGTCCACCCACAGCTCCGCCATCCCAGTCCACCCCAGTGCCTCCCAGTGCACCCCCAGCTCCGCCACCCCCGCCCGCCCCGCTCCTCCCGCCCGCCGGAGGGCGCTGTCCCCGCCCCGCTCCGTTCTGCCTTTCACCAGCGACACTCCTCCCGAGGGAGGTGCACCGTGCCCGGAAGCACTGCCATACCGGGACGATGCGCGGAGCGGAGGGAGCAAGCTCCGGGTCCAACTCCCGAGCCCAAAAATCCGTTTAATATAAAGTCCTCTCATCGAGGACGTATCAGATATTAAACTGATAAGAACAGATACTACACTTGATCTTAGCCAAAAGGCCGAGAAGCGATACCCCAGAGCCCGCCCCGCCCGCGCCCGGCCCCACGCGCGTCCCCGACACCTCACGGACGCGCGCCCCTCTCCCGCTCCGCGCTCTTTCCCGCCGCCCCCCGCTCCCCCCCCTCCCCCCCCGCCCGGTGCCGCTCCCGCTCCGCCCGTCATTTCGGCCCCGCCGGTCCCGGTGCACCGCGGCGGAGCGCTCCCGGCGTCCCCCTCGGCGCTCATCAGCATATCCCCGCCTCCTCTCTTCACCCTTCCCTCCCATTGGGCGCGGTCCCTCACGTCCCGCCCCCAAGCCTGGCCTTCCCCCGTTCCCCGATTCCCATTGGCAGCTGCTCCGTAGGCCCCGCCCCCAGCCCTGCCCTCGGCCGCTGTAGGGCCGTTTTGAGGGTCTGTGTTTTACAGTCCCCGTTTCCGGGTCCCCTTTTGGGGTCCTACTTTTGGGGTCCCCTTTTGGGGTCCTACTTTTGGGGTCTCCCTTTTGGGGTCTCTCCGTTTGAGGGGTTCCGATTTTTGGGGTCTCCATTTGGCGGTTCCCGTTTTGGGGTTTAGTTTGGGGACCCACTTTGGTGGGGTTCCATTTGGGGTCTCTATTTTGGGGTCCCCTTTTTTCGGGTTTCCATTGGAGGTCCTCTTTCAGGGTTCCCCTATTTAGAGGTGTCTCTTTGGAAGTCCTCTTTTGGGGTCCCCCTTTTGCGGGATCTCCATTTGCGGGGTCCCACCTCGCGGACGCGCGCCCCTCTCCCGCTCCTCCCGGTTCCCCCCTCCCCCCCCATCCCCCCCCGCCCGGTGCCGCTCCCGCTCCGCCCGTCATTTCGGCCCCGCCGGTCCCGGTGCACCGCGGCCGAGCGTTCCCAGCGTCCACCGCGGTGCTTATTAGCATATCCCCGCCCCTAGGCCGCACGCCTCTTTCCCATTGGATGAAGGACCGCAGACCCCGCCCCCGTCTGACGTGGTGTTCAACTTTGCCCCCTACAGGAACACAGCGGTACTGCGCACACCGCGCTGGGCGACATCGGTACAGACGCTGCTGTGCGCATCCCAGTACCGCCCAGTGCATCCCAGTACCGCCCAGTACAGCCCAGTACAGCCCAGTATGGACACTGCTGTGCGCATCCCAGTTCTGCCCAGTGCATCCCAGTACCGCCCAGTGCATCCCAGTACCACCCAATACCGCCCAGTACAGCCCAGTACAGACACTGCTGTGCACATCCCAGTACCGCCCAGTGCATCCCAGTACCGCCCAGTGCATCCCAGTACTGCCCAGTGCATCCCAGTACAGCCCAGTACCGCCCAGTACAGCCCAGTACAGACACTGCTGTGCGCATCCCAGTACTGCCCAGTGCATCCCAGTACCGCCCAGTGCATCCCAGTACCGCCCAGTGCATCCCAGTACAGCCCAGTACCACCCAGTACAGCCCAGTACAGCCCAGTACGGACACTGCTGTGCGCATCCCAGTACCGCCCAGTGCATCCCAGTACCGTCCAGTGCATCCCAGAGCATCCCAGTACCGCCCAGTGCAACCCAATACGGCCCAGTGCATCCCAGTACCGCCCAGTGCATCCCAGTACAGCCCAGTGCATCCCAGTACAGCCACTACTGTGCGCATCCCAGTAGCGCCCAATGCATCCCAGTACCGCCCAGTGCATCCCAGTACCGCCCAGTGCATCCCAGTACTGCCCAGTGCATCCCAGTACCGCCCAGTACCGCCCAGTACAGCCCAGTACAGCCCAGTACAGACACTGCTGTGCGCATCCCAGTACCGCCCAGTGCATCCCAGTACCGTCCAGTGCATCCCAGAGCATCCCAGTACCGCCCAGTGCAACCCAATACGGCCCAGTGCATCCCAGTACCGCCCAGTGCATCCCAGTACCACCCAGTGCATCCCAGTACCACCCAGTGCATCCCAGTACAGCCCAGTGCATCCCAGTACAGCCACTACTGTGCGCATCCCAGTAGCGCCCAATGCATCCCAGTACCGCCCAGTGCATCCCAATGCATCCCAGTACAGCCACTGCTGTGCGTATCCCAGTACCGCCCAGTGCATTCCAGTGCATCCCAGTGCATCCCAGTGCATCCCAGTACAGCCACTGCTGTGCGCATCCCAGTACCGCCCAGTACCGCCCAGTACAGCCCAATACAGCCACTGCTCTGCGCATCCCAGTACAGCCCAGTACAGTCCACTACAGCCCAGTACATTCCAGTACTCCCACCACTCTGCCCATCCCATGACATCCACACCTCTGATCATCCCAGTCCAACCCAGTGCACCCCCACTGCCCCATCCCAGTCCATCCCAGTGCACCCCCACTGCCCCATCCCAGTCCATCCCAGTGCACCCCCGCTGCCCCATCCCAGTCCATCCCAGTGCACCCCCGCTGCCCCATCCCAGTCCATCCCAGTGCACCCCCGCTGCCCCATCCCAGTCCAACCCAGTCCATCCCAGTGCACCCCCGCTGCCCCACCCCAGCGCAGTCCTGCCCCACACGTCCTCCCTCTGTAGAAGATTAGGGTTCCCTTCCTGACAGCGCTGGAATCCGACGGATGGACTGAATCTCCACGAGGCGACAGAGCTCTGGGATCTGATTGGAATGGGATTGAATCTACACGGGGCGTCACAGCGCTGGGATCTGATGGATGGACTGAATCTACACGGGGCGTCACAGCTCTGGGATCTGATGGATGGATTGAATCTACACGGGGTGTCGCAGCTCTGGAATCTGATGGATGGACTGAATCTACACGGGGCGTCACAGCTCTGGGATCTGATGGTTGGACTGAATCTACACGAGGCGTCACAGCTCTGGGATCTAAGAAATGGATTGAATCTATACGGGGCGTCACAGCTCTGGAATCTGAAAGATGGATTGAATCTATACGGTGCGTCACAGCGCTGGGATCTGATTGGAGTGGGATTGAATCTACACGGGGTGTCACAGCTCTGGGATCTGATGGATGGATTGAGTCTAAATGAGACGTCACAGCTCTGGGATCTGATTGGAATGGGATTGAATCTACACAGGGCGTCACAGCTCTGGGATCTGAGGAATGGATTGAGTCTACATGGGGTGTCACAGCTCTGGGATCTGATGGTTGGATTGAATCTACATGGGGCGTCACAGCTCTGGGATCTGAAAGATGGATTGAATCTATACGGTGCGTCACAGCTCTGGAATCTGATGGATGGATTGAGTCTAAATGAGACGTCACAGCTCTGGGATCTGATTGGAATGGGATTGAATCTACACGGGGTGTCACAGCTCTGGGATCTGATGGATGGATTGAATCTACACGGGGCGTCACAGCTCTGGGATCTGATTGGAGTGGGATTGAGTCTAAAGGAGGCGTCACAGCTCTGTGATCTGATGGATGGACTGAATCTACACGGGGCGTCACAGCTCCGGGATCTGAGGAATGAATTGAATCTACACGGGGCGTCACAGCTCTGGGATCTGATGGATGGATTGAATCTACACGAGGTGTCACAGCTCTGGGATCTGAGGAATGGATTGAGTCTACATGGGGTGTCACAGCTCTGGGATCTGATAGGAGTGGGATTGAGTCTAAATGAGGTGTCACAGCTCTGGGATCTGATGGATGGACTGAATCTACACGGGGCGTCACAGCTCGAGCCAGCAGGAAACATGAGGAAGGATCTCAGGGACCGTAGAGATGCAGAACTGCTGGGGAGAGCTGCTGCCTGCAGCTCCGTACCCATGGAGATGAGGACAGCACAGCGGTGGGGTGGTGGTGGTGTGCGGCACCACGGCGGGTCCAGGGGCTCCCCACTGCAGCTCCGTGGGGCAGACTGCTGCGGGTTGCACTCGAAGATCTCTGGAGGTCCCTTCCAACCCCTATGATTCCATGATTCGGAGGTAGATCTGACTAGTGCAAAAGACATAATGCAATCCCCTTCGCATCTGGAAGATTTCTCTTTAATCCTCAGAGCACCGGAGACGTTGCTCGCTTTGGAATCCCTGTCCGTACCTTTGGGATGTGATGCACGTTAATGTGTTATGGCTTTAAATGTGCGTTCGTTTCTCTCTTTGGGGCACAGGTTGGGTGCAGAGATCCCCCACGCACCCAACGCTGTGATGGAGGGGACACAGAATCAACCAGGTCAACCCATAGGAAACAATGCATGGAGATGGTGGCCAGGTCAACCCATAGGAAACTGCATGGAGATGGTGGCCAGGTCAACCCATAGGAAACCATACATGAAGATAGTGGCCAGGTCAACCTATAGGAAACAATACATGAAGATGGTGGCCAGGTCAACCCATAGGAAACTGCATGGAGATGGTGGCCAGGTCAACCCATAGGAAACAATACACGAAGATGGTGGCCAGGTCAACCCATAGGAAATTGAATGGAGATGGTGGCCAGGTCAACCCATAGGAAACTGCATGGAGATGGTGGCCAGGTCAACCCATAGGAAACAATACACGAAGATGGTGGCCAGGTCAACCCATAGGAAATTGAATGGAGATGGTGGCCAGGTCAACCCATAGGAAACTGCATGGAGATGGTGGCCAGGTCAACCCATAGGAAACAATACATGAAGATGGTGGCCAGGTCAACCCCATAGGGCAGTGTTCAGTGCTCCGTCCCCTCACCGTAAAGAAGTACACGCTCACATCCCTCCTCCTTTCGGTCACTCCTTTTATTCTTCCATGTCTGTGTGACTGGCTGCTGGGGGTAGCACATTCCTGCGGGGGCTCTTTGGGATGAAGGCTGTTTGTCCTCCTCAGTGCCCGTGGAGGACAGGAGCTGCTTTCCTTTCTTCTGCCTCAAAGCTTGCCCTGTGAGGCCTTTCTGGTGGTCGGACTCTGACTGATAAGTGCTGATTATTGAGGCGGGCTCACGGTGCCTCAGTGCCTCTGCTTATGGTTGTAAAGATGAGCAGGAATAGGGGCAAAGAGTCTGTTCTGGGGGGGTACGGCGTGGAGAAGATGAGCACCACAAAAACACAACGTTGTTCCCGCATGGCAACGGAGGCGGCGTCCGCTGCTGCGGATCTGCTGGGCCACGGCACACACACCCAGAGAACAGAATAACTGAGAAACGGGAATAAAAGGCCTTCCCTGAACCGAGGATCTGAGGGGAGAACTCCTGGAGGAGAACTCCTGGAGGAGAACTCCTGGGAGAGAACTCCTGGAGGAGAACTATTGGGGGAGAACTATTGGGGGAGAATTATTGGATGAGAATTATTGGGGGAGAACTCCTGGGGGAGAATTATTGGGGGAGAACTATTGGGGGAGAATTATTGGATGAGAATTATTGGGGGAGAACTCCTGGGGGAGAATTCTTGGAGGAGAATTATTGGGGGAGAATTCCTGGGAGAGAATTATTGGAGAATTATTGGGGGAGGACTCCTGGGGGAGAACTTTCAGAAAAGAACATCAGAGAAGAACTCCCAAAGAACAAATCTTTGGCAGAGAACTCCCTCTCTGGGTCCGCAGTGCTGACCGTATCTCTCTCTGATCAGATCTCTCTGATCAGATCTCTCTGATCAGATCTCACTCGCTGATCAGATCTCTCTCTCTGATCAGATCTCACTCGCTGACCAGATCTCTCTGATCAGATCTCTCTCTTTGATCAGATCTCTCTGATCAGATCTCTCTGACCAGATCTCTCTCTCTGGTCAGATCTCTCTTGCTGCCTGTATCTCTCTCTCTGACCAGATCTCTCTCTCTGACCAGATCTCTCTCTTTGATCAGATCTCTCTGATCAGATCTCTCTGATCAGATCTCTCTTTCTGACTGTATCTCTCTCTCTGATCAGATCTCTCTGATCAGATCTCTCTGATCAGATCTCTCTCTCTGACCAGATCTCTCTCTCTGACCAGATCTCTCTCTCTGACCAGATCTCTCTGACCAGATCTCTCTCTCTGATCAGATCTCTCTGATCAGATCTCTCTCTGATCAGATCTCTCTGACCATATCTCTCTCTCTGACCAGATCTCTCTCTCTGACCATATCTCTCTCTCTGATCAGATTTCTCTCTCTGATCAGATCTCTCTTGCTGACCGTATCTCTCTCTCTGATCAGATCTCTCTGATCAGATCTCTCTCTCTTTGATCAGATTTCTCTCTCTGATCAGATCTCTCTTGCTGACCGTATCTCTCTCTCTGACCATATCTCTCTCTCTGATCAGATCTCTCTGATCAGATCTCTCTCTTTGATCAGATCTCTCTGATCAGATCTCTCTTGCTGACCGTATCTCTCTCTCTGATCAGATCTCTCTCTCTGACCAGATCTCTCTGACCAGATCTCTCGCTCTCCGCCAGCCCTCTGTGCTTTTTATCCCTTTTCCATCGCTCCCTTCCCCGTACCCCAGAGCTGCTCGGATTTGTGTGGAACCGTTGGGTGACAGTGTCTGTACCTCACGCGGGATACACACCGTCACCGAGCCCCGCCTGCCCCCTTTCTGTGGGGCGTGACAGTGCTTTGTCCCCCCCGCTCCGCCCTGGCAGGTTTCGCGTGTGGGACGCAGACGGAGTTGTGGGGACCGTCCCCCTCGCAGCGGTGTGCTGTGGTGGGGTGACCTTTCATAGATAGATCCATAGATTCATTAGGTTGGAAAGGACCTACAAGATCGCCTAGTCCAACCATCCTCCCACCACCATCCCTACCCACCAAGCTACTAAATCAAATCCCTCAGCACCTCATCTAAACGCTTCTTGAACAGCGCTAGGGACGGTGCCTCAACCCCCTCCCTAGGCAGGCCATTCCAGTGCCGGACCACTCTCTCAGAGAAAAAATGTTTCCTCAAATCTAATCTAAATCTTCCCCGGTGCAGCTTGTGGCCATTCCCTCTCGTCCTGTCATTAGTTACCTGGGAGAAGAGGCCGACCCCCTCCTCAGCACAGCCCCCCTGCAGGAAGTGGGAGAGTGCAATGAGGTCTCCTCTGAGCCTCCTTTTCTCCAGACTAAACAATCCCAGCTCCCTCAGCCGCTCCTCGTAAGACTTGTGCTCCAGACCCCTCACCAGTTTTGTTGCCCTTCTCTGAACACGCTCCAGGGCCTCCATGTCTCTCTTGTAGTGAGGGGCCCAACACTGAACACAGTACTCGAGGTGCGGCCGCACCAGAGCTGAGTACAGGGGGATGATCACCTCCCTGCTCCTGCTGGCCACACTATTCCTGATCCAGGCCAGGATGCCATTGGCCTTCTCGGCCACCTGGGCACACTGCCGGCTCACGTTGAGCCGAGCATCAACCAACACCCCCAGGTCCTTTTCCTCTATACACTCCTCAAGCCATTCTGCCCCAAGCCTATAGCATTGCATGGGGTTATTGTGGCCAAAGTGCAGGACCCGGCACTTGGCCTTATCGAACCTCATCCCGTTGACCTCAGCCCAGCTGTCCAGCCTATCCAGATCCCGCTGAAGGGCCTCCCCACCCTCAGGCAGATCGACACATCCTCCCAACTTGGTGTCATTCGCAAACTTACTGAGGGTACACTCAATCCCCTCATCCAGGTCATCAATAAAGATATTAAACAGTATGGGCCCCAATACCGACCCCTGGGGGACACCACTCGTGACGGGACGCCAGCTGGACTTGACTCCATGAACCACTACGCGCTGGGCACGGCCCTCGAGCCAATTCTCAACCCAAAGAAGAGTGAACCTGTCCACACCACGGGCTGCCAGTTTCCCCAGGAGAATACTGCGGGAGACCGTGGCAAAGGCTTTGCTGAAGTCCAGGTCGACTACGTCAACAGCCTTTCCCTCATCTACCAGTCTGGTCACCCAGTCGTAGAAGGAGATGAGGCTGGACAAGCACGACCTGCCCTTTGTGAACCCGTGCTGGCTGGGTCTGATCCCCTGATTGCCACGCACGTGTCATCTCCCTCAAGATCAACTGCTCCATAACTTTCCCTGACACCGAGGTCAGGCTGACAGGCCTGTAGTGCCCCGGATCTTCCTTACGGCCTTTCTTGTCGATGGGAGTCCCATCGGCAAGCCTCCGATCTTGTGGGACCTCTCCAGGTGACCAGGAACGCGGATAGATGGCAGAGAGCGGCTTGGCAATCACCTCTGCCAGCTCCCTCTGCACCCTTGGGTGGATCCCATCTGGCCCCGTGGACGTGTGGCAGTTCAGCTGGAGGAGCAGGTCTCTTTGTCGCGTCCTTTGACACAAACCCCACCCACGTGCTCCGCACGCACCGAAGTGACACACGACCACGCGTGGAGGGGCGCGGCACGTCCGTGTGCCCCACGGCCCGAAGCATCGGGCGCCCCTGGAGTGGGGGACGGGCTCCGGGCACACCCGGTGCTGCCCCCGGTACTGCTGTCCACGTGCAGCCGTGCCACCGCTGCGCTGTGTTGTGTTGTTGCGTTGTTGCGTTGTTGTGTTGCTGTGTTGCTGTGTTGCTGTGTTTGTGCTTCTGCAGCCATACCATCGCTGTGTTGTGTTGTTGTGTTGTTGTGTCGTTGTGTTGTGTTGTGTTGTTGTGTTGTTGTGTTGTGTTTGTGCTGCCGTACCACTGCTGCGTTGTGTTGCGTTGTTGCATTGTGTTGTTGTGTTGTTGTGTTGCTGTGTTTTTTTTTCTGCAGCCATACCTCTGCTGCGTTGTGTTGCGTTGTTGCGTTGTTGTCTTGTTGCCTTGTTGTGTTTCTGTGTTTGTGCTTCTGCAGCCATACCATCGCTGTGTTGTGTTGTTGTGTTGTTGTGTTGTTGTGTTGTTGTGTTGTGTTTGTGCTGCTGTACCACTGCTGTGTTGTGTTGTTGTGTTGTTGTGGTGTGTTGTTGTGTTGTTGTTTTGTGTTTGTGCTGCCGTACCACTGCTGTGTTGTGCTGTTGTGTTGCTGTGTTGTTGTGTTGTTGTGTTGTGTTGTGGTGTGGTGTGGTGTTGTGTTGTTGTGTTGTACTTCTGCAGCTGTACCACCACTGTGCTGTGTTGTTCTGTTGTGTTGTTCTGTTGTTGTGTTGTTGTCTTGTTGTGTTTGTGCTGCTGTACCACTGCTGTGTTGTGTTGTTGTGTTGTTGTGCTTCTGCAGCTGTACCACCACTGTGCTGTGTTGCGTTGTGTTGTTGTGTTTGTGGGTGCAGCCGTGCCACAGCTGTGTTGTGTTGTGTTGTTGTGCTTCTGCAGCTGTGCCACTGCTGTGTTGTGTTGGTGTGTTTGTGCTTCTGCAGCCATACCATCGCTGTGTTGTGTTGTTGTGTTGTTGTGTTGTTGTGTTGTTGTGTTGTTGTGTTGTGTTTGTGCAGCAGTACCACTGCTGCGTTGTGTTGTGTCGTTGTGTCGTTGTGTTGTTGTGTCGTTGTGTCATTGTGTCGTTGTGTCGTTGTGTTGTGTTTGTGCTGCCATACCACTGCTGTGTTGTGTTGTGTTGTTGTGCTTCTGCAGCTGTGCCACTGCTGTGTTGTGTTGGTGTGTTTGTGCTTCTGCAGCCATACCATCGCTGTGTTGTGTTGTTGTGTTGTTGTGTTGTGTTTGTGCAGCAGTACCACTGCTGCGTTGTGTTGTGTCGTTGTGTCGTTGTGTTGTTGTGTCGTTGTGTCATTGTGTCGTTGTGTCGTTGTGTTGTGTTTGTGCTGCCATACCACTGCTGTGTTGTGTTGTTGTGTTGTTGTGTTGTTGTGTTTGTGCAGCCGCACCGCCGCCACACTGCAGTGGGGCCGCCAACCCCGGAGGGCAGGAGGAGTGGGACGGGCGAGGGGTACTGGGATGGACTGGGATGGACTGGGGTGGACTGGGGTGGACTGGGATGGACTGGGATGGACTGGGATGGACTGGGATGGACAAAGGAGTGGTGTACTGGGAGGCACTGGGATGTACTGGTGTGTACTGGGAGGTACTGGGATGTACTGGGAAGGGCAGCAGAGTGGGTGTACTGGGAGGCGCTGGTGTGTACTGGGTTGTACTGGGATGGGTGGGCAGAGTTGTGGGTGGACTGGTGTGTACTGGTGTGTACTGGGACGTACTGGGATGGGTGGAGCTGTGGATGGACTGGTGTGTACTGGGAGGCACTGATGTGTACTGGGATGTACTGGAGCATAATGGGTAGTACTGGGATGTACTGGGATATACTGGGTGAGGTGGGCAGAGCAAACTGGGATGGACTGGGATGGACTGGGAGGGGTGGGCAAAGCAGAGGGTGGACTGGGATGGACTGGTGTGTACTGGAAGGTACTGGGATGGACTGGGATGGGCGGAGCTGTGGGTGTACTGGTGTGTACTGGTGTGTACTGGGAGGTACTGGTGTGTACTGGGAGGTACTGGGATGTACTGGAATGGCCAGAGGAGTGTGTTTACTGGGAGGCACTGGGCTGTACTGGGATGTACTGGAGCATAGCGGGATGTACTGGGATGGGCGGAGCTGTGGGTGTACTGGGATGTACTGGGACATACTGGGAGGTACTGGGATGGGTGGAGGAGTGGGTGTACTGGGCTGCACTGGGCTGTACTGGGCTGTACTGGGCTGTACTGGGCTGGGCAGAGCTGTGGGTGTATTGTGGCACTGTCGTGACTCAAAGGGCACTATTGTGGCACTGCGGTGCCACAGATGGCACTGCCATGGCGTAAAGGCACTGTCGTGGCACTATCGTGACATAAGTGGCACTATCGTGGCACTATCATGACATAAAGGGCACTATCGTGGTGCTATCATGATATAAAGGGCACTGTCATGTCACTATTGTGACATAAAGGCCGCTATCATGGTGCTATCACGGTTATCGTGACATAAAGGTCACTATCGTGGCACTATCATGACATAAAGGGCACTATCATGGCACTATCGTGACATAAAAGGCACGATCGTGGCGCTATCACGACATAAAGCGCACTATCGTGGTGCTATCATGGCACTATCATGACAAAAGGCACGATCGTGGCACTATCACGACATAAAGGGCACTATCGTGGTGCTATCGTGGCACTGTCGTGACATAAAGGACACTGTCATGGCACTATCATGACATAACGGCCGCTTTTGTGGTGCTATCGTGGCACTATCGTGACATAAAGGGCACTATCATGGCACTATCGTGACATAAAAGGCACGATCGTGGTGCTATCACGACATAAAGGGCACTATCGTGGTGCTATCGTGGCACTATCATGACATAAAGGGCACTATCGTGGTGCTATCGTGACATAAAGGGCGCTGTCGTGGCACTGTCGCGGCAGTGTCGCGACGCAGATGGCGCTGCTGTGTCACGTGGTGCCACGGTGGCACCGCTGTCGCCATGGCGCCACAGGGGGCGCTCTCGTGCCGCGGACGGCGCTGACCCGCCCCCCAACTCCGACCCCTAACTCCGACCTCTGCCCCCTAACCCGGCCCCACATGTAGCCCCTCACCCTGCCCCCTAACCCTGCCCCTACATGTAGCCCCTAACCCCTGCCCCCTAACCCTGCCCCCTAACCCCTGCCCCCTAACCCCTGCCCCCTCACCCTGCCCCCTAACCCTGCCCCTACATGTAGCCCCTAATCCCTGCCCCCTAACCCCTGCCCCCTCACCCTGCCCCACATGTAGCCCCTAACCCCTGCCCCCTAAGCCCTGCCCCCTAACCCTGCCCCCTAACCCTGCCCCCTAACCCCTGCCCCCTAATCATGCCACTACATGTAACCCCTGCCCCTTAACCCTGCCCCACATGTAACCCCTAACCCTGCCCCCTAACTCTGCCCCCTAACCCGTCCCACATGTAACCCCTATCCCCTGCCCCCTAACCCTGCCCCTTAACCCGGCCCCACATGTAACCCCTAACCCTGCCCCCTAACTCTGCCCCCTAACCCGTCCCACATGTAACCCCTATCCCCTGCCCCCTAACCCTGCCCCTTAACCCGGCCCCACATGTAACCCCTAACCCTGCCCCCTAACCCTGCCCCCTCACCCTGCCCCCTAACCCTGACCCCCTAACCCTGCCCCCTAACCCCTGCCCCCTAACCCTGCCCCCCTAACCCCTGCCCCCTAACCCTGCCCCCACATGTAGCCCCTAACCCCTGCCCCCTAACTCTGCCCCCATATGTAACCCCTAACCCTGCCCCCTAATCCTGCCCCCTAACCATGCCCCTACATGTAACCCCTGCCCCCTAACCCCTTCCCCACATGTAACCCTTAACCCCTGCCCCCTAACCCTGCCCCCTAACCCTGCCCCCTAACCCTGCCCCCTAACCCTGCCCCCCTAACCCTGCCCCCCTAACCCTGCCCCCTAACCCTGCCCCCTACCCCTTCCCTCTGCCCCTGACCCTATATCTCCGTGGGGCATCGCACCCTCCAGGGTTTGTGTGTGTGTTTTGGGGGGATACCCTCCCCCCTCCTTCCCAGGTTGGGGGGTTGGGGGGGGGGGTCCCATGAGCCGCCCTTCGGGATGTGGGGCCGCCCCTTCTGTTGGCCCCGTGGCCCCAACCCCCCCCCCCCCCCCCAAACCCGCCGGTTTGGCCCCAAATCCCAAAGGAGAGGGGTTTATGGGGCCGTGATGGATGAGGACAGCTGCGGAGGAGCGCACAAAGCGGCGCTGTGGGATCTGTGGGACAGCTGCTTTGGGGGGGGGGGGCGGCCGCTATGGGGCGGACAATTCGGGAATGGGATCAGACGGTCGGGGGGGGGGGAGGGATGGGGTTGGGGGGTAGGGTTAGGGGCAGAAGTCAGGGTTA
This sequence comes from Oreortyx pictus, assembly GCA_036925125.1. NCBI lineage: Eukaryota > Metazoa > Chordata > Aves > Galliformes > Odontophoridae > Oreortyx > Oreortyx pictus. The sequence continues at coordinate 184,220,251 of JAUPFR010000001.1, read as the reverse complement.
GGGGGCAGGCTTGGGGTTAGGGATCAGAGGTCAGGGGGGGGAATGGAGTTGGGGGGCAGGGTTAGGGGGCAGAAGTCAGGGTTAGGGGGCAGGCTTGGGGTTAGGGATCAGAGGTCGGGGAGGGATGGGGTTGGGGGGCAGGGTTAGGGGGCAGGGATGGGGTTAGGGATCAGAGGTCGGGGGGGGGATGGGGTTGGGGGGCAGGGTTAGGGGGCAGGGGCAGGGTTAGGGGGCAGGGTTGGGGTTAGGGATCAGAGGTCGGGGGGGGGGATGGGGTTGGGGGGCAGGGTTAGGGGGCAGGGATGGGGTTCGGGGGCAGGGTTAGGGGGCAGAAGTCAGGGTTAGGGGGCAGGGTTGGGGTTAGGGATCAGAGGTCGGGGGGGGAATGGAGTTGGGGGGCAGGGTTAGGGGGCAGGGGGCCGGGTTAGGGGGCAGGGTTGGGGGGCAGGGTTGGGGTTAGGATCAGAGGTCGGGGGGGGGGATGGGGTTGGGGAGCAGGGTTAGGGGGCAGGGATGGGGTTGGGGGGCAGGGTTGGGGTTAGGGATCAGAGGTCGGGGGGGGGATGGGGTTGGGGGGCAGGGTTAGGGGGCAGGGATGGGGTTCGGGGGCAGGGTTAGGGGGCAGAAGTCAGGGTTAGGGGGCAGGGTTGGGGTTAGGGATCAGAGGTCGGGGGGGGAATGGAGTTGGGGGGCAGGGTTAGGGGGCAGGGGGCCGGGTTAGGGGGCAGGGTTGGGGGGCAGGGTTGGGGTTAGGGATCAGAGGTCGGGGGGGGGGGATGGGGTTGGGGGGCAGGGTTAGGGGGCAGGGTTGGGGCAGTGGTTGGGGGGCAGAGTTAGGTCACGATATTGGTAGTCGCAACGGTAACCATGGGGCCGGCAATGGGGCCGGCAATGGGGTCCGCAATGGGGCCTGCAATGGGGTCCCCAATGGGGCCGGCAATGGGGCCGGCAATGGGGTCCCCAATGGGGCCGGCAATGGGGCCTGCAATGGGGTCCCCAATGGGGTCCCCAATGGGGCCGGCAATGGGGCCTGCAATGGGGTCCCCAATGGGGCCGGCAATGGGGCCTGCAATGGGGTCCCCAATGGGGTCC